>OY740770.1:4608899-5106964 GCA_963513935.1 Aphrophora alni
ACATATCTTGACACTAATCCATTACCGTCAAGTTAATGCAGACATAAGGGGAATCCGTGCCAAAATGTCTCCCTCTACTACCCCCCTCTGTATCGTTATATTTTCTTGGCACGGAATCTATTTTACTAATCGTTGAACTATTTCTCTGTGTTAACATATAATGTTTAAATCTTTGTAAAATAAATAAAATTGTTTTGTAAATTATCAATTTACATTCGCAGTAAACATGCATTTTAAGCGACGAGGTATTAATAATTACGAGTAGTTATTTTTCATATATATATATTTTTATATACTTTTATTCACATGTTGGCTCCAAGTAAAGTCTTTATTGAGATATTTGATTTCTTCTGAAAGTTCAGTGTTTATACCTCATAAACATATACTAACAATACCTACTGTTTTCTTCCTTGGAAACGGCACAAACGTTCTAGCCAAGTTACCAGTAAGTCCCTCTATCCTACCTTCACTAATTAAAAATGTCCCTTAGAAGCTGTTTTATTATAATTATGTGCCAGTACACTAAATAAATTTATCCTCTTTAAACAATACCACAGTGTCATGTGAATAAACCTTACGTATAAAAAAAAGGTAATTTAATGTGTCAACTAGGTTATTTATTACAATATTCAATGATATGAGTGAAGGAATACTCCCAACGGAGTACGTTTTTAACATAAGATCATATAGTTTCTCTCCTTTCTTTCTAGCTGTTATTTCTGCTGCTTCTTTCACCAACAATGTTTCCTTAGGGAAACACAACCATGACTTTACAAAACGCCCTCTCTCTCTATCTATCCTTGCCACCATTTACTTTGTCGCTCTCTCTCTCTCTCTCTCTCTCTCTCTCTCTCTCTCTCCCTCTCTCTCTCTCTCTCTCTCTCTCTCTCTCTCTCTCTCTCTCTCTCTCTCTCTCTCTCTCTCTCTCTCTCTCTCTCTCTCTCTCTCTCTCTCTCTCTCTCTCTCTCTCTCTCTCTCTCTCTCTCTCTCTCTCTCTCTCTCTCTCTCTCCCTCTCTCTCTCTCTCTCTTCTCTCTCTCTCTCTCTCTCTCTCTCTCTCTCTCTCTCTCTCTCTCTCTCTCCCTCTCTCTCTCTCTCTCTCTCTCTCTCTCTCTCTCTCTCTCTCTCTCTCTCTCTCTCTCTCTCTCTCTCTCTCTCTCTTCTCTCTCTCTCTCTCTCTCTCTCTCTCTCTCTCTCTCTCTCTCTCTCTCTCTCCCTAAACTTAAAATTGAAGGCGAATTATTAGAATACCGTACCAGCGTCAGAAATCTGGGAGTGACAATCAATGACAGATTAAAACTGGACTGAATATGTAACTGAGACATGCATAAAGTATTTGCAGGGATTCACTCTTTTAAAAAAATGAAAGATTTTTTGCCATTTCATATTAGAGTGCTTTTAGTTAAATCATTAATTATGCCATACTTTGCTTACTGTGACACTGTAGTCAGTGACATGACTGTGGAATTGGCTAATAAACTCCAACGGGCTCAAAATTATTGTATACGGTTTATTTTTTGTTTAAAACGTGATGATCATGTTAGTCCATTTTATAAACAATTATCTCTTTTTAAAGCTCTATGAATTTAGATCCTTTCATATTTTAACTATGTTGCATGCTGTCCTTCAAACTAGAGTGCCGACTTACTTGGCAAATAAGTTTGTTTTTGCCTCAGATATAAGTACAAAAATTACAAGAAAGGGTTCGACAATGCTAATCATTCCCAAGCATAGAACTGTAATGTATAACAAATCTTTTACCGTAATGGCATGTCGCCTGTGGAACTCGCTACCAGATTCCCTTAAAGCTATTGATAGCCGTGCTCAATTTGCAAAATCGTTGAAGCTGCATTTCATGAATGGTGGGGACGTGACTGATATCTTTGCTCGGGGTGTGTAAGAAGTGAAATTTGTTTTATTTACTTTATGATGTATGAAAGTGCGCGTGAATGTATAATATAGTTTATATTTAGAACAGTTTATTGTACTCTGGAAGAAATTGTATTAGTTTAGGATTTTTCTTTGTTGTAATTTTTTTCATTATTGTTATTATTATTATCTTTGTGTGTGTGTTCTTTGTACTTAGTTTCTTTTCTTTTAAATAGTTAAATTTAAATTATTTTTATTTTTAGACTTAAGTATGTTAATTGTAATTGATTTTGTAAGAACGTGTAAATTAATTGTGTAGGCTATGGGTTAAGTGGAAGAGAGGACCTGATGGTCCTAACTTCGCCCAGAATAAAGGCTCAAATCAAATCAACTCTCTCCTCTCTCTCTCTCTCTCTCTCTCTCTCTCTCTCTCTCTCCCTCTCTCTCCCTCTCTCTCTCTCTCTCTCTCTCTCTCTCTCTCTCTCTTCTCTCTCTCTCCTCTCTCTCTCTCTCTCTCTCTCTCTCTCTCTCTCTCTCTCTCTCTCTCTCTCTCTCTCTCTCTCTCTCTCTCTCTCTCTCTCTCTCTCTCTCTCTCTCTCTCTCTCTCTCTCTCTCTATTTCTATACAGGATCTCTACTTGATAATATCTCTCTCTACCCATAACTCCCCATTGTAATCTAGCTTAACATATTGGTCCTAGACGTGTATTATAAACCCGCATTCTCTCTGCTGCTGACATTATGCCAGTTATGTCGTCTGATTCATCTCCTGTGCTTAGAATTAATTATGAAGTATGTCATTAATGGTACATACATCCATATTAATTATATCAAATATTTCCCTTGTCTTTACTTAATCACCTACATTTATATTCCTCAGTAATGTATTTTAACGCATACAATCAGTCACCTTGGAGGAATGTAAGATAAGCAATATTTTGTGTTTAAGGTTTCGACTTTGTGTCATTCTCAGTTTATTATGATAAAGGTTAATTTGGTTTTATACAATGACATGTCCTGGTGGATAATGATTATTAAATACAGAATTAAAATGCAATTTAGAACAGAAAATATTTATCTTTACTAAACAAATATAATAGTTTTGAGATTATATTCTAAAATAAATTTTCTTTAGCAATGTAGCCACATTTCAAACAATTTTAAACATTTGTACTTTTTTATAAAATATGGTATGCAAATGTAACATGGTATTTTGTTCTGTAAATTCGTGGTGCAAATAAGATTAAACTGTGCAAAAATTTCTCACACGCATTCATAATCAAAAAACTAAGCAAACAAAAATATTTGTCACAAAAATGACAGTTAACTAGTTGTCAGTACCAAATTATTACAACCGTTTTATATTTTTAAAGTTATTTTAAACATATTTCTTTATATTTAAACAAGGACTCAACCAAGTTCACTCGTTTTATGCATAAATATTATAAAAGATTTTCCAAAAAACATCTGAGAAAAATTTTAAAACAATTTGTGATTTATGACAGGAATTTGGTTCGTTAATCTTCACATTGTCCTCAATTTTAAACGAAATTTGTTCACCCGATTTTGAGATATTACGTCTTTCATAAACACCCTATGAATATTTTTGATTCATTTTACCGGTAACTCACAGACATGAATTTATTGAAAACATGTTTTACTTATATAGAAAATTTGATGAAATTGACAAAATATCATCAAATATGATTAAAATCGATGTCCCTATTTAGGGTGTAAAACTTTACACTGGCGACAGACAGACATCATTCCCAAAACACATTTTGAATTTAGAGATGGATAATTCAGCGTAATACCGAAATCGGTTTTTTTGAGTCATTACATAACTTCTTATATAATAAAGTTAAAATACAGGCTCTAACAAACTTCACTCTCTGCTGTCTATAAATTACTATAAAAGTTTACTTTGTTCATATCAAATGAAACTCTCATCGTATATTTCATGACATGTTTAACTTATCATAGTTTAAAGTATCGATAGAATGACTGAGAAAATAATTAATTTTTTGTTACATTTCTGTTTTCCAAGCCCGAGCGTGTAATAAAATAAACCTGACTAACATTGATGACAATATATAACGACAATAAACATTACTTGTTGGCACTTCAACATTCATAGTGCAACCTATACATATTGAATGGGGTTTAATGGCACATGGTAATATCTTCCATTATTTTACATTGATTGTTGACAAATGGGGAGTTGTGTAATTAGTACACTGCACTTAAAGTTGGAGTTGTTCATATTGTTTGTAGTTACAGAATGTGGAAAACAACTGGAAAAAGACAATTGGATTTCGCTATTAGATAATAAATTATAAATAAAGGTTGAACAGTAAACATTGTATTTTTGTCTAGATTATTTTCCAATTATGAAAAGTAAAACTATTCATAACTTTTCCAATAATTAGCTGCTCAAAAGTTATTAGAAGCAGAAACCAACGGCTTTTCTTTAAAATAAGATGTTTTAGTTTTAATGTTTTATACGACATTAATTTCTGTTATCAATGCTACCAACTTTCGAAATAACGCAAATTTGGTAATTCCTTTTCTCACAAATCACTTCAGCGACACTGACCTTCTTAACAACAACTCTCCATCTTCGTCTTTTGTATCTTCTGACCTCCACCTTCCTATAATCCTCCTCACTGTTTTTTTAATAGACTCCCATAGCAGAAAAACAATAAATCCAGAATATTAAAATCCATGGACCTGTGTTTGTTTAAGGATTTATATCTATAATCTTTAGCCCTGATTTGATGAAATACTGAAATTCACGTGTTTATTCTTCTCTGTTGTGTATTGGACATTGAAAGAAGGTTGTTTATTGGGAGATAAAAAGTTATTTTTGAACAATTATTTAGTTTTTAAAGTTTGTTTGCCTTTTTTAAAGTTGACAATTTCCTAATTTCGTTGATTATTTTTACAGAATTTTATAACCGTGTTTATGTAAATGACGAAGTGTTTTTGCTTATTTTATGTCCGTCAGACTAATGAAGACGATAACATGATATGGAAAAACGTAACGCTTCAACCAATCTTGAATAGGAAATATTTGATGATTCACTAGTACAAACTAAGGCGGAAATAAGCGGAAATTTATCTTAGCTACGCCGCTCACCAATCACTATAATCATGTTATGTTATCCTAATAAAATTTAAAACATTATTAATGCTGTTAGTGTTGGTTTACTCAACTCTATGATAATAATGGTTGCATTTTCAGTCCGTGTATTTTAAATAATATTATTTCCAAACTTTTAATGAATGAAAAATGTCTTTATTCTAATTACGGAAACGTATGTAATTCAATTAATGCTTTGCTATGCTGAGAAACTGATAAATAAACTGCAACCAAACATTTCCCTACAAAAATACATCAAGGAATTATTTAATGTGAAATGTATGGCTGTAGTACATTACAATCAGAAGCACTCTTAATGTGTTTTAGATGTACTTTCTTTTTAAAAAACCAAACTTGAACTTAGCAGATGTTCTTACCCACAGATAGCGTGTTGCGCAAAGTTTTATCATGTATCAAAAAGTATTCAACTAAAAAAAAAAAGATACAAATACAAGTGAAACGAATTCTTTCCCTATCTGAAACATTCTTTCTTTGTTAATTAACTTTGTTTTATTGCATTTCCTCGGATTCTTAATTTGTATTTTATGTGTTTAATTTGTACCTACCAACTTAAATTATTCAAGTTGTTGTAACATTTTGTGGAACAACATATAAAATATTTAACCGTTGCCTGGAAAAAATTACCCTTATAAGTGAAAACAATAAACCGGTAACGATAGGTTATTTGTGGTTATCAGTTACATAAATAAGTATTGTGATAAAAAGAAACATTTATCTTCACTTAATGTTTTATTATTAAAATTGAATATCTTTACGCATACTTTGACACATACAATTTTAATAAGTAGGTCACTATAATATGAATTGTAAGCTCTAATATTTATAGACAGGTTTAATTATAAAGTCAGCTCTGATTAAATATGATAATTATTACAGTATGGTGAAAAACAACCAATACTGAAACTTTATTATTATAATGAAATCAATTAAAAATAATAATATTTTAATATCTAGGTTATGATTAAAACCGTTAATAAATAGACACTCTCACTGAAGTATTACACAATAATTACAATAAAAAAGTTCTTTGCCAAAGTTTCACAGATTTGACGCTAGATGCCGTTGTAGAACGTATCGTCAGTTATTAAGTTTGAATTAATCATTAACAATGAATATTTCACACTCTTCATAGTCTGTATTATCTTTTTAAATGTAAATTTAATTATATAATGAATTCAATTAAAAATAATAATATTTTAATATCTAGGTTGTGAATTAAACCGTTAATAAATCGACACTCTCCCTAAAGTATTACACAATAATTACATTAAAAGTTCATTGCAAAAGAGTTTCACAGATTTGACACTAGATGTCGTTGTAGAACGTAACGTCAGTTTTTAAGGTTGAATTAAACATAAACAATAAATATTGCACACTTTTCTTAGTCATCATTATATTTTTTATTGTAAATTTATTTAAATAATTAATTCAATTTAAAATAAAAATATTTCCGTTTTAGAACGTAACGTCAGTTTTTAATGTTGAATTAAACATAAACAATAAATATTACACACTTTTCTTAGTCTTCATTATCTTTTAAATTGTAAATTTAATTATGTAATGAATTCAATTAAAAATAATAATATTTTAATATTTAGGTTATGAGAATGACCGTTAATAAATCATCACTGCCTAAAGTATTACACAATAATTACATTAAAAGTTCTTTGCAAAAGTTTCACAGATTTGACGATAGATGCCGTTGTAGAACGTAACGTCAGTTTTTAATGTTGAATTAAACATAAACAATAAATATTACACACTTGTCTTAATCTTCATTATATTTTTAATTGTAAATTTATAAATATAATGAATTCAATTTAAAAAATATATATCTTTAAATATTTAGGTTATGAGAAAAACCGTTATTAAATCGACACTCATTAAAGTATTACACCATAATTACGTTAAGAGTTCTTTACAAACGTTTCACATATATGACGCTAGATGCCGTTGTAGACGTATCGTCAGTTTATAAGCTTGAATTAATCATAAACAATGAATATTTCACACATTTCATAGTGTTTATTTATTTCTTTATTTATATAATTAGTTCAATTAGAAAATAATAATATTTAAATATTTAGGTTATTATTAAAACCGTTAATAAATCGACACTCTCACTAGTATTTCATAATAATTACATTATAAGTTCTTTGCAAACATTTCACAGATTTGACGATAGATGCCGTTGTAGAACGTAACGTCAGTTTTTAAGGTCGAATTAAACATAATTAATAAATATTGCACACTTTTCTTAGTCTTCTTTATATTTTTATTGTAAATTTATTAAAAATAATAAATTCAATTTAAAATTAAAATATTTTAATATCTTGGTTATGATTAAAACCGTTAATAAATCGACACTCTCTCTAAAGTATTACACAATAATTATTCATAAGTTCTTTACAAAAGTTTCACAGATTTGACGCTAGATGCCGTTGTAGAACGTATCGTCAGTTATTAAGTTTGAATTAATCATTAACAATGAATATTTCAAACTCTTCATAGTCTTTGTTATCTTTTTAATTGTAAATTTAATTATATAATGAGATCAATTAAAAATAATAATATTTTAATATCTAGGTTATGATTAAAACCGTTAATAAATCGACACTCTCCCTAAAGTATTACACAATATTTACATTAAAAGTTCTTTGCAAAAGTTTCACAGATTTGACGATAGATGCCGTTGTAGAACGTAACGTCAGTTTTTAATGTTGAATTAAACATAAACAATAAATATTACACACTTTTCTTAGTCTTCATTATACTTTTTATTGTAAATTTATTTTTATAATGAATTCAATTTAAAAAAAAAAAATATTTAAATATTTAGGTTATGATTAAAACCGTTAATAAATCGACACTCTCACGAGTATTTCATAATAATTACATTATAAGTTCTTTGCAAACGTTTCACAGATTTGACGATAGATGCCGTTGTAGAACGTAACGTCAGTTTTTAAGGTCGAATTAAACATAAATAATAAATATTGCACACTTTTCTTAGTCTTCATTATATTTTTTATTGTAAATTTATTAAAAATAATAAATTCAATTTAAAATTAAAATATTTTAATATCTAGGTTATGATTAAAACCGTTATAAATCGACACTCTCACTAAAGTATTACACAATAATTCATTATAAGTTCTTTACAAACGTTTCACATATATGACGCTAGATGCCGTTGTAGAACGTATCGTCAGTTATTAAGTTTGAATTAATCATTAACAGTGAATATTTCACACTCTTCATAGTCTTTATTATCTTTTTAATTGTAAATTTAATTATATAATGAATTCAATTAAAAATAATAATATTTTAATATCTAGGTTATGATTAAAACCGTTAATAAATCGACACTCTCCCTAAAGTATTACACAATAATTACATTAAAAGTTCTTTGCAAAAGTTTCACAGATTTGACGATAGATGCCGTTGTAGAACGTAACGTCAGTTTTTAATGTTGAATTAAACATAAACAATAAATATTACACACTTTTCTTAGTCTTCATTATACTTTTAATTGTAAATTTATTTTGATAATGAATTCAATTTTAAAAAAATAATATTTAAATATTTAGGTTATGATTAAAACCGTTAATAAATCGACACTCTCACGAGTATTCCATAATCATTACATTATAAGTTCTTTGCAAACGTTTCACAGATTTGACGGTAAATTTATTTACATAATAAATTCAATTTAAAATAAAAATATTTAAATATTTAGGTTATGTTTAAAACTGTTAATAAATCGACACTCTCACTAAAGTATAACACAATAATTCATTATAAGATCTTTACAAACGTTTCACATATATGACGCTAGATGCCGTTGTAGAACGTATCGTCAGTTATTAAGTTTGAATTAATCATTAACAATGAATATTTCACACTCTTCATAGTCTTTATTATCTTTTTAAATGTAAATTTAATTATATAATGAATTCAATTAAAAATAATAATATTTTAATATCTAGGTTGTGAATTAAACCGTTAATAAATCGACACTCTCATTAAAGTATTACACAATAATTACATTAAAAGTTTATTGCAAAAGTTTCACAAATTTGACACTAGATGTCGTTGTAGAACGTAACGTCAGTTTTTAAGGTTGAATTAAACATAAACAATGAATATTTCACACTCTTCATAGTCTTTATTATCTTTTTAATTGTAAATTTAATTATATAATGAATTCAATTAAAAATAATAATATTTAAATATCTAGGTTATGATTAAAACCGTTAATAAATCGACACTCTCCCTAAAGTATTACACAATAATTACATTAAATGTTCTTTACAAAGGTTTCACAGATTTGACGATAGATGCCGTTGTAGAACGTAACGTCAGTTTTTAATGTTGAATTAAACATAAACAATAAATATTACACACTTTTCTTAGTCTTCATTATACTTTTAATTGTAAATTTATTTTGATAATGAATTCAATTTTAAAAAAATAATATTTAAATATTTAGGTTATGATTAAAACCGTTAATAAATCGACACTCTCACGAGTATTCCATAATCATTACATTATAAGTTCTTTGCAAACGTTTCACAGATTTGACGGTAAATTTATTTACATAATAAATTCAATTTAAAATAAAAATATTTAAATATTTAGGTTATGTTTAAAACTGTTAATAAATCGACACTCTCACTAAAGTATAACACAATAATTCATTATAAGATCTTTACAAACGTTTCACATATATGACGCTAGATGCCGTTGTAGAACGTATCGTCAGTTATTAAGTTTGAATTAATCATTAACAATGAATATTTCACACTCTTCGTAGTCTTTATTATCTTTTTAAATGTAAATTTAATTATATAATGAATTCAATTAAAAATAATAATATTTTAATATCTAGGTTGTGAATTAAACCGTTAATAAATCGACACTCTCCCTAAAGTATTACACAATAATTACATTAAAAGTTTATTGCAAAAGTTTCACAAATTTGACACTAGATGTCGTTGTAGAACGTAACGTCAGTTTTTAAGGTTGAATTAAACATAAACAATGAATATTTCACACTCTTCATAGTCTTTATTATCTTTTTAATTGTAAATTTAATTATATAATGAATTCAATTAAAAATAATAATATTTAAATATCTAGGTTATGATTAAAACCGTTAATAAATCGACACTCTCCCTAAAGTATTACACAATAATTACATTAAATGTTCTTTACAAAGGTTTCACAGATTTGACGATAGATGCCGTTGTAGAACGTAACGTCAGTTTTTAATGTTGAATTAAAAATAAACAATAAATATTACACACTTTTCTTAGTCTTCATTATCTTTTAAATTGTAAATTTAATTATGTAATGAATTCAATTAAAAATAATAATATTTTAATATTTAGGTTATGAGAAAAACCGTTAATAAATCATCACTGCCTAAAGTATTACACAATAATTACATTAAAAGTTCTTTGCAAAAGTTTCACAGATTTGACGATAGATGCCGTTGTAGAACGTAACGTCAGTTTTTAACGTTGAATTAAACATAAACAATAAATATTACACACTTGTCTTAATCTTCATTATAAACTTAATTGTTTTAATTGTAAATTTATTAATATAATGAATTCAATTTAAAAAATATATATATTTAGATATTTAGGTTAAGAGAAAACCCGTTATTAAATCGACACTCATTAAAGTATTACACCATAATTACGTTAAGAGTTCTTTACAAACTTTTCACATATATGACGTTAGATGCCGTTGTAGAACGTATCATCAGTTTTTAAGCTTGAATTAATCATAAACAATGAATATTTCACACATTTCATAGTGTTTATTTATTTTTTTATTTATATAATTAATTCAATTAGAAAATAATAATATTTAAATATTTAGGTTATGATTAAAACCGTTAATAAATCGACACTCTCACTAGTATTTCATAATAATTACATTATAAGTTCTTTGCAAACATTTCACAGATTTGACGATAGATGCCGTTGTAGAACGTAACGTCAGTTTTTAACGTTGAATTAAACATAAACAATAAATATTACACACTAGTCTTAATCTTCATTATAAACTTAATTGTTTTAATTGTAAATTTATTAATATAATGAATTCAATTTAAAAAATATATATATTTAAATATTTAGGTTAAGAGAAAAACCGTTATTAAATCGACACTCAATAAAGTATTACACCATAATTACGTTAAGAGTTCTTTACAAACTTTTCACATATATGACGTTAGATGCCGTTGTAGAACGTATCATCAGTTTTTAAGCTTGAATTAATCATAAACAATGAATATTTCACACATTTCATAGTGATTATTTATTTTTTTATTTATATAATTAATTCAATTAGAAAATAATAATATTTAAATATTTAGGTTATGATTAAAACCGTTAATAAATCGACACTCTCACTAGTATTTCATAATAATTACATTATAAGTTCTTTGCAAACATTTCACAGATTTGACGATAGATGCCGTTGTAGAACGTAACGTCAGTTTTTAAGGTCGAATTAAACATAAATAATAAATATTGCACACTTTTCTTAGTCTTCATTATATTTTTTATTGTAAATTTATTAAAAATAATAAATTCATTTTAAAATTAAAATATTTTAATATCTAGGTTATCATTAAAACCGTTATAAATCGACACTCTCACTAAAGTATTACACAATAATTCATTATAAGTTCTTTACAAACGTTTCACATATATGACGCTAGATGCCGTTGTAGAACGTATCGTCAGTTATTAAGTTTGAATTAATCATTAACAGTGAATATTTCACACTCTTCATAGTCTTTATTATCTTTTTAATTGTAAATTTAATTATATAATGAATTCAATTAAAAATAATAATATTTTAATATCTAGGTTATGATTAAAACCGTTAATAAATCGACACTCTCCCTAAAGTATTACACAATAATTACATTAAAAGTTCTTTGCAAAAGTTTCACAGATTTGACGATAGATGCCGTTGTAGAACGTAACGTCAGTTTTTAATGTTGAATTAAACATAAACAATAAATATTACACACTTTTCTTAGTCTTCATTATACTTTTAATTGTAAATTTATTTTTATAATGAATTCAATTTAAAAAAAATAATATTTAAATATTTAGGTTATGATTAAAACCGTTAATAAATCGACACTCTCACGAGTATTCCATAATCATTACATTATAAGTTCTTTGCAAACGTTTCACAGATTTGACGGTAAATTTATTTACATAATAAATTCAATTTAAAATAAAAATATTGAAATATTTAGGTTATGTTTAAAACTGTTAATAAATCGACACTCTCACTAAAGTATAACACAATAATTCATTATAAGATCTTTACAAACGTTTCACATATATGACGCTAGATGCCGTTGTAGAACGTATCGTCAGTTATTAAGTTTGAATTAATCATTAACAATGAATATTTCACACTCTTCATAGTCTTTATTATCTTTTTAAATGTAAATTTAATTATATAATGAATTCAATTAAAAATAATAATATTTTAATATCTAGGTTGTGAATTAAACCGTTAATAAATCGACACTCTCCCTAAAGTATTACACAATAATTACATTAAAAGTTCATTGCAAAAGTTTCACAGATTTGACACTAGATGTCGTTGTAGAACGTAACGTCAGTTTTTAAGGTTGAATTAAACATAAACAATAAATATTGCACACTTTTCTTAGTCATCATTATATTTTTTATTGTAAATTTATTTAAATAATTAATTCAATTTAAAATAAAAATATTTCCGTTGTAGAACGTAACGTCAGTTTTTAATGTTGAATTAAACATAAACAATAAATATTACACACTTTTCTCAGTCTTCATTATCTTTTAAAATGTAAATTTAATTATGTAATGAATTCAATTAAAAATAATAATATTTTAATATTTAGGTTATGAGAAAAACCGTTAATAAATCATCACTGCCTAAAGTATTACACAATAATTACATTAAAAGTTCTTTGCAAAAGTTTCACAGATTTGACGATAGATGCCGTTGTAGAACGTAACGTCAGTTTTTAACATTGAATTAAACATAAACAATAAATATTACACACTTGTCTTAATCTTCATTATAAACTTAATTGTTTTAATTGTAAATTTATTAATATAATGAATTCAATTTAAAAAATATATATATTTAAATATTTAGGTTAAGAGAAAAACCGTTATTAAATCGACACTCAATAAAGTATTACACCATAATTACGTTAAGAGTTCTTTACAAACTTTTCACATATATGACGTTAGATGCCGTTGTAGAACGTATCATCAGTTTTTAAGCTTGAATTAATCATAAACAATGAATATTTCACACATTTCATAGTGTTTATTTATTTTTTTATTTATATAATTAATTCAATTAGAAAATAATAATATTTAAATATTTAGGTTATGATTAAAACCGTTAATAAATCGACACTCTCACTAGTATTTCATAATAATTACATTATAAGTTCTTTGCAAACATTTCACAGATTTGACGATAGATGCCGTTGTAGAACGTAACGTCAGTTTTTAAGGTCGAATTAAACATAAATAATAAATATTGCACACTTTTCTTAGTCTACATTATATTTTTTATTGTAAATTTATTAAAAATAATAAATTCATTTTAAAATTAAAATATTTTAATATCTAGGTTATCATTAAAACCGTTATAAATCGACACTCTCACTAAAGTATTACACAATAATTCATTATAAGTTCTTTACAAACGTTTCACATATATGACGCTAGATGCCGTTGTAGAACGTATCGTCAGTTATTAAGTTTGAATTAATCATTAACAGTGAATATTTCACACTCTTCATAGTCTTTATTATCTTTTTAATTGTAAATTTAATTATATAATGAATTCAATTAAAAATAATAATATTTTAATATCTAGGTTATGATTAAAACCGTTAATAAATCGACACTCTCCCTAAAGTATTACACAATAATTACATTAAAAGTTCTTTGCAAAAGTTTCACAGATTTGACGATAGATGCCGTTGTAGAACGTAACGTCAGTTTTTAACGTTGAATTAAACATAAACAATAAATATTACACACTTGTCTTAATCTTCATTATAAACTTAATTGTTTTAATTGTAAATTTATTAATATAATGAATTCAATTTAAAAATATATATAATTAAATATTTAGGTTAAGAGAAAAACCGTTATTAAATCGACACTCAATAAAGTATTACACCATAATTACGTTAAGAGTTCTTTACAAACTTTTCACATATATGACGTTAGATGCCGTTGTAGAACGTATCATCAGTTTTTAAGCTTGAATTAATCATAAACAATGAATATTTCACACATTTCATAGTGTTTATTTATTTTTTTATTTATATAATTAATTCAATTAGAAAATAATAATATTTAAATATTTAGGTTATGATTAAAACCGTTAATAAATCGACACTCTCACTAGTATTTCATAATAATTACATTATAAGTTCTTTGCAAACATTTCACAGATTTGACGATAGATGCCGTTGTAGAACGTAACGTCAGTTTTTAAGGTCGAATTAAACATAAATAATAAATATTGAACACTTTTCTTAGTCTTCATTATATTTTTTATTGTAAATTTATTAAAAATAATAAATTCAATTTAAAATTAAAATATTTTAATATCTAGGTTATGATTAAACCGTTATAAATCGACACTCTCACTAAAGTATTACACAATAATTCATTATAAGTTCTTTACAAACGTTTCACATATATGACGCTAGATGCCGTTGTAGAACGTATCGTCAGTTATTAAGTTTGAATTAATCATTAACAGTGAATATTTCACACTCTTCATAGTCTTTATTATCTTTTTAATTGTAAATTTAATTATATAATGAATTCAATTAAAAATAATAATATTTTAATATCTAGGTTATGATTAAAACCGTTAATAAATCGACACTCTCCCTAAAGTATTACACAATAATTACATTAAAAGTTCTTTGCAAAAGTTTCACACATTTGACGATAGATGCCGTTGTAGAACGTAACGTCAGTTTTTAATGTTGAATTAAACATAAACAATAAATATTACACACTTTTCTTAGTCTTCATTATACTTTTAATTGTAAATTTATTTTGATAATGAATTCAATTTAAAAAAAATAATATTTAAATATTTAGGTTATGATTAAAACCGTTAATAAATCGACACTCTCACGAGTATTCCATAATCATTACATTATAAGTTCTTTGCAAACGTTTCACAGATTTGACGGTAAATTTATTTACATAATAAATTCAATTTAAAATAAAAATATTTAAATATTTAGGTTATGTTTAAAACTGTTAATAAATCGACACTCTCACTAAAGTATAACACAATAATTCATTATAAGATCTTTACAAACGTTTCACATATATGACGCTAGATGCCGTTGTAGAACGTATCGTCAGTTATTAAGTTTGAATTAATCATTAACAATGAATATTTCACACTCTTCATAGTCTTTATTATCTTTTTAAATGTAAATTTAATTATATAATGAATTCAATTAAAAATAATAATATTTTAATATCTAGGTTGTGAATTAAACCGTTAATAAATCGACACTCTCCCTAAAGTATTACACAATAATTACATTAAAAGTTCATTGCAAAAGTTTCACAGATTTGACACTAGATGTCGTTGTAGAACGTAACGTCAGTTTTTAAGGTTGAATTAAACATAAACAATAAATATTGCACACTTTTCTTAGTCATCATTATATTTTTTATTGTAAATTTATTTAAATAATTAATTCAATTTAAAATAAAAATATATCCGTTGTAGAACGTAACGTCAGTTTTTAATGTTGAATTAAAAATAAACAATAAATATTACACACTTTTCTTAGTCTTCATTATCTTTTAAATTGTAAATTTAATTATGTAATGAATTCAATTAAAAATAATAATATTTTAATATTTAGGTTATGAGAAAAACCGTTAATAAATCATCACTGCCTAAAGTATTACACAATAATTACATTAAAAGTTCTTTACACACTTGTCTTAATCTTCATTATAAACTTAATTGTTTTAATTGTAAATTTATTAATATAATGAATTCAATTTAAAAAATATATATATTTAAATATTTAGGTTATGAGAAAAACCGTTATTAAATCGACACTCATTAAAGTATTACACCATAATTACGTTAAGAGTTCATTACAAACTTTTCACATATATGACGCTAGATGCCGTTGTAGAACGTATCATCAGTTTTTAAGCTTGAATTAATCATAAACAATGAATATTTCACACATTTCATAGTGTTTATTTATTTTTTTATTTATATAATTAATTCAATTAGAAAATAATAATATTTAAATATTTAGGTTATGATTAAAACCGTTAATAAATCGACACTCTCACTAGTATTTCATAATAATTACATTATAAGTTCTTTGCAAACATTTCACAGATTTGACGATAGATGCCGTTGTAGAACGTAACGTCAGTTTTTAAGGTCGAATTAAACATAAATAATAAATATTGCACACTTTTCTTAGTCTTCATTATATTTTTTATTGTAAATTTATTAAAAATAATAAATTCAATTTAAAATTAAAATATTTTAATATCTAGGTTATGATTAAAACCGTTATAAATCGACACTCTCACTAAAGTATTACACAATAATTCATTATAAGTTCTTTACAAACGTTTCACATATATGACGCTAGATGCCGTTGTAGAACGTATCGTCAGTTATTAAGTTTGAATTAATCATTAACAGTGAATATTTCACACTCTTCATAGTCTTTATTATCTTTTTAATTGTAAATTTAATTATATAATGAATTCAATTAAAAATAATAATATTTTAATATCTAGGTTATGATTTAAACCGTTAATAAATCGACACTCTCCCTAAAGTATTACACAATAATTACATTAAAAGTTCATTGCAAAAGTTTCACAGATTTGACACTAGATGTCGTTGTAGAACGTAACGTCAGTTTTTAAGGTTGAATTAAACATAAACAATAAATATTACACACTTTTCTTAGTCTTCATTATACTTTTAATTGTAAATTTATTTTTATAATGAATTCAATTTAAAAAAAATAATATTTAAATATTTAGGTTATGATTAAAACCGTTAATAAATCGACCCTCTCACGAGTATTCCATAATCATTACATTATAAGTTCTTTGCAAACGTTTCACAGATTTGACGGTAAATTTATTTACATAATAAATTCAATTTAAAATAAAAATATTTAAATATTTAGGTTATGTTTAAAACTGTTAATAAATCGACACTCTCACTAAAGTATAACACAATAATTCATTATAAGATCTTTACAAACGTTTCACATATATGACGCTAGATGCCGTTGTAGAACGTATCGTCAGTTATTAAGTTTGAATTAATCATTAACAATGAATATTTCACACTCTTCATAGTCTTTATTATCTTTTTAAATGTAAATTTAATTATATAATGAATTCAATTAAAAATAATAATATTTTAATATCTAGGTTGTGAATTAAACCGTTAATAAATCGACACTCTCCCTAAAGTATTACACAATAATTACATTAAAAGTTTATTGCAAAAGTTTCACAAATTTGACACTAGATGTCGTTGTAGAACGTAACGTCAGTTTTTAAGGTTGAATTAAACATAAACAATGAATATTTCACACTCTTCATAGTCTTTATTATCTTTTTAATTGTAAATTTAATTATATAATGAATTCAATTAAAAATAATAATATTTAAATATCTAGGTTATGATTAAAACCGTTAATAAATCGACACTCTCCCTAAAGTATTACACAATAATTACATTAAATGTTCTTTACAAAGGTTTCACAGATTTGACGATAGATGCCCTTGTAGAACGTAACGTCAGTTTTTAATGTTGAATTAAAAATAAACAATAAATATTACACACTTTTCTTAGTCTTCATTATCTTTTAAATTGTAAATTTAATTATGTAATGAATTCAATTAAAAATAATAATATTTTAATATTTAGGTTATGAGAAAAACCGTTAATAAATCATCACTGCCTAAAGTATTACACAATAATTACATTAAAAGTTCTTTGCAAAAGTTTCACAGATTTGACGATAGATGCCGTTGTAGAACGTAACGTCAGTTTTTAACGTTGAATTAAACATAAACAATAAATATTACACACTTGTCTTAATCTTCATTATAAACTTAATTGTTTTAATTGTAAATTTATTAATATAATGAATTCAATTTAAAAAATATATTATATATTTAAATATTTAGGTTATGAGAAAAACCGTTATTAAATCGACACTCATTAAAGTATTACACCATAATTACGTTAAGAGTTCTTTACAAACTTTTCACATATATGACGCTAGATGCCGTTGTAGAACGTATCATCAGTTTTTAAGCTTGAATTAATCATAAACAATGAATATTTCACACATTTCATAGTGTTTATTTATTTTTTTATTTATATAATTAATTCAATTAGAAAATAATAATATTTAAATATTTAGGTTATGATTAAAACCGTTAATAAATCGACACTCTCACTAGTATTTCATAATAATTACATTATAAGTTCTTTGCAAACATTTCACAGATTTGACGATAGATGCCGTTGTAGAACGTAACGTCAGTTTTTAAGGTCGAATTAAACATAAATAATAAATATTGCACACTTTTCTTAGTCTTCATTATATTTTTTATTGTAAATTTATTAAAAATAATAAATTCAATTTAAAATTAAAATATTTTAATATCTAGGTTATGATTAAAACCGTTATAAATCGACACTCTCACTAAAGTATTACACAATAATTCATTATAAGTTCTTTACAAACGTTTCACATATATGACGCTAGATGCCGTTGTAGAACGTATCGTCAGTTATTAAGTTTGAATTAATCATTAACAGTGAATATTTCACACTCTTCATAGTCTTTATTATCTTTTTAATTGTAAATTTAATTATATAATGAATTCAATTAAAAATAATAATATTTTAATATCTAGGTTATGATTAAAACCGTTAATAAATCGACACTCTCCCTTTTTTTTTTTTTTTTTTTAATTTCGCAGGATAGGTGGAAAATCTTCAAAAGACAAAGGGAGAAATCCGCTCTTCCCAATAGTGTGAGATTCTTACTCACTAAAAACCACCTTCCTTCCTGTTAGTACCCCTATCGCGTGGGACAAGGAAACAGGAAAGGTTTTCCATGTACCAAGCTGAGAAGCTCTTTCCATGGGCGTATCGAGATTGTAAATGTGGAAGAAAGCAGAACTTTATGTATCCGCGCGAAGGGCGAGGTAAAGACCTGACTTGACAGAGTCCAGTCAGGTAAAACCTCGCGACAGATCATGCAGGAGCCCAGGTTTGGTAGATGTGGCGTGCAAGGTGAAGGATGGGAGTTACCTTACAAATACCTTGTTAGTGAATTTATTGGAGGAGATACATACAAGCTACATCTTCTTCTGCTGCCTACTCGATTACTGAAATAAGCGTGCAAGATTAGACTGCATGCAACTGCATCCTGGTGGCGACAGCTTGGCTCATGCCGCTGCGGTGCACCCTTTGATCTGAAACAGAGCTAGAAAGCAAAGAGGTGAAATTTAGGTATGAAGTAGGCTATGCATGGCTTTATAGGCCCAAACGAGAGATCAAGGTCGGTCGTGCGAATAAGGACAGCGGCCGTCTGTGTTTGTCAAATGTTGTGTCGTATGTACCTAGTGAAGAGATTAGTGTTGATGTTGGGTGTGCATGTGCCCCCTTGTAGAGATTAGCTGATAATTGTTGAATGTGTTGTTTGATGAACGGCACATTTAAGTCTTTATGTAAGGTCCTAACTCTGGTGCACATTGGTGCTTTAGTGATTATTCTCAAAACCTTGTTTTGGAATATCTGTAGCCTGCGCATGTGTGTGTCCCCAGTGTGTCCCCAGACGGGCGCTGCATAGGTAATGACGCTTCTAAGTATAGATAAATAGATTATGGTGGCTGTTCTCAATTCAAGAGAACTTGTTTTATTGAGCAATGGATATAGTTGTGACAGTGTCATGTTTGCTCTTTTAATTGTGTCGGATATGTGGGCAGACCAAGTCAGTTTCCTATCTAGGATGACCCCGAGGTACTTGACCTGGCCATGCCAGTGTATGTCTTCATTGAATAAGCGTAAAGGAGTATTAATGGTGTGTGAGTTTCTTTTAGAGAGCAAAAGCGCCTGGCACTTGGACACATTTACCTTTACTCTCCAGGCTCTAAGCCATGGCTCTATATTGTTTAGTGAAGTTTGTAACCTACTGTAGATCATACATGGTTGCCATGACTGTGCGGATATCGCGGTGTCGTCAGCATATATAGCCACATTGGTGTTATCAAGTGTTGGAATGTCGTTGATGTAGATATTGAACAATACGGGCCCGATGAGCGAACCTTGAGGCACGCCAGCTTGTATTGTCCTCTGTGTGGATGTTGTTTGGTCTACATCAACCCTGAACTTGCGGTCTGCTAGGTAAGACCTAATGAGGTGTATCAGCCCGTCTGGGAAGTTGTATTGCCTAAGTTTGTCTATGAGACCACTGTGCCAAACCCTATCAAAGGCCTTTTCAATATCCAGGAAGACTGACCCGGTCGACTGATTACCATTGAAACCCCTGGTAGCGTATTCAACAACTCTTAGCAGTTGAAGTGTTGTGGAGTGTTTGGTTCTGAAACCGAATTGCTCCGGCCTCAAGATGTTGTGTGTATGTATATGTTTGTTGATACGTTTGAGCAGGATCTTCTCAAAGACCTTGCTCATTGTATTCAGCAAACTAATGGGTCTGTAGGATTCGGGCCTATGCTTGTCCTTCCCCAGCTTGGGAAAAACTAATATTTTAGCTTCTTTCCAAGCAGCAGGGAAATGTTGAGTGCGGAGAATTGCATTACATATGTTTGTAAAGAACCTGAGCGCTTTCTCCGATAAGTTTTTGAGTGTTGTATTTCCAATAGTGTCTGGCCCAGGAGCTTTCCTGGCCTTTGTGTGTGAAATCGCCCACTTAATTTCTGTGAGGGTTGTTTTGTGTATAGAGTGTTGGTGAGGAGAGTAGGCGAATTGTAAAGTGTTGTTTTCAACAGTGTCAGTGAAAACTGGGTCAGAGGGCTGAGTATTTGGTTGAAACGCTTGTTCCAGGGTGTCAGCAAATAGATTTACCTTATCATCCGGGTCCCCCACCTGTCCATGAGGGCCTATTAGTGGGGGATAGCACATAGGTGAACGTGTAAAGTGTTTTACAAGTGGCCATACGGGTTTCTCACTGACATCTAGACTGACCAATTCGGCTTGGAAGCCTTCAGCTCGAAATTGAGTTAGTTCTATCTTAATTCGTCTCTTGAGACGGTTTAGTTGTGTACGTGGTGTACATCTATTTACTCCCTGCTGTAATGCCCTTCTTAGCCTATTGCGACGCTTGATGAGCGCAAGTATGTGTCGTGGTATGAACGTGTGATGCCGAGGCTGGCATTTAATCGGGACTGCGGCTTTCATCGCGTCCTGTATGGCTGCTGTTAGTTTGTAAACAGCATTGTCAATGTCCTGAGGAGACAGAACCTCATCAGAGTTAGGTAATGAGCCATCCACTTGCTGACGGAACATCTCCCAGTCAGCAAGTCGGTAGTTCAGCACCTCTCTTGGCTCCTTGCTAATAGGATTGCCAGCCACCGCCATTACAACAGGATAGTGATCTGAATTCAAATCCCTATCTACGTGCAGCTGCGGTGATACCGTCAAGCCCTTAGCAATAGCCAAGTCGAGGATGTCTTCTGTGTTGTGAGTGCTAAGGTGTGTTGGTTCAGTGGGAGCCAGTAGAATGGCATTGTTTGATTCGATGTAGCGGTAAAGGATTCCCCCACTTGAGTTTGTATGTCTGCAGCCCCAGCGTGTATGTTTTGAATTTAAGTCCCCGGCGATGACAACTTTGTTAGAAGTTAACAGGAGTTTATCTATATCACGGGTGTCTATATTACCCGGGGGATTGTACGCTGAAATGAGTGTAGTGTGGCTGCCATTGAGCTCAAGCTTGATAGCAGTAGCTTCAATGCGTGTTAGTGTGGGCAACAAAATTTCAACATGTTTTATATGCTTATGTATTATTACAGCCGTACCACCTCCGGCTCTGTTTGTTCTGTCGGTGCGGTATATTTTAATATCTAGGTTATGATTAAAACCGTTAATAAATCGCCACTCTCCCTAAAGTATTACACAATAATTACATTAAAAGTTCTTTGCAAAAGTTTCACAGATTTGACGATAGATGCCGTTGTAGAACGTAACGTCAGTTTTTAATGTTGAATTAAACATAAACAATAAATATTACACACTTTTCTTAGTCTTCATTATACTTTTAATTGTAAATTTATTTTGATAATGAATTCAATTTTAAAAAAATAATATTTAAATATTTAGGTTATGATTAAAACCGTTAATAAATCGACACTCTCACGAGTATTCCATAATCATTACATTATAAGTTCTTTGCAAACGTTTCACAGATTTGATGGTAAATTTATTTACATAATAAATTCAATTTAAAATAAAAATATTTAAATATTTAGGTTATGTTTAAAACTGTTAATAAATCGACACTCTCACTAAAGTATAACACAATAATTCATTATAAGATCTTTACAAACGTTTCACATATATGACGCTAGATGCCGTTGTAGAACGTATCGTCAGTTATTAAGTTTGAATTAATCATTAACAATGAATATTTCACACTCTTCATAGTCTTTATTATCTTTTTAAATGTAAATTTAATTATATAATGAATTCAATTAAAAATAATAATATTTTAATATCTAGGTTGTGAATTAAACCGTTAATAAATCGACACTCTCCCTAAAGTATTACACAATAATAACATTAAAAGTTCATTGCAAAAGTTTCACAGATTTGACACTAGATGTCGTTGTAGAACGTAACGTCAGTTTTTAAGGTTGAATTAAACATAAACAATAAATATTGCACACTTTTCTTAGTCATCATTATATTTTTTATTGTAAATTTATTTAAATAATTAATTCAATTTAAAATAAAAATATATCCGTTGTAGAACGTAACGTCAGTTTTTAATGTTGAATTAAAAATAAACAATAAATATTACACACTTTTCTTAGTCTTCATTATCTTTTAAATTGTAAATTTAATTATGTAATGAATTCAATTAAAAATAATAATATTTTAATATTTAGGTTATGAGAAAAACCGTTAATAAATCATCACTGCCTAAAGTATTACACAATAATTACATTAAAAGTTCTTTGCAAAAGTTTCACAGATTTGACGATAGATGCCGTTGTAGAACGTAACGTCAGTTTTTAACGTTGAATTAAACATAAACAATAAATATTACACACTTGTCTTAATCTTCATTATAAACTTAATTGTTTTAATTGTAAATTTATTAATATAATGAATTCAATTTAAAAAATATATATATTTAAATATTTAGGTTATGAGAAAAACCGTTATTAAATCGACACTCATTAAAGTATTACACCATAATTACGTTAAGAGTTCATTACAAACTTTTCACATATATGACGCTAGATGCCGTTGTAGAACGTATCATCAGTTTTTAAGCTTGAATTAATCATAAACAATGAATATTTCACACATTTCATAGTGTTTATTTATTTTTTTATTTATATAATTAATTCAATTAGAAAATAATAATATTTAAATATTTAGGTTATGATTAAAACCGTTAATAAATCGACACTCTCACTAGTATTTCATAATAATTACATTATAAGTTCTTTGCAAACATTTCACGGATTTGACGATAGATGCCGTTGTAGAACGTAACGTCAGTTTTTAAGGTCGAATTAAACATAAATAATAAATATTGCACACTTTTCTTAGTCTTCATTATATTTTTTATTGTAAATTTATTAAAAATAATAAATTCAATTTAAAATTAAAATATTTTAATATCTAGGTTATGATTAAAACCGTTATAAATCGACACTCTCACTAAAGTATTACACAATAATTCATTATAAGTTCTTTACAAACGTTTCACATATATGACGCTAGATGCCGTTGTAGAACGTATCGTCAGTTATTAAGTTTGAATTAATCATTAACAGTGAATATTTCACACTCTTCATAGTCTTTATTATCTTTTTAATTGTAAATTTAATTATATAATGAATTCAATTAAAAATAATAATATTTTAATATCTAGGTTATGATTTAAACCGTTAATAAATCGACACTCTCCCTAAAGTATTACACAATAATTACATTAAAAGTTCATTGCAAAAGTTTCACAGATTTGACACTAGATGTCGTTGTAGAACGTAACGTCAGTTTTTAAGGTTGAATTAAACATAAACAATAAATATTACACACTTTTCTTAGTCTTCATTATACTTTTAATTGTAAATTTATTTTTATAATGAATTCAATTTAAAAAAAATAATATTTAAATATTTAGGTTATGATTAAAACCGTTAATAAATCGACCCTCTCACGAGTATTCCATAATCATTACATTATAAGTTCTTTGCAAACGTTTCACAGATTTGACGGTAAATTTATTTACATAATAAATTCAATTTAAAATAAAAATATTTAAATATTTAGGTTATGTTTAAAACTGTTAATAAATCGACACTCTCACTAAAGTATAACACAATAATTCATTATAAGATCTTTACAAACGTTTCACATATATGACGCTAGATGCCGTTGTAGAACGTATCGTCAGTTATTAAGTTTGAATTAATCATTAACAATGAATATTTCACACTCTTCATAGTCTTTATTATCTTTTTAAATGTAAATTTAATTATATAATGAATTCAATTAAAAATAATAATATTTTAATATCTAGGTTGTGAATTAAACCGTTAATAAATCGACACTCTCCCTAAAGTATTACACAATAATTACATTAAAAGTTTATTGCAAAAGTTTCACAAATTTGACACTAGATGTCGTTGTAGAACGTAACGTCAGTTTTTAAGGTTGAATTAAACATAAACAATGAATATTTCACACTCTTCATAGTCTTTATTATCTTTTTAATTGTAAATTTAATTATATAATGAATTCAATTAAAAATAATAATATTTAAATATCTAGGTTATGATTAAAACCGTTAATAAATCGACACTCTCCCTAAAGTATTACACAATAATTACATTAAATGTTCTTTACAAAGGTTTCACAGATTTGACGATAGATGCCCTTGTAGAACGTAACGTCAGTTTTTAATGTTGAATTAAAAATAAACAATAAATATTACACACTTTTCTTAGTCTTCATTATCTTTTAAATTGTAAATTTAATTATGTAATGAATTCAATTAAAAATAATAATATTTTAATATTTAGGTTATGAGAAAAACCGTTAATAAATCATCACTGCCTAAAGTATTACACAATAATTACATTAAAAGTTCTTTGCAAAAGTTTCACAGATTTGACGATAGATGCCGTTGTAGAACGTAACGTCAGTTTTTAACGTTGAATTAAACATAAACAATAAATATTACACACTTGTCTTAATCTTCATTATAAACTTAATTGTTTTAATTGTAAATTTATTAATATAATGAATTCAATTTAAAAAATATATATATTTAAATATTTAGGTTATGAGAAAAACCGTTATTAAATCGACACTCATTAAAGTATTACACCATAATTACGTTAAGAGTTCTTTACAAACTTTTCACATATATGACGCTAGATGCCGTTGTAGAACGTATCATCAGTTTTTAAGCTTGAATTAATCATAAACAATGAATATTTCACACATTTCATAGTGTTTATTTATTTTTTTATTTATATAATTAATTCAATTAGAAAATAATAATATTTAAATATTTAGGTTATGATTAAAACCGTTAATAAATCGACACTCTCACTAGTATTTCATAATAATTACATTATAAGTTCTTTGCAAACATTTCACAGATTTGACGATAGATGCCGTTGTAGAACGTAACGTCAGTTTTTAAGGTCGAATTAAACATAAATAATAAATATTGCACACTTTTCTTAGTCTTCATTATATTTTTTATTGTAAATTTATTAAAAATAATAAATTCAATTTAAAATTAAAATATTTTAATATCTAGGTTATGATTAAAACCGTTATAAATCGACACTCTCACTAAAGTATTACACAATAATTCATTATAAGTTCTTTACAAACGTTTCACATATATGACGCTAGATGCCGTTGTAGAACGTATCGTCAGTTATTAAGTTTGAATTAATCATTAACAGTGAATATTTCACACTCTTCATAGTCTTTATTATCTTTTTAATTGTAAATTTAATTATATAATGAATTCAATTAAAAATAATAATATTTTAATATCTAGGTTATGATTAAAACCGTTAATAAATCGACACTCTCCCTTTTTTTTTTTTTTTTTTTAATTTCGCAGGATAGGTGGAAAATCTTCAAAAGACAAAGGGAGAAATCCGCTCTTCCCAATAGTGTGAGATTCTTACTCACTAAAAACCACCTTCCTTCCTGTTAGTACCCCTATCGCGTGGGACAAGGAAACAGGAAAGGTTTTCCATGTACCAAGCTGAGAAGCTCTTTCCATGGGCGTATCGAGATTGTAAATGTGGAAGAAAGCAGAACTTTATGTATCCGCGCGAAGGGCGAGGTAAAGACCTGACTTGACAGAGTCCAGTCAGGTAAAACCTCGCGACAGATCATGCAGGAGCCCAGGTTTGGTAGATGTGGCGTGCAAGGTGAAGGATGGGAGTTACCTTACAAATACCTTGTTAGTGAATTTATTGGAGGAGATACATACAAGCTACATCTTCTTCTGCTGCCTACTCGATTACTGAAATAAGCGTGCAAGATTAGACTGCATGCAACTGCATCCTGGTGGCGACAGCTTGGCTCATGCCGCTGCGGTGCACCCTTTGATCTGAAACAGAGCTAGAAAGCAAAGAGGTGAAATTTAGGTATGAAGTAGGCTATGCATGGCTTTATAGGCCCAAACGAGAGATCAAGGTCGGTCGTGCGAATAAGGACAGCGGCCGTCTGTGTTTGTCAAATGTTGTGTCGTATGTACCTAGTGAAGAGATTAGTGTTGATGTTGGGTGTGCATGTGCCCCCTTGTAGAGATTAGCTGATAATTGTTGAATGTGTTGTTTGATGAACGGCACATTTAAGTCTTTATGTAAGGTCCTAACTCTGGTGCACATTGGTGCTTTAGTGATTATTCTCAAAACCTTGTTTTGGAATATCTGTAGCCTGCGCATGTGTGTGTCCCCAGTGTGTCCCCAGACGGGCGCTGCATAGGTAATGACGCTTCTAAGTATAGATAAATAGATTATGGTGGCTGTTCTCAATTCAAGAGAACTTGTTTTATTGAGCAATGGATATAGTTGTGACAGTGTCATGTTTGCTCTTTTAATTGTGTCGGATATGTGGGCAGACCAAGTCAGTTTCCTATCTAGGATGACCCCGAGGTACTTGACCTGGCCATGCCAGTGTATGTCTTCATTGAATAAGCGTAAAGGAGTATTAATGGTGTGTGAGTTTCTTTTAGAGAGCAAAAGCGCCTGGCACTTGGACACATTTACCTTTACTCTCCAGGCTCTAAGCCATGGCTCTATATTGTTTAGTGAAGTTTGTAACCTACTGTAGATCATACATGGTTGCCATGACTGTGCGGATATCGCGGTGTCGTCAGCATATATAGCCACATTGGTGTTATCAAGTGTTGGAATGTCGTTGATGTAGATATTGAACAATACGGGCCCGATGAGCGAACCTTGAGGCACGCCAGCTTGTATTGTCCTCTGTGTGGATGTTGTTTGGTCTACATCAACCCTGAACTTGCGGTCTGCTAGGTAAGACCTAATGAGGTGTATCAGCCCGTCTGGGAAGTTGTATTGCCTAAGTTTGTCTATGAGACCACTGTGCCAAACCCTATCAAAGGCCTTTTCAATATCCAGGAAGACTGACCCGGTCGACTGATTACCATTGAAACCCCTGGTAGCGTATTCAACAACTCTTAGCAGTTGAAGTGTTGTGGAGTGTTTGGTTCTGAAACCGAATTGCTCCGGCCTCAAGATGTTGTGTGTATGTATATGTTTGTTGATACGTTTGAGCAGGATCTTCTCAAAGACCTTGCTCATTGTATTCAGCAAACTAATGGGTCTGTAGGATTCGGGCCTATGCTTGTCCTTCCCCAGCTTGGGAAAAACTAATATTTTAGCTTCTTTCCAAGCAGCAGGGAAATGTTGAGTGCGGAGAATTGCATTACATATGTTTGTAAAGAACCTGAGCGCTTTCTCCGATAAGTTTTTGAGTGTTGTATTTCCAATAGTGTCTGGCCCAGGAGCTTTCCTGGCCTTTGTGTGTGAAATCGCCCACTTAATTTCTGTGAGGGTTGTTTTGTGTATAGAGTGTTGGTGAGGAGAGTAGGCGAATTGTAAAGTGTTGTTTTCAACAGTGTCAGTGAAAACTGGGTCAGAGGGCTGAGTATTTGGTTGAAACGCTTGTTCCAGGGTGTCAGCAAATAGATTTACCTTATCATCCGGGTCCCCCACCTGTCCATGAGGGCCTATTAGTGGGGGATAGCACATAGGTGAACGTGTAAAGTGTTTTACAAGTGGCCATACGGGTTTCTCACTGACATCTAGACTGACCAATTCGGCTTGGAAGCCTTCAGCTCGAAATTGAGTTAGTTCTATCTTAATTCGTCTCTTGAGACGGTTTAGTTGTGTACGTGGTGTACATCTATTTACTCCCTGCTGTAATGCCCTTCTTAGCCTATTGCGACGCTTGATGAGCGCAAGTATGTGTCGTGGTATGAACGTGTGATGCCGAGGCTGGCATTTAATCGGGACTGCGGCTTTCATCGCGTCCTGTATGGCTGCTGTTAGTTTGTAAACAGCATTGTCAATGCCCTGAGGAGACAGAACCTCATCAGAGTTAGGTAATGAGCCATCCACTTGCTGACGGAACATCTCCCAGTCAGCAAGTCGGTAGTTCAGCACCTCTCTTGGCTCCTTGCTAATAGGATTGCCAGCCACCGCCATTACAACAGGATAGTGATCTGAATTCAAATCCCTATCTACGTGCAGCTGCGGTGATACCGTCAAGCCCTTAGCAATAGCCAAGTCGAGGATGTCTTCTGTGTTGTGAGTGCTAAGGTGTGTTGGTTCAGTGGGAGCCAGTAGAATGGCATTGTTTGATTCGATGTAGCGGTAAAGGATTCCCCCACTTGAGTTTGTATGTCTGCAGCCCCAGCGTGTATGTTTTGAATTTAAGTCCCCGGCGATGACAACTTTGTTAGAAGTTAACAGGAGTTTATCTATATCACGGGTGTCTATATTACCCGGGGGATTGTACGCTGAAATGAGTGTAGTGTGGCTGCCATTGAGCTCAAGCTTGATAGCAGTAGCTTCAATGCGTGTTAGTGTGGGCAACAAAATTTCAACATGTTTTATATGCTTATGTATTATTACAGCCGTACCACCTCCGGCTCTGTTTGTTCTGTCGGTGCGGTATATTTTAATATCTAGGTTATGATTAAAACCGTTAATAAATCGACACTCTCCCTAAAGTATTACACAATAATTACATTAAAAGTTCTTTGCAAAAGTTTCACAGATTTGACGATAGATGCCGTTGTAGAACGTAACGTCAGTTTTTAATGTTGAATTAAACATAAACAATAAATATTACACACTTTTCTTAGTCTTCATTATACTTTTAATTGTAAATTTATTTTGATAATGAATTCAATTTAAAAAAAATAATATTTAAATATTTAGGTTATGATTAAAACCGTTAATAAATCGACACTCTCAGGAGTATTCCATAATCATTACATTATAAGTTCTTTGCAAACGTTTCACAGATTTGATGGTAAATTTATTTACATAATAAATTCAATTTAAAATAAAAATATTTAAATATTTAGGTTATGTTTAAAACTGTTAATAAATCGACACTCTCACTAAAGTATAACACAATAATTCATTATAAGATCTTTACAAACGTTTCACATATATGACGCTAGATGCCGTTGTAGAACGTATCGTCAGTTATTAAGTTTGAATTAATCATTAACAATGAATATTTCACACTCTTCATAGTCTTTATTATCTTTTTAAATGTAAATTTAATTATATAATGAATTCAATTAAAAATAATAATATTTTAATATCTAGGTTGTGAATTAAACCGTTAATAAATCGACACTCTCCCTAAAGTATTACACAATAATAACATTAAAAGTTCATTGCAAAAGTTTCACAGATTTGACACTAGATGTCGTTGTAGAACGTAACGTCAGTTTTTAAGGTTGAATTAAACATAAACAATAAATATTGCACACTTTTCTTAGTCATCATTATATTTTTTATTGTAAATTTATTTAAATAATTAATTCAATTTAAAATAAAAATATATCCGTTGTAGAACGTAACGTCAGTTTTTAATGTTGAATTAAAAATAAACAATAAATATTACACACTTTTCTTAGTCTTCATTATCTTTTAAATTGTAAATTTAATTATGTAATGAATTCAATTAAAAATAATAATATTTTAATATTTAGGTTATGAGAAAAACCGTTAATAAATCATCACTGCCTAAAGTATTACACAATAATTACATTAAAAGTTCTTTGCAAAAGTTTCACAGATTTGACGATAGATGCCGTTGTAGAACGTAACGTCAGTTTTTAACGTTGAATTAAACATAAACAATAAATATTACACACTTGTCTTAATCTTCATTATAAACTTAATTGTTTTAATTGTAAATTTATTAATATAATGAATTCAATTTAAAAAATATATATATTTAAATATTTAGGTTATGAGAAAAACCGTTATTAAATCGACACTCATTAAAGTATTACACCATAATTACGTTAAGAGTTCTTTACAAACTTTTCACATATATGACGCTAGATGCCGTTGTAGAACGTATCATCAGTTTTTAAGCTTGAATTAATCATAAACAATGAATGTTTCACACATTTCATAGTGTTTATTTATTTTTTTATTTATATAATTAATTCAATTAGAAAATAATAATATTTAAATATTTAGGTTATGATTAAAACCGTTAATAAATCGACACTCTCACTAGTATTTCATAATAATTACATTATAAGTTCTTTGCAAACATTTCACAGATTTGACGATAGATGCCGTTGTAGAACGTAACGTCAGTTTTTAAGGTCGAATTAAACATAAATAATAAATATTGCACACTTTTCTTAGTCTTCATTATATTTTTTATTGTAAATTTATTAAAAATAATAAATTCAATTTAAAATTAAAATATTTTAATATCTAGGTTATGATTAAAACCGTTATAAATCGACACTCTCACTAAAGTATTACACAATAATTCATTATAAGTTCTTTACAAACGTTTCACATATATGACGCTAGATGCCGTTGTAGAACGTATCGTCAGTTATTAAGTTTGAATTAATCATTAACAGTGAATATTTCACACTCTTCATAGTCTTTATTATCTTTTTAATTGTAAATTTAATTATATAATGAATTCAATTAAAAATAATAATATTTTAATATCTAGGTTATGATTAAAACCGTTAATAAATCGACACTCTCCCTAAAGTATTACACAATAATTACATTAAAAGTTCATTGCAAAAGTTTCACAGATTTGACACTAGATGTCGTTGTAGAACGTAACGTCAGTTTTTAAGGTTGAATTAAACATAAACAATAAATATTACACACTTTTCTTAGTCTTCATTATACTTTTAATTGTAAATTTATTTTTATAATGAATTCAATTTTAAAAAAATAATATTTAAATATTTAGGTTATGATTAAAACCGTTAATAAATCGACCCTCTCACGAGTATTCCATAATCATTACATTATAAGTTCTTTGCAAACGTTTCACAGATTTGACGGTAAATTTATTTACATAATAAATTCAATTTAAAATAAAAATATTTAAATATTTAGGTTATGTTTAAAACTGTTAATAAATCGACACTCTCACTAAAGTATAACACAATAATTCATTATAAGATCTTTACAAACGTTTCACATATATGACGCTAGATGCCGTTGTAGAACGTATCGTCAGTTATTAGGTTGAATTAATCATTAACAATGAATATTTCACACTCTTCATAGTCTTTATTATCTTTTTAAATGTAAATTTAATTATATAATGAATTCAATTAAAAATAATAATATTTTAATATCTAGGTTGTGAATTAAACCGTTAATAAATCGACACTCTCCCTAAAGTATTACACAATAATAACATTAAAAGTTCATTGCAAAAGTTTCACAGATTTGACACTAGATGTCGTTGTAGAACGTAACGTCAGTTTTTAAGGTTGAATTAAACATAAACAATAAATATTGCACACTTTTCTTAGTCATCATTATATTTTTTATTGTAAATTTATTTAAATAATTAATTCAATTTAAAATAAAAATATATCCGTTGTAGAACGTAACGTCAGTTTTTAATGTTGAATTAAAAATAAACAATAAATATTACACACTTTTCTTAGTCTTCATTATCTTTTAAATTGTAAATTTAATTATGTAATGAATTCAATTAAAAATAATAATATTTTAATATTTAGGTTATGAGAAAAACCGTTAATAAATCATCACTGCCTAAAGTATTACACAATAATTACATTAAAAGTTCTTTGCAAAAGTTTCACAGATTTGACGATAGATGCCGTTGTAGAACGTAACGTCAGTTTTTAACGTTGAATTAAACATAAACAATAAATATTACACACTTGTCTTAATCTTCATTATAAACTTAATTGTTTTAATTGTAAATTTAATAATATAATGAATTCAATTTAAAAAATATATATATTTAGATATTTAGGTTAAGAGAAAACCCGTTATTAAATCGACACTCAATAAAGTATTACACCATAATTACGTTAAGAGTTCTTTACAAACTTTTCACATATATGACGTTAGATGCCGTTGTAGAACGTATCATCAGTTTTTAAGCTTGAATTAATCATAAACAATGAATATTTCACACATTTCATAGTGTTTATTTATTTTTTTATTTATATAATTAATTCAATTAGAAAATAATAATATTTAAATATTTATGTTATGATTAAAACCGTTAATAAATCGACACTCTCACTAGTATTTCATAATAATTACATTATAAGTTCTTTGCAAACATTTCACAGATTTGACGATAGATGCCGTTGTAGAACGTAACGTCAGTTTTTAACGTTGAACTAAACATAAACAATAAATATTACACACTAGTCTTAATCTTCATTATAAACTTAATTGTTTTAATTGTAAATTTATTAATATAATGAATTCAATTTAAAAAATATATATATTTAAATATTTAGGTTAAGAGAAAAACCGTTATTAAATCGACACTCAATAAAGTATTACACCATAATTACGTTAAGAGTTCTTTACAAACTTTTCACATATATGACGTTAGATGCCGTTGTAGAACGTATCATCAGTTTTTAAGCTTGAATTAATCATAAACAATGAATATTTCACACATTTCATAGTGATTATTTATTTTTTTATTTATATAATTAATTCAATTAGAAAATAATAATATTTAAATATTTAGGTTATGATTAAAACCGTTAATAAATCGACACTCTCACTAGTATTTCATAATAATTACATTATAAGTTCTTTGCAAACATTTCACAGATTTGACGATAGATGCCGTTGTAGAACGTAACGTCAGTTTTTAAGGTCGAATTAAACATAAATAATAAATATTGCACACTTTTCTTAGTCTTCATTATATTTTTTATTGTAAATTTATTAAAAATAATAAATTCATTTTAAAATTAAAATATTTTAATATCTAGGTTATCATTAAAACCGTTATAAATCGACACTCTCACTAAAGTATTACACAATAATTCATTATAAGTTCTTTACAAACGTTTCACATATATGACGCTAGATGCCGTTGTAGAACGTATCGTCAGTTATTAAGTTTGAATTAATCATTAACAGTGAATATTTCACACTCTTCATAGTCTTTATTATCTTTTTAATTGTAAATTTAATTATATAATGAATTCAATTAAAAATAATAATATTTTAATATCTAGGTTATGATTAAAACCGTTAATAAATCGACACTCTCCCTAAAGTATTACACAATAATTACATTAAAAGTTCTTTGCAAAAGTTTCACAGATTTGACGATAGATGCCGTTGTAGAACGTAACGTCAGTTTTTAATGTTGAATTAAACATAAACAATAAATATTACACACTTTTCTTAGTCTTCATTATACTTTTAATTGTAAATTTATTTTGATAATGAATTCAATTTAAAAAAAATAATATTTAAATATTTAGGTTATGATTAAAACCGTTAATAAATCGACACTCTCACGAGTATTCCATAATCATTACATTATAAGTTCTTTGCAAACGTTTCACAGATTTGACGGTAAATTTATTTACATAATAAATTCAATTTAAAATAAAAATATTTAAATATTTAGGTTATGTTTAAAACTGTTAATAAATCGACACTCTCACTAAAGTATAACACAATAATTCATTATAAGATCTTTACAAACGTTTCACATATATGACGCTAGATGCCGTTGTAGAACGTATCGTCAGTTATTAAGTTTGAATTAATCATTAACAATGAATATTTCACACTCTTCATAGTCTTTATTATCTTTTTAAATGTAAATTTAATTATATAATGAATTCAATTAAAAATAATAATATTTTAATATCTAGGTTGTGAATTAAACCGTTAATAAATCGACACTCTCATTAAAGTATTACACAATAATTACATTAAAAGTTTATTGCAAAAGTTTCACAAATTTGACACTAGATGTCGTTGTAGAACGTAACGTCAGTTTTTAAGGTTGAATTAAACATAAACAATGAATATTTCACACTCTTCATAGTCTTTATTATCTTTTTAATTGTAAATTTAATTATATAATGAATTCAATTAAAAATAATAATATATAAATATCTAGGTTATGATTAAAACCGTTAATAAATCGACACTCTCCCTAAAGTATTACACAATAATTACATTAAATGTTCTTTACAAAGGTTTCACAGATTTGACGATAGATGCCGTTGTAGAACGTAACGTCAGTTTTTAATGTTGAATTAAACATAAACAATAAATATTACACACTTTTCTTAGTCTTCATTATACTTTTAATTGTAAATTTATTTTGATAATGAATTCAATTTTAAAAAAATAATATTTAAATATTTAGGTTATGATTAAAACCGTTAATAAATCGACACTCTCACGAGTATTCCATAATCATTACATTATAAGTTCTTTGCAAACGTTTCACAGATTTGACGGTAAATTTATTTACATAATAAATTCAATTTAAAATAAAAATATTTAAATATTTAGGTTATGTTTAAAACTGTTAATAAATCGACACTCTCACTAAAGTATAACACAATAATTCATTATAAGATCTTTACAAACGTTTCACATATATGACGCTAGATGCCGTTGTAGAACGTATCGTCAGTTATTAAGTTTGAATTAATCATTAACAATGAATATTTCACACTCTTCATAGTCTTTATTATCTTTTTAAATGTAAATTTAATTATATAATGAATTCAATTAAAAATAATAATATTTTAATATCTAGGTTGTGAATTAAACCGTTAATAAATCGACACTCTCCCTAAAGTATTACACAATAATTACATTAAAAGTTTATTGCAAAAGTTTCACAAATTTGACACTAGATGTCGTTGTAGAACGTAACGTCAGTTTTTAAGGTTGAATTAAACATAAACAATGAATATTTCACACTCTTCATAGTCTTTATTATCTTTTTAATTGTAAATTTAATTATATAATGAATTCAATTAAAAATAATAATATTTAAATATCTAGGTTATGATTAAAACCGTTAATAAATCGACACTCTCCCTAAAGTATTACACAATAATTACATTAAATGTTCTTTACAAAGGTTTCACAGATTTGACGATAGATGCCGTTGTAGAACGTAACGTCAGTTTTTAATGTTGAATTAAAAATAAACAATAAATATTACACACTTTTCTTAGTCTTCATTATCTTTTAAATTGTAAATTTAATTATGTAATGAATTCAATTAAAAATAATAATATTTTAATATTTAGGTTATGAGAAAAACCGTTAATAAATCATCACTGCCTAAAGTATTACACAATAATTACATTAAAAGTTCTTTGCAAAAGTTTCACAGATTTGACGATAGATGCCGTTGTAGAACGTAACGTCAGTTTTTAACGTTGAATTAAACATAAACAATAAATATTACACACTTGTCTTAATCTTCATTATAAACTTAATTGTTTTAATTGTAAATTTATTAATATAATGAATTCAATTTAAAAATATATATATTTAGATATTTAGGTTAAGAGAAAACCCGTTATTAAATCGACACTCAATAAAGTATTACACCATAATTACGTTAAGAGTTCTTTACAAACTTTTCACATATATGACGTTAGATGCCGTTGTAGAACGTATCATCAGTTTTTAAGCTTGAATTAATCATAAACAATGAATATTTCACACATTTCATAGTGTTTATTTATTTTTTTATTTATATAATTAATTCAATTAGAAAATAATAATATTTAAATATTTAGGTTATGATTAAAACCGTTAATAAATCGACACTCTCACTAGTATTTCATAATAATTACATTATAAGTTCTTTGCAAACATTTCACAGATTTGACGATAGATGCCGTTGTAGAACGTAACGTCAGTTTTTAACGTTGAATTAAACATAAACAATAAATATTACACACTAGTCTTAATCTTCATTATAAACTTAATTGTTTTAATTGTAAATTTATTAATATAATGAATTCAATTTAAAAAATATATATATTTAAATATTTAGGTTAAGAGAAAAACCGTTATTAAATCGACACTCAATAAAGTATTACACCATAATTACGTTAAGAGTTCTTTACAAACTTTTCACATATATGACGTTAGATGCCGTTGTAGAACGTATCATCAGTTTTTAAGCTTGAATTAATCATAAACAATGAATATTTCACACATTTCATAGTGATTATTTATTTTTTTATTTATATAATTAATTCAATTAGAAAATAATAATATTTAAATATTTAGGTTATGATTAAAACCGTTAATAAATCGACACTCTCACTAGTATTTCATAATAATTACATTATAAGTTCTTTGCAAACATTTCACAGATTTGACGATAGATGCCGTTGTAGAACGTAACGTCAGTTTTTAAGGTCGAATTAAACATAAATAATAAATATTGCACACTTTTCTTAGTCTTCATTATATTTTTTATTGTAAATTTATTAAAAATAATAAATTCAATTTAAAATTAATTTTTAAGCTTGAATTAATCATAAACAATGAATATTTCACACATTTCATAGTGTTTATTTATTTTTTTATTTATATAATTAATTCAATTAGAAAATAATAATATTTAAATATTTAGGTTATGATTAAAACCGTTAATAAATCGACACTCTCACTAGTATTTCATAATAATTACATTATAAGTTCTTTGCAAACATTTCACAGATTTGACGATAGATGCCGTTGTAGAACGTAACGTCAGTTTTTAACGTTGAATTAAACATAAACAATAAATATTACACACTAGTCTTAATCTTCATTATAAACTTAATTGTTTTAATTGTAAATTTATTAATATAATGAATTCAATTTAAAAAATATATATATTTAAATATTTAGGTTAAGAGAAAAACCGTTATTAAATCGACACTCAATAAAGTATTACACCATAATTACGTTAAGAGTTCTTTACAAACTTTTCACATATATGACGTTAGATGCCGTTGTAGAACGTATCATCAGTTTTTAAGCTTGAATTAATCATAAACAATGAATATTTCACACATTTCATAGTGATTATTTATTTTTTTATTTATATAATTAATTCAATTAGAAAATAATAATATTTAAATATTTAGGTTATGATTAAAACCGTTAATAAATCGACACTCTCACTAGTATTTCATAATAATTACATTATAAGTTCTTTGCAAACATTTCACAGATTTGACGATAGATGCCGTTGTAGAACGTAACGTCAGTTTTTAAGGTCGAATTAAACATAAATAATAAATATTGCACACTTTTCTTAGTCTTCATTATATTTTTTATTGTAAATTTATTAAAAATAATAAATTCATTTTAAAATTAAAATATTTTAATATCTAGGTTATGATTAAAACCGTTAATAAATCGACACTCTCCCTAAAGTATTACACAATAATTACATTAAAAGTTCATTGCAAAAGTTTCACAGATTTGACACTAGATGTCGTTGTAGAACGTAACGTCAGTTTTTAAGGTTGAATTAAACATAAACAATGAATATTTCACACTCTTCATAGTCTTTATTATCTTTTTAATTGTAAATTTAATTATATAATGAATTCAATTAAAAATAATAATATTTAAATATCTAGGTTATGATTAAAACCGTTAATAAATCGACACTCTCCCTAAAGTATTACACAATAATTACATTAAATGTTCTTTACAAAGGTTTCACAGATTTGACGATAGATGCCGTTGTAGAACGTAACGTCAGTTTTTAATGTTGAATTAAACATAAACAATAAATATTACACACTTTTCTTAGTCTTCATTATACTTTTAATTGTAAATTTATTTTGATAATGAATTCAATTTTAAAAAAATAATATTTAAATATTTAGGTTATGATTAAAACCGTTAATAAATCGACACTCTCACGAGTATTCCATAATCATTACATTATAAGTTCTTTGCAAACGTTTCACAGATTTGACGGTAAATTTATTTACATAATAAATTCAATTTAAAATAAAAATATTTAAATATTTAGGTTATGTTTAAAACTGTTAATAAATCGACACTCTCACTAAAGTATAACACAATAATTCATTATAAGATCTTTACAAACGTTTCACATATATGACGCTAGATGCCGTTGTAGAACGTATCGTCAGTTATTAAGTTTGAATTAATCATTAACAATGAATATTTCACACTCTTCATAGTCTTTATTATCTTTTTAAATGTAAATTTAATTATATAATGAATTCAATTAAAAATAATAATATTTTAATATCTAGGTTGTGAATTAAACCGTTAATAAATCGACACTCTCCCTAAAGTATTACACAATAATTACATTAAAAGTTTATTGCAAAAGTTTCACAAATTTGACACTAGATGTCGTTGTAGAACGTAACGTCAGTTTTTAAGGTTGAATTAAACATAAACAATGAATATTTCACACTCTTCATAGTCTTTATTATCTTTTTAATTGTAAATTTAACTATATAATGAATTCAATTAAAAATAATAATATTTAAATATCTAGGTTATGATTAAAACCGTTAATAAATCGACACTCTCCCTAAAGTATTACACAATAATTACATTAAATGTTCTTTACAAAGGTTTCACAGATTTGACGATAGATGCCGTTGTAGAACGTAACGTCAGTTTTTAATGTTGAATTAAACATAAACAATAAATATTACACACTTGTCTTAATCTTCATTATAAACTTAATTGTTTTAATTGTAAATTTATTAATATAATGAATTCAATTTAAAAAATATATATATTTAGATATTTAGGTTAAGAGAAAACCCGTTATTAAATCGACACTCAATAAAGTATTACACCATAATTACGTTAAGAGTTCTTTACAAACTTTTCACATATATGACGTTAGATGCCGTTGTAGAACGTATCATCAGTTTTTAAGCTTGAATTAATCATAAACAATGAATATTTCACACATTTCATAGTGTTTATTTATTTTTTTATTTATATAATTAATTCAATTAGAAAATAATAATATTTAAATATTTAGGTTATGATTAAAACCGTTAATAAATCGACACTCTCACTAGTATTTCATAATAATTACATTATAAGTTCTTTGCAAACATTTCACAGATTTGACGATAGATGCCGTTGTAGAACGTAACGTCAGTTTTTAAGGTCGAATTAAACATAAATAATAAATATTGCACACTTTTCTTAGTCTTCATTATATTTTTTATTGTAAATTTATCAAAAATAATAAATTCATTTTAAAATTAAAATATTTTATTATCTAGGTTATCATTAAAACCGTTATAAATCGACACTCTCACTAAAGTATTACACAATAATTCATTATAAGTTCTTTACAAACGTTTCACATATATGACGCTAGATGCCGTTGTAGAACGTATCGTCAGTTATTAAGTTTGAATTAATCATTAACAGTGAATATTTCACACACTTCATAGTCTTTATTATCTTTTTAATTGTAAATTTAATTATATAATGAATTCAATTAAAAATAATAATATTTTAATATCTAGGTTATGATTAAAACCGTTAATAAATCGACACTCTCCCTAAAGTATTACACAATAATTACATTAAAAGTTCTTTGCAAAAGTTTCACAGATTTGACGATAGATGCCGTTGTAGAACGTAACGTCAGTTTTTAATGTTGAATTAAACATAAACAATAAATATTACACACTTTTCTTAGTCTTCATTATACTTTTAATTGTAAATTTATTTTTATAATGAATTCAATTTTAAAAAAATAATATTTAAATATTTAGGTTATGATTAAAACCGTTAATAAATCGACACTCTCACGAGTATTCCATAATCATTACATTATAAGTTCTTTGCAAACGTTTCACAGATTTGACGGTAAATTTATTTACATAATAAATTCAATTTAAAATAAAAATATTTAAATATTTAGGTTATGTTTAAAACTGTTAATAAATCGACACTCTCACTAAAGTATAACACAATAATTCATTATAAGATCTTTACAAACGTTTCACATATATGACGCTAGATGCCGTTGTAGAACGTATCGTCAGTTATTAAGTTTGAATTAATCATTAACAATGAATATTTCACACTCTTCATAGTCTTTATTATCTTTTTAAATGTAAATTTAATTATATAATGAATTCAATTAAAAATAATAATATTTTAATATCTAGGTTGTGAATTAAACCGTTAATAAATCGACACTCTCCCTAAAGTATTACACAATAATTACATTAAAAGTTCATTGCAAAAGTTTCACAGATTTGACACTAGATGTCGTTGTAGAACGTAACGTCAGTTTTTAAGGTTGAATTAAACATAAACAATAAATATTGCACACTTTTCTTAGTCATCATTATATTTTTTATTGTAAATTTATTTAAATAATTAATTCAATTTAAAATAAAAATATATCCGTTGTAGAACGTAACGTCAGTTTTTAATGTTGAATTAAAAATAAACAATAAATATTACACACTTTTCTTAGTCTTCATTATCTTTTAAATTGTAAATTTAATTATGTAATGAATTCAATTAAAAATAATAATATTTTAATATTTAGGTTATGAGAAAAACCGTTAATAAATCATCACTGCCTAAAGTATTACACAATAATTACATTAAAAGTTCTTTGCAAAAGTTTCACAGATTTGACGATAGATGCCGTTGTAGAACGTAACGTCAGTTTTTAACGTTGAATTAAACATAAACAATAAATATTACACACTTGTCTTAATCTTCATTATAAACTTAATTGTTTTAATTGTAAATTTATTAATATAATGAATTCAATTTAAAAAATATATATATTTAAATATTTAGGTTATGAGAAAAACCGTTATTAAATCGACACTCATTAAAGTATTACACCATAATTACGTTAAGAGTTCTTTACAAACTTTTCACATATATGACGCTAGATGCCGTTGTAGAACGTATCATCAGTTTTTAAGCTTGAATTAATCATAAACAATGAATGTTTCACACATTTCATAGTGTTTATTTATTTTTTTATTTATATAATTAATTCAATTAGAAAATAATAATATTTAAATATTTAGGTTATGATTAAAACCGTTAATAAATCGACACTCTCACTAGTATTTCATAATAATTACATTATAAGTTCTTTGCAAACATTTCACAGATTTGACGATAGATGCCGTTGTAGAACGTAACGTCAGTTTTTAAGGTCGAATTAAACATAAATAATAAATATTGCACACTTTTCTTAGTCTTCATTATATTTTTTATTGTAAATTTATTAAAAATAATAAATTCAATTTAAAATTAAAATATTTTAATATCTAGGTTATGATTAAAACCGTTATAAATCGACACTCTCACTAAAGTATTACACAATAATTCATTATAAGTTCTTTACAAACGTTTCACATATATGACGCTAGATGCCGTTGTAGAACGTATCGTCAGTTATTAAGTTTGAATTAATCATTAACAGTGAATATTTCACACTCTTCATAGTCTTTATTATCTTTTTAATTGTAAATTTAATTATATAATGAATTCAATTAAAAATAATAATATTTTAATATCTAGGTTATGATTAAAACCGTTAATAAATCGACACTCTCCCTAAAGTATTACACAATAATTACATTAAAAGTTCATTGCAAAAGTTTCACAGATTTGACACTAGATGTCGTTGTAGAACGTAACGTCAGTTTTTAAGGTTGAATTAAACATAAACAATAAATATTACACACTTTTCTTAGTCTTCATTATACTTTTAATTGTAAATTTATTTTTATAATGAATTCAATTTTAAAAAAATAATATTTAAATATTTAGGTTATGATTAAAACCGATAATAAATCGACCCTCTCACGAGTATTCCATAATCATTACATTATAAGTTCTTTGCAAACGTTTCACAGATTTGACGGTAAATTTATTTACATAATAAATTCAATTTAAAATAAAAATATTTAAATATTTAGGTTATGTTTAAAACTGTTAATAAATCGACACTCTCACTAAAGTATAACACAATAATTCATTATAAGATCTTTACAAACGTTTCACATATATGACGCTAGATGCCGTTGTAGAACGTATCGTCAGTTATTAAGTTTGAATTAATCATTAACAATGAATATTTCACACTCTTCATAGTCTTTATTATCTTTTTAAATGTAAATTTAATTATATAATGAATTCAATTAAAAATAATAATATTTTAATATCTAGGTTGTGAATTAAACCGTTAATAAATCGACACTCTCCCTAAAGTATTACACAATAATTACATTTAAAGTTTGTTGCAAAAGTTTCACAAATTTGACACTAGATGTCGTTGTAGAACGTAACGTCAGTTTTTAAGGTTGAATTAAACATAAACAATGAATATTTCACACTCTTCATAGTCTTTATTATCTTTTTAATTGTAAATTTAATTATATAATGAATTCAATTAAAAATAATAATATTTAAATATCTAGGTTATGATTAAAACCGTTAATAAATCGACACTCTCCCTAAAGTATTACACAATAATTACATTAAAAGTTCTTTGCAAAAGTTTCACAGATTTGACGATAGATGCCGTTGTAGAACGTAACGTCAGTTTTTAACGTTGAATTAAACATAAACAATAAATATTACACACTTGTCTTAATCTTCATTATAAACTTAATTGTTTTAATTGTAAATTTATTAATATAATGAATTCAATTTAAAAAATATATATATTTAAATATTTAGGTTATGAGAAAAACCGTTATTAAATCGACACTCATTAAAGTATTACACCATAATTACGTTAAGAGTTCTTTACAAACTTTTCACATATATGACGCTAGATGCCGTTGTAGAACGTATCATCAGTTTTTAAGCTTGAATTAATCATAAACAATGAATATTTCACACATTTCATAGTGTTTATTTATTTTTTTATTTATATAATTAATTCAATTAGAAAATAATAATATTTAAATATTTAGGTTATGATTAAAACCGTTAATAAATCGACACTCTCACTAGTATTTCATAATAATTACATTATAAGTTCTTTGCAAACATTTCACAGATTTGACGATAGATGCCGTTGTAGAACGTAACGTCAGTTTTTAAGGTCGAATTAAACATAAATAATAAATATTGCACACTTTTCTTAGTCTTCATTATATTTTTTATTGTAAATTTATTAAAAATAATAAATTCAATTTAAAATTAAAATATTTTAATATCTAGGTTATGATTAAAACCGTTATAAATCGACACTCTCACTAAAGTATTACACAATAATTCATTATAAGTTCTTTACAAACGTTTCACATATATGACGCTAGATGCCGTTGTAGAACGTATCGTCAGTTATTAAGTTTGAATTAATCATTAACAGTGAATATTTCACACTCTTCATAGTCTTTATTATCTTTTTAATTGTAAATTTAATTATATAATGAATTCAATTAAAAATAATAATATTTTAATATCTAGGTTATGATTAAAACCGTTAATAAATCGACACTCTCCCTTTTTTTTTTTTTTTTTTTAATTTCGCAGGATAGGTGGAAAATCTTCAAAAGACAAAGGGAGAAATCCGCTCTTCCCAATAGTGTGAGATTCTTACTCACTAAAAACCACCTTCCTTCCTGTTAGTACCCCTATCGCGTGGGACAAGGAAACAGGAAAGGTTTTCCATGTACCAAGCTGAGAAGCTCTTTCCATGGGCGTATCGAGATTGTAAATGTGGAAGAAAGCAGAACTTTATGTATCCGCGCGAAGGGCGAGGTAAAGACCTGACTTGACAGAGTCCAGTCAGGTAAAACCTCGCGACAGATCATGCAGGAGCCCAGGTTTGGTAGATGTGGCGTGCAAGGTGAAGGATGGGAGTTACCTTACAAATACCTTGTTAGTGAATTTATTGGAGGAGATACATACAAGCTACATCTTCTTCTGCTGCCTACTCGATTACTGAAATAAGCGTGCAAGATTAGACTGCATGCAACTGCATCCTGGTGGCGACAGCTTGGCTCATGCCGCTGCGGTGCACCCTTTGATCTGAAACAGAGCTAGAAAGCAAAGAGGTGAAATTTAGGTATGAAGTAGGCTATGCATGGCTTTATAGGCCCAAACGAGAGATCAAGGTCGGTCGTGCGAATAAGGACAGCGGCCGTCTGTGTTTGTCAAATGTTGTGTCGTATGTACCTAGTGAAGAGATTAGTGTTGATGTTGGGTGTGCATGTGCCCCCTTGTAGAGATTAGCTGATAATTGTTGAATGTGTTGTTTGATGAACGGCACATTTAAGTCTTTATGTAAGGTCCTAACTCTGGTGCACATTGGTGCTTTAGTGATTATTCTCAAAACCTTGTTTTGGAATATCTGTAGCCTGCGCATGTGTGTGTCCCCAGTGTGTCCCCAGACGGGCGCTGCATAGGTAATGACGCTTCTAAGTATAGATAAATAGATTATGGTGGCTGTTCTCAATTCAAGAGAACTTGTTTTATTGAGCAATGGATATAGTTGTGACAGTGTCATGTTTGCTCTTTTAATTGTGTCGGATATGTGGGCAGACCAAGTCAGTTTCCTATCTAGGATGACCCCGAGGTACTTGACCTGGCCATGCCAGTGTATGTCTTCATTGAATAAGCGTAAAGGAGTATTAATGGTGTGTGAGTTTCTTTTAGAGAGCAAAAGCGCCTGGCACTTGGACACATTTACCTTTACTCTCCAGGCTCTAAGCCATGGCTCTATATTGTTTAGTGAAGTTTGTAACCTACTGTAGATCATACATGGTTGCCATGACTGTGCGGATATCGCGGTGTCGTCAGCATATATAGCCACATTGGTGTTATCAAGTGTTGGAATGTCGTTGATGTAGATATTGAACAATACGGGCCCGATGAGCGAACCTTGAGGCACGCCAGCTTGTATTGTCCTCTGTGTGGATGTTGTTTGGTCTACATCAACCCTGAACTTGCGGTCTGCTAGGTAAGACCTAATGAGGTGTATCAGCCCGTCTGGGAAGTTGTATTGCCTAAGTTTGTCTATGAGACCACTGTGCCAAACCCTATCAAAGGCCTTTTCAATATCCAGGAAGACTGACCCGGTCGACTGATTACCATTGAAACCCCTGGTAGCGTATTCAACAACTCTTAGCAGTTGAAGTGTTGTGGAGTGTTTGGTTCTGAAACCGAATTGCTCCGGCCTCAAGATGTTGTGTGTATGTATATGTTTGTTGATACGTTTGAGCAGGATCTTCTCAAAGACCTTGCTCATTGTATTCAGCAAACTAATGGGTCTGTAGGATTCGGGCCTATGCTTGTCCTTCCCCAGCTTGGGAAAAACTAATATTTTAGCTTCTTTCCAAGCAGCAGGGAAATGTTGAGTGCGGAGAATTGCATTACATATGTTTGTAAAGAACCTGAGCGCTTTCTCCGATAAGTTTTTGAGTGTTGTATTTCCAATAGTGTCTGGCCCAGGAGCTTTCCTGGCCTTTGTGTGTGAAATCGCCCACTTAATTTCTGTGAGGGTTGTTTTGTGTATAGAGTGTTGGTGAGGAGAGTAGGCGAATTGTAAAGTGTTGTTTTCAACAGTGTCAGTGAAAACTGGGTCAGAGGGCTGAGTATTTGGTTGAAACGCTTGTTCCAGGGTGTCAGCAAATAGATTTACCTTATCATCCGGGTCCCCCACCTGTCCATGAGGGCCTATTAGTGGGGGATAGCACATAGGTGAACGTGTAAAGTGTTTTACAAGTGGCCATACGGGTTTCTCACTGACATCTAGACTGACCAATTCGGCTTGGAAGCCTTCAGCTCGAAATTGAGTTAATTCCATCTTAATTCGTCTCTTGAGACGGTTTAGTTGTGTACGTGGTGTACATCTATTTACTCCCTGCTGTAATGCCCTTCTTAGCCTATTGCGACGCTTGATGAGCGCAAGTATGTGTCGTGGTATGAACGTGTGATGCCGAGGCTGGCATTTAATCGGGACTGCGGCTTTCATCGCGTCCTGTATGGCTGCTGTTAGTTTGTAAACAGCATTGTCAATGTCCTGAGGAGACAGAACCTCATCAGAGTTAGGTAATGAGCCATCCACTTGCTGACGGAACATCTCCCAGTCAGCAAGTCGGTAGTTCAGCACCTCTCTTGGCTCCTTGCTAATAGGATTGCCAGCCACCGCCATTACAACAGGATAGTGATCTGAATTCAAATCCCTATCTACGTGCAGCTGCGGTGATACCGTCAAGCCCTTAGCAATAGCCAAGTCGAGGATGTCTTCTGTGTTGTGAGTGCTAAGGTGTGTTGGTTCAGTGGGAGCCAGTAGAATGGCATTGTTTGATTCGATGTAGCGGTAAAGGATTCCCCCACTTGAGTTTGTATGTCTGCAGCCCCAGCGTGTATGTTTTGAATTTAAGTCCCCGGCGATGACAACTTTGTTAGAAGTTAACAGGAGTTTATCTATATCACGGGTGTCTATATTACCCGGGGGATTGTACGCTGAAATGAGTGTAGTGTGGCTGCCATTGAGCTCAAGCTTGATAGCAGTAGCTTCAATGCGTGTTAGTGTGGGCAACAAAATTTCAACATGTTTTATATGCTTATGTATTATTACAGCCGTACCACCTCCGGCTCTGTTTGTTCTGTCGGTGCGGTATATTTTAATATCTAGGTTATGATTAAAACCGTTAATAAATCGACACTCTCCCTAAAGTATTACACAATAATTACATTAAAAGTTCTTTGCAAAAGTTTCACAGATTTGACGATAGATGCCGTTTAGAACGTAACGTCAGTTTTTAATGTTGAATTAAACATAAACAATAAATATTACACACTTTTCTTAGTCTTCATTATACTTTTAATTGTAAATTTATTTTGATAATGAATTCAATTTTAAAAAAATAATATTTAAATATTTAGGTTATGATTAAAACCGTTAATAAATCGACACTCTCACGAGTATTCCATAATCATTACATTATAAGTTCTTTGCAAACGTTTCACAGATTTGACGGTAAATTTATTTACATAATAAATTCAATTTAAAATAAAAATATTTAAATATTTAGGTTATGTTTAAAACTGTTAATAAATCGACACTCTCACTAAAGTATAACACAATAATTCATTATAAGATCTTTACAAACGTTTCACATATATGACGCTAGATGTCGTTGTAGAACGTATCGTCAGTTATTAAGTTTGAATTAATCATTAACAATGAATATTTCACACTCTTCATAGTCTTTATTATCTTTTTAAATGTAAATTTAATTATATAATGAATTCAATTAAAAATAATAATATTTTAATATCTAGGTTGTGAATTAAACCGTTAATAAATCGACACTCTCCCTAAAGTATTACACAATAATTACATTAAAAGTTCATTGCAAAAGTTTCACAGATTTGACACTAGATGTCGTTGTAGAACGTAACGTCAGTTTTTAAGGTTGAATTAAACATAAACAATAAATATTGCACACTTTTCTTAGTCATCATTATATTTTTTATTGTAAATTTATTTAAATAATTAATTCAATTTAAAATAAAAATATATCCGTTGTAGAACGTAACGTCAGTTTTTAATGTTGAATTAAAAATAAACAATAAATATTACACACTTTTCTTAGTCTTCATTATCTTTTAAATTGTAAATTTAATTATGTAATGAATTCAATTAAAAATAATAATATTTTAATATTTAGGTTATGAGAAAAACCGTTAATAAATCATCACTGCCTAAAGTATTACACAATAATTACATTAAAAGTTCTTTGCAAAAGTTTCACAGATTTGACGATAGATGCCGTTGTAGAACGTAACGTCAGTTTTTAACGTTGAATTAAACATAAACAATAAATATTACACACTTGTCTTAATCTTCATTATAAACTTAATTGTTTTAATTGTAAATTTATTAATATAATGAATTCAATTTAAAAAATATATATATTTAAATATTTAGGTTATGAGAAAAACCGTTATTAAATCGACACTCATTAAAGTATTACACCATAATTACGTTAAGAGTTCTTTACAAACTTTTCACATATATGACGCTAGATGCCGTTGTAGAACGTATCATCAGTTTTTAAGCTTGAATTAATCATAAACAATGAATGTTTCACACATTTCATAGTGTTTATTTATTTTTTTATTTATATAATTAATTCAATTAGAAAATAATAATATTTAAATATTTAGGTTATGATTAAAACCGTTAATAAATCGACACTCTCACTAGTATTTCATAATAATTACATTATAAGTTCTTTGCAAACATTTCACAGATTTGACGATAGATGCCGTTGTAGAACGTAACGTCAGTTTTTAAGGTCGAATTAAACATAAATAATAAATAAAGCACACTTTTCTTAGTCTTCATTATATTTTTTATTGTAAATTTATTAAAAATAATAAATTCAATTTAAAATTAAAATATTTTAATATCTAGGTTATGATTAAAACCGTTATAAATCGACACTCTCACTAAAGTATTACACAATAATTCATTATAAGTTCTTTACAAACGTTTCACATATATGACGCTAGATGCCGTTGTAGAACGTATCGTCAGTTATTAAGTTTGAATTAATCATTAACAGTGAATATTTCACACTCTTCATAGTCTTTATTATCTTTTTAATTGTAAATTTTATTATATAATGAATTCAATTAAAAATAATAATATTTTAATATCTAGGTTATGATTAAAACCGTTAATAAATCGACACTCTCCCTTTTTTTTTTTTTTTTTTAATTTCGCAGGATAGGTGGAAAATCTTCAAAAGACAAAGGGAGAAATCCGCTCTTCCCAATAGTGTGAGATTCTTACTCACTAAAAACCACCTTCCTTCCTGTTAGTACCCCTATCGCGTGGGACAAGGAAACAGGAAAGGTTTTCCATGTACCAAGCTGAGAAGCTCTTTCCATGGGCGTATCGAGATTGTAAATGTGGAAGAAAGCAGAACTTTATGTATCCGCGCGAAGGGCGAGGTAAAGACCTGACTTGACAGAGTCCAGTCAGGTAAAACCTCGCGACAGATCATGCAGGAGCCCAGGTTTGGTAGATGTGGCGTGCAAGGTGAAGGATGGGAGTTACCTTACAAATACCTTGTTAGTGAATTTATTGGAGGAGATACATACAAGCTACATCTTCTTCTGCTGCCTACTCGATTACTGAAATAAGCGTGCAAGATTAGACTGCATGCAACTGCATCCTGGTGGCGACAGCTTGGCTCATGCCGCTGCGGTGCACCCTTTGATCTGAAACAGAGCTAGAAAGCAAAGAGGTGAAATTTAGGTATGAAGTAGGCTATGCATGGCTTTATAGGCCCAAACGAGAGATCAAGGTCGGTCGTGCGAATAAGGACAGCGGCCGTCTGTGTTTGTCAAATGTTGTGTCGTATGTACCTAGTGAAGAGATTAGTGTTGATGTTGGGTGTGCATGTGCCCCCTTGTAGAGATTAGCTGATAATTGTTGAATGTGTTGTTTGATGAACGGCACATTTAAGTCTTTATGTAAGGTCCTAACTCTGGTGCACATTGGTGCTTTAGTGATTATTCTCAAAACCTTGTTTTGGAATATCTGTAGCCTGCGCATGTGTGTGTCCCCAGTGTGTCCCCAGACGGGCGCTGCATAGGTAATGACGCTTCTAAGTATAGATAAATAGATTATGGTGGCTGTTCTCAATTCAAGAGAACTTGTTTTATTGAGCAATGGATATAGTTGTGACAGTGTCATGTTTGCTCTTTTAATTGTGTCGGATATGTGGGCAGACCAAGTCAGTTTCCTATCTAGGATGACCCCGAGGTACTTGACCTGGCCATGCCAGTGTATGTCTTCATTGAATAAGCGTAAAGGAGTATTAATGGTGTGTGAGTTTCTTTTAGAGAGCAAAAGCGCCTGGCACTTGGACACATTTACCTTTACTCTCCAGGCTCTAAGCCATGGCTCTATATTGTTTAGTGAAGTTTGTAACCTACTGTAGATCATACATGGTTGCCATGACTGTGCGGATATCGCGGTGTCGTCAGCATATATAGCCACATTGGTGTTATCAAGTGTTGGAATGTCGTTGATGTAGATATTGAACAATACGGGCCCGATGAGCGAACCTTGAGGCACGCCAGCTTGTATTGTCCTCTGTGTGGATGTTGTTTGGTCTACATCAACCCTGAACTTGCGGTCTGCTAGGTAAGACCTAATGAGGTGTATCAGCCCGTCTGGGAAGTTGTATTGCCTAAGTTTGTCTATGAGACCACTGTGCCAAACCCTATCAAAGGCCTTTTCAATATCCAGGAAGACTGACCCGGTCGACTGATTACCATTGAAACCCCTGGTAGCGTATTCAACAACTCTTAGCAGTTGAAGTGTTGTGGAGTGTTTGGTTCTGAAACCGAATTGCTCCGGCCTCAAGATGTTGTGTGTATGTATATGTTTGTTGATACGTTTGAGCAGGATCTTCTCAAAGACCTTGCTCATTGTATTCAGCAAACTAATGGGTCTGTAGGATTCGGGCCTATGCTTGTCCTTCCCCAGCTTGGGAAAAACTAATATTTTAGCTTCTTTCCAAGCAGCAGGGAAATGTTGAGTGCGGAGAATTGCATTACATATGTTTGTAAAGAACCTGAGCGCTTTCTCCGATAAGTTTTTGAGTGTTGTATTTCCAATAGTGTCTGGCCCAGGAGCTTTCCTGGCCTTTGTGTGTGAAATCGCCCACTTAATTTCTGTGAGGGTTGTTTTGTGTATAGAGTGTTGGTGAGGAGAGTAGGCGAATTGTAAAGTGTTGTTTTCAACAGTGTCAGTGAAAACTGGGTCAGAGGGCTGAGTATTTGGTTGAAACGCTTGTTCCAGGGTGTCAGCAAATAGATTTACCTTATCATCCGGGTCCCCCACCTGTCCATGAGGGCCTATTAGTGGGGGATAGCACATAGGTGAACGTGTAAAGTGTTTTACAAGTGGCCATACGGGTTTCTCACTGACATCTAGACTGACCAATTCGGCTTGGAAGCCTTCAGCTCGAAATTGAGTTAGTTCTATCTTAATTCGTCTCTTGAGACGGTTTAGTTGTGTACGTGGTGTACATCTATTTACTCCCTGCTGTAATGCCCTTCTTAGCCTATTGCGACGCTTGATGAGCGCAAGTATGTGTCGTGGTATGAACGTGTGATGCCGAGGCTGGCATTTAATCGGGACTGCGGCTTTCATCGCGTCCTGTATGGCTGCTGTTAGTTTGTAAACAGCATTGTCAATGTCCTGAGGAGACAGAACCTCATCAGAGTTAGGTAATGAGCCATCCACTTGCTGACGGAACATCTCCCAGTCAGCAAGTCGGTAGTTCAGCACCTCTCTTGGCTCCTTGCTAATAGGATTGCCAGCCACCGCCATTACAACAGGATAGTGATCTGAATTCAAATCCCTATCTACGTGCAGCTGCGGTGATACCGTCAAGCCCTTAGCAATAGCCAAGTCGAGGATGTCTTCTGTGTTGTGAGTGCTAAGGTGTGTTGGTTCAGTGGGAGCCAGTAGAATGGCATTGTTTGATTCGATGTAGCGGTAAAGGATTCCCCCACTTGAGTTTGTATGTCTGCAGCCCCAGCGTGTATGTTTTGAATTTAAGTCCCCGGCGATGACAACTTTGTTAGAAGTTAACAGGAGTTTATCTATATCACGGGTGTCTATATTACCCGGGGGATTGTACGCTGAAATGAGTGTAGTGTGGCTGCCATTGAGCTCAAGCTTGATAGCAGTAGCTTCAATGCGTGTTAGTGTGGGCAACAAAATTTCAACATGTTTTATATGCTTATGTATTATTACAGCCGTACCACCTCCGGCTCTGTTTGTTCTGTCGGTGCGGTATATTTTAATATCTAGGTTATGATTAAAACCGTTAATAAATCGACACTCTCCCTAAAGTATTACACAATAATTACATTAAAAGTTCTTTGCAAAAGTTTCACAGATTTGACGATAGATGCCGTTGTAGAACGTAACGTCAGTTTTTAATGTTGAATTAAACATAAACAATAAATATTACACACTTTTCTTAGTCTTCATTATACTTTTAATTGTAAATTTATTTTGATAATGAATTCAATTTTAAAAAAATAATATTTAAATATTTAGGTTATGATTAAAACCGTTAATAAATCGACACTCTCACGAGTATTCCATAATCATTACATTATAAGTTCTTTGCAAACGTTTCACAGATTTGACGGTAAATTTATTTACATAATAAATTCAATTTAAAATAAAAATATTTAAATATTTAGGTTATGTTTAAAACTGTTAATAAATCGACACTCTCACTAAAGTATAACACAATAATTCATTATAAGATCTTTACAAACGTTTCACATATATGACGCTAGATGCCGTTGTAGAACGTATCGTCAGTTATTAAGTTTGAATTAATCATTAACAATGAATATTTCACACTCTTCATAGTCTTTATTATCTTTTTAAATGTAAATTTAATTATATAATGAATTCAATTAAAAATAATAATATTTTAATATCTAGGTTGTGAATTAAACCGTTAATAAATCGACACTCTCCCTAAAGTATTACACAATAATTACATTAAAAGTTCATTGCAAAAGTTTCACAGATTTGACACTAGATGTCGTTGTAGAACGTAACGTCAGTTTTTAAGGTTGAATTAAACATAAACAATAAATATTGCACACTTTTCTTAGTCATCATTATATTTTTTATTGTAAATTTATTTAAATAATTAATTCAATTTAAAATAAAAATATATCCGTTGTAGAACGTAACGTCAGTTTTTAATGTTGAATTAAAAATAAACAATAAATATTACACACTTTTCTTAGTCTTCATTATCTTTTAAATTGTAAATTTAATTATGTAATGAATTCAATTAAAAATAATAATATTTTAATATTTAGGTTATGAGAAAAACCGTTAATAAATCATCACTGCCTAAAGTATTACACAATAATTACATTAAAAGTTCTTTGCAAAAGTTTCACAGATTTGACGATAGATGCCGTTGTAGAACGTAACGTCAGTTTTTAACGTTGAATTAAACATAAACAATAAATATTACACACTTGTCTTAATCTTCATTATAAACTTAATTGTTTTAATTGTAAATTTATTAATATAATGAATTCAATTTAAAAAATATATATATTTAAATATTTAGGTTATGAGAAAAACCGTTATTAAATCGACACTCATTAAAGTATTACACCATAATTACGTTAAGAGTTCTTTACAAACTTTTCACATATATGACGCTAGATGCCGTTGTAGAACGTATCATCAGTTTTTAAGCTTGAATTAATCATAAACAATGAATGTTTCACACATTTCATAGTGTTTATTTATTTTTTTATTTATATAATTAATTCAATTAGAAAATAATAATATTTAAATATTTAGGTTATGATTAAAACCGTTAATAAATCGACACTCTCACTAGTATTTCATAATAATTACATTATAAGTTCTTTGCAAACATTTCACAGATTTGACGATAGATGCCGTTGTAGAACGTAACGTCAGTTTTTAAGGTCGAATTAAACATAAATAATAAATAAAGCACACTTTTCTTAGTCTTCATTATATTTTTTATTGTAAATTTATTAAAAATAATAAATTCAATTTAAAATTAAAATATTTTAATATCTAGGTTATGATTAAAACCGTTATAAATCGACACTCTCACTAAAGTATTACACAATAATTCATTATAAGTTCTTTACAAACGTTTCACATATATGACGCTAGATGCCGTTGTAGAACGTATCGTCAGTTATTAAGTTTGAATTAATCATTAACAGTGAATATTTCACACTCTTCATAGTCTTTATTATCTTTTTAATTGTAAATTTAATTATATAATGAATTCAATTAAAAATAATAATATTTTAATATCTAGGTTATGATTAAAACCGTTAATAAATCGACACTCTCCCTAAAGTATTACACAATAATTACATTAAAAGTTCATTGCAAAAGTTTCACAGATTTGACACTAGATGTCGTTGTAGAACGTAACGTCAGTTTTTAAGGTTGAATTAAACATAAACAATAAATATTACACACTTTTCTTAGTCTTCATTATACTTTTAATTGTAAATTTATTTTTATAATGAATTCAATTTTAAAAAAATAATATTTAAATATTTAGGTTATGATTAAAACCGTTAATAAATCGACCCTCTCACGAGTATTCCATAATCATTACATTATAAGTTCTTTGCAAACGTTTCACAGATTTGACGGTAAATTTATTTACATAATAAATTCAATTTAAAATAAAAATATTTAAATATTTAGGTTATGTTTAAAACTGTTAATAAATCGACACTCTCACTAAAGTATAACACAATAATTCATTATAAGATCTTTACAAACGTTTCACATATATGACGCTAGATGCCGTTGTAGAACGTATCGTCAGTTATTAAGTTTGAATTAATCATTAACAATGAATATTTCACACTCTTCATAGTCTTTATTATCTTTTTAAATGTAAATTTAATTATATAATGAATTCAATTAAAAATAATAATATTTTAATATCTAGGTTGTGAATTAAACCGTTAATAAATCGACACTCTCCCTAAAGTATTACACAATAATAACATTAAAAGTTCATTGCAAAAGTTTCACAGATTTGACACTAGATGTCGTTGTAGAACGTAACGTCAGTTTTTAAGGTTGAATTAAACATAAACAATAAATATTGCACACTTTTCTTAGTCATCATTATATTTTTTATTGTAAATTTATTTAAATAATTAATTCAATTTAAAATAAAAATATATCCGTTGTAGAACGTAACGTCAGTTTTTAATGTTGAATTAAAAATAAACAATAAATATTACACACTTTTCTTAGTCTTCATTATCTTTTAAATTGTAAATTTAATTATGTAATGAATTCAATTAAAAATAATAATATTTTAATATTTAGGTTATGAGAAAAACCGTTAATAAATCATCACTGCCTAAAGTATTACACAATAATTACATTAAAAGTTCTTTGCAAAAGTTTCACAGATTTGACGATAGATGCCGTTGTAGAACGTAACGTCAGTTTTTAACGTTGAATTAAACATAAACAATAAATATTACACACTTGTCTTAATCTTCATTATAAACTTAATTGTTTTAATTGTAAATTTATTAATATAATGAATTCAATTTAAAAAATATATATATTTAGGTTAAGAGAAAACCCGTTATTAAATCGACACTCAATAAAGTATTACACCATAATTACGTTAAGAGTTCTTTACAAACTTTTCACATATATGACGTTAGATGCCGTTGTAGAACGTATCATCAGTTTTTAAGCTTGAATTAATCATAAACAATGAATATTTCACACATTTCATAGTGTTTATTTATTTTTTTATTTATATAATTAATTCAATTAGAAAATAATAATATTTAAATATTTAGGTTATGATTAAAACCGTTAATAAATCGACACTCTCACTAGTATTTCATAATAATTACATTATAAGTTCTTTGCAAACATTTCACAGATTTGACGATAGATGCCGTTGTAGAACGTAACGTCAGTTTTTAACGTTGAATTAAACATAAACAATAAATATTACACACTAGTCTTAATCTTCATTATAAACTTAATTGTTTTAATTGTAAATTTATTAATATAATGAATTCAATTTAAAAAATATATATATTTAAATATTTAGGTTAAGAGAAAAACCGTTATTAAATCGACACTCAATAAAGTATTACACCATAATTACGTTAAGAGTTCTTTACAAACTTTTCACATATATGACGTTAGATGCCGTTGTAGAACGTATCATCAGTTTTTAAGCTTGAATTAATCATAAACAATGAATATTTCACACATTTCATAGTGATTATTTATTTTTTTATTTATATAATTAATTCAATTAGAAAATAATAATATTTAAATATTTAGGTTATGATTAAAACCGTTAATAAATCGACACTCTCACTAGTATTTCATAATAATTACATTATAAGTTCTTTGCAAACATTTCACAGATTTGACGATAGATGCCGTTGTAGAACGTAACGTCAGTTTTTAAGGTCGAATTAAACATAAATAATAAATATTGCACACTTTTCTTAGTCTTCATTATATTTTTTATTGTAAATTTATTAAAAATAATAAATTCATTTTAAAATTAAAATATTTTAATATCTAGGTTATCATTAAAACCGTTATAAATCGACACTCTCACTAAAGTATTACACAATAATTCATTATAAGTTCTTTACAAACGTTTCACATATATGACGCTAGATGCCGTTGTAGAACGTATCGTCAGTTATTAAGTTTGAATTAATCATTAACAGTGAATATTTCACACTCTTCATAGTCTTTATTATCTTTTAATTGTAAATTTAATTATATAATGAATTCAATTAAAAATAATAATATTTTAATATCTAGGTTATGATTAAAACCGTTAATAAATCGACACTCTCCCTAAAGTATTACACAATAATTACATTAAAAGTTCTTTGCAAAAGTTTCACAGATTTGACGATAGATGCCGTTGTAGAACGTAACGTCAGTTTTTAATGTTGAATTAAACATAAACAATAAATATTACACACTTTTCTTAGTCTTCATTATACTTTTAATTGTAAATTTATTTTTATAATGAATTCAATTTTAAAAAAATAATATTTAAATATTTAGGTTATGATTAAAACCGTTAATAAATCGACACTCTCACGAGTATTCCATAATCATTACATTATAAGTTCTTTGCAAACGTTTCACAGATTTGACGGTAAATTTATTTACATAATAAATTCAATTTAAAATAAAAATATTTAAATATTTAGGTTATGTTTAAAACTGTTAATAAATCGACACTCTCACTAAAGTATAACACAATAATTCATTATAAGATCTTTACAAACGTTTCACATATATGACGCTAGATGCCGTTGTAGAACGTATCGTCAGTTATTAAGTTTGAATTAATCATTAACAATGAATATTTCACACTCTTCATAGTCTTTATTATCTTTTTAAATGTAAATTTAATTATATAATGAATTCAATTAAAAATAATAATATTTTAATATCTAGGTTGTGAATTAAACCGTTAATAAATCGACACTCTCCCTAAAGTATTACACAATAATTACATTAAAAGTTCATTGCAAAAGTTTCACAGATTTGACACTAGATGTCGTTGTAGAACGTAACGTCAGTTTTTAAGGTTGAATTAAACATAAACAATAAATATTGCACACTTTTCTTAGTCATCATTATATTTTTTATTGTAAATTTATTTAAATAATTAATTCAATTTAAAATAAAAATATTTCCGTTGTAGAACGTAACGTCAGTTTTTAATGTTGAATTAAACATAAACAATAAATATTACACACTTTTCTCAGTCTTCATTATCTTTTAAAATGTAAATTTAATTATGTAATGAATTCAATTAAAAATAATAATATTTTAATATTTAGGTTATGAGAAAAACCGTTAATAAATCATCACTGCCTAAAGTATTACACAATAATTACATTAAAAGTTCTTTGCAAAAGTTTCACAGATTTGACGATAGATGCCGTTGTAGAACGTTACGTCAGTTTTTAACATTGAATTAAACATAAACAATAAATATTACACACTTGTCTTAATCTTCATTATAAACTTAATTGTTTTAATTGTAAATTTATTAATATAATGAATTCAATTTAAAAAATATATATATTTAAATATTTAGGTTAAGAGAAAAACCGTTATTAAATCGACACTCAATAAAGTATTACACCATAATTACGTTAAGAGTTCTTTACAAACTTTTCACATATATGACGTTAGATGCCGTTGTAGAACGTATCATCAGTTTTTAAGCTTGAATTAATCATAAACAATGAATATTTCACACATTTCATAGTGTTTATTTATTTTTTTATTTATATAATTAATTCAATTAGAAAATAATAATATTTAAATATTTAGGTTATGATTAAAACCGTTAATAAATCGACACTCTCACTAGTATTTCATAATAATTACATTATAAGTTCTTTGCAAACATTTCACAGATTTGACGATAGATGCCGTTGTAGAACGTAACGTCAGTTTTTAAGGTCGAATTAAACATAAATGATAAATATTGCACACTTTTCTTAGTCTACATTATATTTTATATTGTAAATTTATTAAAAATAATAAATTCATTTTAAAATTAAAATATTTTAATATCTAGGTTATCATTAAAACCGTTATAAATCGACACTCTCACTAAAGTATTACACAATAATTCATTATAAGTTCTTTACAAACGTTTCACATATATGACGCTAGATGCCGTTGTAGAACGTATCGTCAGTTATTAAGTTTGAATTAATCATTAACAGTGAATATTTCACACTCTTCATAGTCTTTATTATCTTTTTAATTGTAAATTTAATTATATAATGAATTCAATTAAAAATAATAATATTTTAATATCTAGGTTATGATTAAAACCGTTAATAAATCGACACTCTCCCTAAAGTATTACACAATAATTACATTAAAAGTTCTTTGCAAAAGTTTCACAGATTTGACGATAGATGCCGTTGTAGAACGTAACGTCAGTTTTTAACGTTGAATTAAACATAAACAATAAATATTACACACTTGTCTTAATCTTCATTATAAACTTAATTGTTTTAATTGTAAATTTATTAATATAATGAATTCAATTTAAAAATATATATAATTAAATATTTAGGTTAAGAGAAAAACCGTTATTAAATCGACACTCAATAAAGTATTACACCATAATTACGTTAAGAGTTCTTTACAAACTTTTCACATATATGACGTTAGATGCCGTTGTAGAACGTATCATCAGTTTTTAAGCTTGAATTAATCATAAACAATGAATATTTCACACATTTCATAGTGTTTATTTATTTTTTTATTTATATAATTAATTCAATTAGAAAATAATAATATTTAAATATTTAGGTTATGATTAAAACCGTTAATAAATCGACACTCTCACTAGTATTTCATAATAATTACATTATAAGTTCTTTGCAAACATTTCACAGATTTGACGATAGATGCCGTTGTAGAACGTAACGTCAGTTTTTAAGGTCGAATTAAACATAAATAATAAATATTGCACACTTTTCTTAGTCTTCATTATATTTTTTATTGTAAATTTATTAAAAATAATAAATTCAATTTAAAATTAAAATATTTTAATATCTAGGTTATGATTAAAACCGTTATAAATCGACACTCTCACTAAAGTATTACACAATAATTCATTATAAGTTCTTTACAAACGTTTCACATATATGACGCTAGATGCCGTTGTAGAACGTATCGTCAGTTATTAAGTTTGAATTAATCATTAACAGTGAATATTTCACACTCTTCATAGTCTTTATTATCTTTTTAATTGTAAATTTAATTATATAATGAATTCAATTAAAAATAATAATATTTTAATATCTAGGTTATGATTAAAACCGTTAATAAATCGACACTCTCCCTAAAGTATTACACAATAATTACATTAAAAGTTCTTTGCAAAAGTTTCACAGATTTGACGATAGATGCCGTTGTAGAACGTAACGTCAGTTTTTAACGTTGAATTAAACATAAACAATAAATATTACACACTTGTCTTAATCTTCATTATAAACTTAATTGTTTTAATTGTAAATTTATTAATATAATGAATTCAATTTAAAAATATATATAATTAAATATTTAGGTTAAGAGAAAAACCGTTATTATCGACACTCAATAAAGTATTACACCATAATTACGTTAAGAGTTCTTTACAAACTTTTCACATATATGACGTTAGATGCCGTTGTAGAACGTATCATCAGTTTTTAAGCTTGAATTAATCATAAACAATGAATATTTCACACATTTCATAGTGTTTATTTATTTTTTTATTTATATAATTAATTCAATTAGAAAATAATAATATTTAAATATTTAGGTTATGATTAAAACCGTTAATAAATCGACACTCTCACTAGTATTTCATAATAATTACATTATAAGTTCTTTGCAAACATTTCACAGATTTGACGATAGATGCCGTTGTAGAACGTAACGTCAGTTTTTAAGGTCGAATTAAACATAAATAATAAATATTGCACACTTTTCTTAGTCTTCATTATATTTTTTATTGTAAATTTATTAAAAATAATAAATTCAATTTAAAATTAAAATATTTTAATATCTAGGTTATGATTAAAACCGTTATAAATCGACACTCTCACTAAAGTATTACACAATAATTCATTATAAGTTCTTTACAAACGTTTCACATATATGACGCTAGATGCCGTTGTAGAACGTATCGTCAGTTATTAAGTTTGAATTAATCATTAACAGTGAATATTTCACACTCTTCATAGTCTTTATTATCTTTTTAATTGTAAATTTAATTATATAATGAATTCAATTAAAAATAATAATATTTTAATATCTAGGTTATGATTAAAACCGTTAATAAATCGACACTCTCCCTAAAGTATTACACAATAATTACATTAAAAGTTCTTTGCAAAAGTTTCTCACATTTGACGACAGATGCCGTTGTAGAACGTAACGTCAGTTTTTAATGTTGAATTAAACATAAACAATAAATATTACACACTTTTCTTAGTCTTCATTATACTTTTAATTGTAAATTTATTTTGATAATGAATTCAATTTTAAAAAAATAATATTTAAATATTTAGGTTATGATTAAAACCGTTAATAAATCGACACTCTCACGAGTATTCCATAATCATTACATTATAAGTTCTTTGCAAACGTTTCACAGATTTGACGGTAAATTTATTTACATAATAAATTCAATTTAAAATAAAAATATTTAAATATTTAGGTTATGTTTAAAACTGTTAATAAATCGACACTCTCACTAAAGTATAACACAATAATTCATTATAAGATCTTTACAAACGTTTCACATATATGACGCTAGATGCCGTTGTAGAACGTATCGTCAGTTATTAAGTTTGAATTAATCATTAACAATGAATATTTCACACTCTTCATAGTCTTTATTATCTTTTTAAATGTAAATTTAATTATATAATGAATTCAATTAAAAATAATAATATTTTAATATCTAGGTTGTGAATTAAACCGTTAATAAATCGACACTCTCCCTAAAGTATTACACAATAATTACATTAAAAGTTCATTGCAAAAGTTTCACAGATTTGACACTAGATGTCGTTGTAGAACGTAACGTCAGTTTTTAAGGTTGAATTAAACATAAACAATAAATATTGCACACTTTTCTTAGTCATCATTATATTTTTTATTGTAAATTTATTTAAATAATTAATTCAATTTAAAATAAAAATATATCCGTTGTAGAACGTAACGTCAGTTTTTAATGTTGAATTAAAAATAAACAATAAATATTACACACTTTTCTTAGTCTTCATTATCTTTTAAATTGTAAATTTATTTATGTAATGAATTCAATTAAAAATAATAATATTTTAATATTTAGGTTATGAGAAAAACCGTTAATAAATCATCACTGCCTAAAGTATTACACAATAATTACATTAAAAGTTCTTTACACACTTGTCTTAATCTTCATTATAAACTTAATTGTTTTAATTGTAAATTTATTAATATAATGAATTCAATTTAAAAAATATATATATTTAAATATTTAGGTTATGAGAAAAACCGTTATTAAATCGACACTCATTAAAGTATTACACCATAATTACGTTAAGAGTTCTTTACAAACTTTTCACATATATGACGCTAGATGCCGTTGTAGAACGTATCATCAGTTTTTAAGCTTGAATTAATCATAAACAATGAATATTTCACACATTTCATAGTGTTTATTTATTTTTTTATTTATATAATTAATTCAATTAGAAAATAATAATATTTAAATATTTAGGTTATGATTAAAACCGTTAATAAATCGACACTCTCACTAGTATTTCATAATAATTACATTATAAGTTCTTTGCAAACATTTCACAGATTTGACGATAGATGCCGTTGTAGAACGTAACGTCAGTTTTTAAGGTCGAATTAAACATAAATAATAAATATTGCACACTTTTCTTAGTCTTCATTATATTTTTTATTGTAAATTTATTAAAAATAATAAATTCAATTTAAAATTAAAATATTTTAATATCTAGGTTATGATTAAAACCGTTATAAATCGACATTCTCACTAAAGTATTACACAATAATTCATTATAAGTTCTTTACAAACGTTTCACATATATGACGCTAGATGCCGTTGTAGAACGTATCGTCAGTTATTAAGTTTGAATTAATCATTAACAGTGAATATTTCACACTCTTCATAGTCTTTATTATCTTTTTAATTGTAAATTTAATTATATAATGAATTCAATTAAAAATAATAATATTTTAATATCTAGGTTATGATTTAAACCGTTAATAAATCGACACTCTCCCTAAAGTATTACACAATAATTACATTAAAAGTTCATTGCAAAAGTTTCACAGATTTGACACTAGATGTCGTTGTAGAACGTAACGTCAGTTTTTAAGGTTGAATTAAACATAAACAATAAATATTACACACTTTTCTTAGTCTTCATTATACTTTTAATTGTAAATTTATTTTTATAATGAATTCAATTTTAAAAAAATAATATTTAAATATTTAGGTTATGATTAAAACCGTTAATAAATCGACCCTCTCACGAGTATTCCATAATCATTACATTATAAGTTCTTTGCAAACGTTTCACAGATTTGACGGTAAATTTATTTACATAATAAATTCAATTTAAAATAAAAATATTTAAATATTTAGGTTATGTTTAAAACTGTTAATAAATCGACACTCTCACTAAAGTATAACACAATAATTCATTATAAGATCTTTACAAACGTTTCACATATATGACGCTAGATGCCGTTGTAGAACGTATCGTCAGTTATTAAGTTTGAATTAATCATTAACAATGAATATTTCACACTCTTCATAGTCTTTATTATCTTTTTAAATGTAAATTTAATTATATAATGAATTCAATTAAAAATAATAATATTTTAATATCTAGGTTGTGAATTAAACCGTTAATAAATCGACACTCTCCCTAAAGTATTACACAATAATTACATTAAAAGTTTATTGCAAAAGTTTCACAAATTTGACACTAGATGTCGTTGTAGAACGTAACGTCAGTTTTTAAGGTTGAATTAAACATAAACAATGAATATTTCACACTCTTCATAGTCTTTATTATCTTTTTAATTGTTAATTTAATTATATAATGAATTCAATTAAAAATAATAATATTTAAATATCTAGGTTATGATTAAAACCGTTAATAAATCGACACTCTCCCTAAAGTATTACACAATAATTACATTAAAAGTTCTTTGCAAAAGTTTCACAGATTTGACGATAGATGCCGTTGTAGAACGTAACGTCAGTTTTTAACGTTGAATTAAACATAAACAATAAATATTACACACTTGTCTTAATCTTCATTATAAACTTAATTGTTTTAATTGTAAATTTATTAATATAATGAATTCAATTTAAAAAATATATATATTTAAATATTTAGGTTATGAGAAAAACCGTTATTAAATCGACACTCATTAAAGTATTACACCATAATTACGTTAAGAGTTCTTTACAAACTTTTCACATATATGACGCTAGATGCCGTTGTAGAACGTATCATCAGTTTTTAAGCTTGAATTAATCATAAACAATGAATATTTCACACATTTCATAGTGTTTATTTATTTTTTTATTTATATAATTAATTCAATTAGAAAATAATAATATTTAAATATTTAGGTTATGATTAAAACCGTTAATAAATCGACACTCTCACTAGTATTTCATAATAATTACATTATAAGTTCTTTGCAAACATTTCACAGATTTGACGATAGATGCCGTTGTAGAACGTAACGTCAGTTTTTAAGGTCGAATTAAACATAAATAATAAATATTGCACACTTTTCTTAGTCTTCATTATATTTTTTATTGTAAATTTATTAAAAATAATAAATTCAATTTAAAATTAAAATATTTTAATATCTAGGTTATGATTAAAACCGTTATAAATCGACACTCTCACTAAAGTATTACACAATAATTCATTATAAGTTCTTTACAAACGTTTCACATATATGACGCTAGATGCCGTTGTAGAACGTATCGTCAGTTATTAAGTTTGAATTAATCATTAACAGTGAATATTTCACACTCTTCATAGTCTTTATTATCTTTTTAATTGTAAATTTAATTATATAATGAATTCAATTAAAAATAATAATATTTTAATATCTAGGTTATGATTAAAACCGTTAATAAATCGACACTCTCCCTTTTTTTTTTTTTTTTTTTTAATTTCGCAGGATAGGTGGAAAATCTTCAAAAGACAAAGGGAGAAATCCGCTCTTCCCAATAGTGTGAGATTCTTACTCACTAAAAACCACCTTCCTTCCTGTTAGTACCCCTATCGCGTGGGACAAGGAAACAGGAAAGGTTTTCCATGTACCAAGCTGAGAAGCTCTTTCCATGGGCGTATCGAGATTGTAAATGTGGAAGAAAGCAGAACTTTATGTATCCGCGCGAAGGGCGAGGTAAAGACCTGACTTGACAGAGTCCAGTCAGGTAAAACCTCGCGACAGATCATGCAGGAGCCCAGGTTTGGTAGATGTGGCGTGCAAGGTGAAGGATGGGAGTTACCTTACAAATACCTTGTTAGTGAATTTATTGGAGGAGATACATACAAGCTACATCTTCTTCTGCTGCCTACTCGATTACTGAAATAAGCGTGCAAGATTAGACTGCATGCAACTGCATCCTGGTGGCGACAGCTTGGCTCATGCCGCTGCGGTGCACCCTTTGATCTGAAACAGAGCTAGAAAGCAAAGAGGTGAAATTTAGGTATGAAGTAGGCTATGCATGGCTTTATAGGCCCAAACGAGAGATCAAGGTCGGTCGTGCGAATAAGGACAGCGGCCGTCTGTGTTTGTCAAATGTTGTGTCGTATGTACCTAGTGAAGAGATTAGTGTTGATGTTGGGTGTGCATGTGCCCCCTTGTAGAGATTAGCTGATAATTGTTGAATGTGTTGTTTGATGAACGGCACATTTAAGTCTTTATGTAAGGTCCTAACTCTGGTGCACATTGGTGCTTTAGTGATTATTCTCAAAACCTTGTTTTGGAATATCTGTAGCCTGCGCATGTGTGTGTCCCCAGTGTGTCCCCAGACGGGCGCTGCATAGGTAATGACGCTTCTAAGTATAGATAAATAGATTATGGTGGCTGTTCTCAATTCAAGAGAACTTGTTTTATTGAGCAATGGATATAGTTGTGACAGTGTCATGTTTGCTCTTTTAATTGTGTCGGATATGTGGGCAGACCAAGTCAGTTTCCTATCTAGGATGACCCCGAGGTACTTGACCTGGCCATGCCAGTGTATGTCTTCATTGAATAAGCGTAAAGGAGTATTAATGGTGTGTGAGTTTCTTTTAGAGAGCAAAAGCGCCTGGCACTTGGACACATTTACCTTTACTCTCCAGGCTCTAAGCCATGGCTCTATATTGTTTAGTGAAGTTTGTAACCTACTGTAGATCATACATGGTTGCCATGACTGTGCGGATATCGCGGTGTCGTCAGCATATATAGCCACATTGGTGTTATCAAGTGTTGGAATGTCGTTGATGTAGATATTGAACAATACGGGCCCGATGAGCGAACCTTGAGGCACGCCAGCTTGTATTGTCCTCTGTGTGGATGTTGTTTGGTCTACATCAACCCTGAACTTGCGGTCTGCTAGGTAAGACCTAATGAGGTGTATCAGCCCGTCTGGGAAGTTGTATTGCCTAAGTTTGTCTATGAGACCACTGTGCCAAACCCTATCAAAGGCCTTTTCAATATCCAGGAAGACTGACCCGGTCGACTGATTACCATTGAAACCCCTGGTAGCGTATTCAACAACTCTTAGCAGTTGAAGTGTTGTGGAGTGTTTGGTTCTGAAACCGAATTGCTCCGGCCTCAAGATGTTGTGTGTATGTATATGTTTGTTGATACGTTTGAGCAGGATCTTCTCAAAGACCTTGCTCATTGTATTCAGCAAACTAATGGGTCTGTAGGATTCGGGCCTATGCTTGTCCTTCCCCAGCTTGGGAAAAACTAATATTTTAGCTTCTTTCCAAGCAGCAGGGAAATGTTGAGTGCGGAGAATTGCATTACATATGTTTGTAAAGAACCTGAGCGCTTTCTCCGATAAGTTTTTGAGTGTTGTATTTCCAATAGTGTCTGGCCCAGGAGCTTTCCTGGCCTTTGTGTGTGAAATCGCCCACTTAATTTCTGTGAGGGTTGTTTTGTGTATAGAGTGTTGGTGAGGAGAGTAGGCGAATTGTAAAGTGTTGTTTTCAACAGTGTCAGTGAAAACTGGGTCAGAGGGCTGAGTATTTGGTTGAAACGCTTGTTCCAGGGTGTCAGCAAATAGATTTACCTTATCATCCGGGTCCCCCACCTGTCCATGAGGGCCTATTAGTGGGGGATAGCACATAGGTGAACGTGTAAAGTGTTTTACAAGTGGCCATACGGGTTTCTCACTGACATCTAGACTGACCAATTCGGCTTGGAAGCCTTCAGCTCGAAATTGAGTTAGTTCTATCTTAATTCGTCTCTTGAGACGGTTTAGTTGTGTACGTGGTGTACATCTATTTACTCCCTGCTGTAATGCCCTTCTTAGCCTATTGCGACGCTTGATGAGCGCAAGTATGTGTCGTGGTATGAACGTGTGATGCCGAGGCTGGCATTTAATCGGGACTGCGGCTTTCATCGCGTCCTGTATGGCTGCTGTTAGTTTGTAAACAGCATTGTCAATGTCCTGAGGAGACAGAACCTCATCAGAGTTAGGTAATGAGCCATCCACTTGCTGACGGAACATCTCCCAGTCAGCAAGTCGGTAGTTCAGCACCTCTCTTGGCTCCTTGCTAATAGGATTGCCAGCCACCGCCATTACAACAGGATAGTGATCTGAATTCAAATCCCTATCTACGTGCAGCTGCGGTGATACCGTCAAGCCCTTAGCAATAGCCAAGTCGAGGATGTCTTCTGTGTTGTGAGTGCTAAGGTGTGTTGGTTCAGTGGGAGCCAGTAGAATGGCATTGTTTGATTCGATGTAGCGGTAAAGGATTCCCCCACTTGAGTTTGTATGTCTGCAGCCCCAGCGTGTATGTTTTGAATTTAAGTCCCCGGCGATGACAACTTTGTTAGAAGTTAACAGGAGTTTATCTATATCACGGGTGTCTATATTACCCGGGGGATTGTACGCTGAAATGAGTGTAGTGTGGCTGCCATTGAGCTCAAGCTTGATAGCAGTAGCTTCAATGCGTGTTAGTGTGGGCAACAAAATTTCAACATGTTTTATATGCTTATGTATTATTACAGCCGTACCACCTCCGGCTCTGTTTGTTCTGTCGGTGCGGTATATTTTAATATCTAGGTTATGATTAAAACCGTTAATAAATCGACACTCTCCCTAAAGTATTACACAATAATTACATTCAAAGTTCTTTGCAAAAGTTTCACAGATTTGACGATAGATGCCGTTGTAGAACGTAACGTCAGTTTTTAATGTTGAATTAAACATAAACAATAAATATTACACACTTTTCTTAGTCTTCATTATACTTTTAATTGTAAATTTATTTTGATAATGAATTCAATTTTAAAAAAATAATATTTAAATATTTAGGTTATGATTAAAACCGTTAATAAATCGACACTCTCACGAGTATTCCATAATCATTACATTATAAGTTCTTTGCAAACGTTTCACAGATTTGACGGTAAATTTATTTACATAATAAATTCAATTTAAAATAAAAATATTTAAATATTTAGGTTATGTTTAAAACTGTTAATAAATCGACACTCTCACTAAAGTATAACACAATAATTCATTATAAGATCTTTACAAACGTTTCACATATATGACGCTAGATGCCGTTGTAGAACGTATCGTCAGTTATTAAGTTTGAATTAATCATTAACAATGAATATTTCACACTCTTCATAGTCTTTATTATCTTTTTAAATGTAAATTTAATTATATAATGAATTCAATTAAAAATAATAATATTTTAATATCTAGGTTGTGAATTAAACCGTTAATAAATCGACACTCTCCCTAAAGTATTACACAATAATTACATTAAAAGTTCATTGCAAAAGTTTCACAGATTTGACACTAGATGTCGTTGTAGAACGTAACGTCAGTTTTTAAGGTTGAATTAAACATAAACAATAAATATTGCACACTTTTCTTAGTCATCATTATATTTTTTATTGTAAATTTATTTAAATAATTAATTCAATTTAAAATAAAAATATATCCGTTGTAGAACGTAACGTCAGTTTTTAATGTTGAATTAAAAATAAACAATAAATATTACACACTTTTCTTAGTCTTCATTATCTTTTAAATTGTAAATTTAATTATGTAATGAATTCAATTAAAAATAATAATATTTTAATATTTAGGTTATGAGAAAAACCGTTAATAAATCATCACTGCCTAAAGTATTACACAATAATTACATTAAAAGTTCTTTGCAAAAGTTTCACAGATTTGACGATAGATGCCGTTGTAGAACGTAACGTCAGTTTTTAACGTTGAATTAAACATAAACAATAAATATTACACACTTGTCTTAATCTTCATTATAAACTTAATTGTTTTAATTGTAAATTTATTAATATAATGAATTCAATTTAAAAAATATATATATTTAAATATTTAGGTTATGAGAAAAACCGTTATTAAATCGACACTCATTAAAGTATTACACCATAATTACGTTAAGAGTTCTTTACAAACTTTTCACATATATGACGCTAGATGCCGTTGTAGAACGTATCATCAGTTTTTAAGCTTGAATTAATCATAAACAATGAATGTTTCACACATTTCATAGTGTTTATTTATTTTTTTATTTATATAATTAATTCAATTAGAAAATAATAATATTTAAATATTTAGGTTATGATTAAAACCGTTAATAAATCGACACTCTCACTAGTATTTCATAATAATTACATTATAAGTTCTTTGCAAACATTTCACAGATTTGACGATAGATGCCGTTGTAGAACGTAACGTCAGTTTTTAAGGTCGAATTAAACATAAATAATAAATATTGCACACTTTTCTTAGTCTTCATTATATTTTATATTGTAAATTTATTAAAAATAATAAATTCAATTTAAAATTAAAATATTTTAATATCTAGGTTATGAATAAAACCGTTATAAATCGACACTCTCACTAAAGTATTACACAATAATTCATTATAAGTTCTTTACAAACGTTTCACATATATGACGCTAGATGCCGTTGTAGAACGTATCGTCAGTTATTAAGTTTGAATTAATCATTAACAGTGAATATTTCACACTCTTCATAGTCTTTATTATCTTTTTAATTGTAAATTTAATTATATAATGAATTCAATTAAAAATAATAATATTTTAATATCTAGGTTATGATTAAAACCGTTAATAAATCGACACTCTCCCTAAAGTATTACACAATAATTACATTAAAAGTTCTTTGCAAAAGTTTCACACATTTGACGACAGATGCCGTTGTAGAACGTAACGTCAGTTTTTAATGTTGAATTAAACATAAACAATAAATATTACACACTTTTCTTAGTCTTCATTATACTTTTAATTGTAAATTTATTTTGATAATGAATTCAATTTTAAAAAAATAATATTTAAATATTTAGGTTATGATTAAAACCGTTAATAAATCGACACTCTCACGAGTATTCCATAATCATTACATTATAAGTTCTTTGCAAACGTTTCACAGATTTGACGGTAAATTTATTTACATAATAAATTCAATTTAAAATAAAAATATTTAAATATTTAGGTTATGTTTAAAACTGTTAATAAATCGACACTCTCACTAAAGTATAACACAATAATTCATTATAAGATCTTTACAAACGTTTCACATATATGACGCTAGATGCCGTTGTAGAACGTATCGTCAGTTATTAAGTTTGAATTAATCATTAACAATGAATATTTCACACTCTTCATAGTCTTTATTATCTTTTTAAATGTAAATTTAATTATATAATGAATTCAATTAAAAATAATAATTACATTATAAGTTCTTTGCAAACATTTCACAGATTTGACGATAGATGCCGTTGTAGAACGTAACGTCAGTTTTTAAGGTCGAATTAAACATAAATAATAAATATTGCACACTTTTCTTAGTCTTCATTATATTTTTTATTGTAAATTTATTAAAAATAATAAATTCAATTTAAAATTAAAATATTTTAATATCTAGGTTATGATTAAAACCGTTATAAATCGACACTCTCACTAAAGTATTACACAATAATTCATTATAAGTTCTTTACAAACGTTTCACATATATGACGCTAGATGCCGTTGTAGAACGTATCGTCAGTTATTAAGTTTGAATTAATCATTAACAGTGAATATTTCACACTCTTCATAGTCTTTATTATCTTTTTAATTGTAAATTTAATTATATAATGAATTCAATTAAAAATAATAATATTTTAATATCTAGGTTATGATTAAAACCGTTAATAAATCGACACTCTCCCTAAAGTATTACACAATAATTACATTAAAAGTTCTTTGCAAAAGTTTCTCACATTTGACGACAGATGCCGTTGTAGAACGTAACGTCAGTTTTTAATGTTGAATTAAACATAAACAATAAATATTACACACTTTTCTTAGTCTTCATTATACTTTTAATTGTAAATTTATTTTGATAATGAATTCAATTTTAAAAAAATAATATTTAAATATTTAGGTTATGATTAAAACCGTTAATAAATCGACACTCTCACGAGTATTCCATAATCATTACATTATAAGTTCTTTGCAAACGTTTCACAGATTTGACGGTAAATTTATTTACATAATAAATTCAATTTAAAATAAAAATATTTAAATATTTAGGTTATGTTTAAAACTGTTAATAAATCGACACTCTCACTAAAGTATAACACAATAATTCATTATAAGATCTTTACAAACGTTTCACATATATGACGCTAGATGCCGTTGTAGAACGTATCGTCAGTTATTAAGTTTGAATTAATCATTAACAATGAATATTTCACACTCTTCATAGTCTTTATTATCTTTTTAAATGTAAATTTAATTATATAATGAATTCAATTAAAAATAATAATATTTTAATATCTAGGTTGTGAATTAAACCGTTAATAAATCGACACTCTCCCTAAAGTATTACACAATAATTACATTAAAAGTTCATTGCAAAAGTTTCACAGATTTGACACTAGATGTCGTTGTAGAACGTAACGTCAGTTTTTAAGGTTGAATTAAACATAAACAATAAATATTGCACACTTTTCTTAGTCATCATTATATTTTTTATTGTAAATTTATTTAAATAATTAATTCAATTTAAAATAAAAATATATCCGTTGTAGAACGTAACGTCAGTTTTTAATGTTGAATTAAAAATAAACAATAAATATTACACACTTTTCTTAGTCTTCATTATCTTTTAAATTGTAAATTTATTTATGTAATGAATTCAATTAAAAATAATAATATTTTAATATTTAGGTTATGAGAAAAACCGTTAATAAATCATCACTGCCTAAAGTATTACACAATAATTACATTAAAAGTTCTTTACACACTTGTCTTAATCTTCATTATAAACTTAATTGTTTTAATTGTAAATTTATTAATATAATGAATTCAATTTAAAAAATATATATATTTAAATATTTAGGTTATGAGAAAAACCGTTATTAAATCGACACTCATTAAAGTATTACACCATAATTACGTTAAGAGTTCTTTACAAACTTTTCACATATATGACGCTAGATGCCGTTGTAGAACGTATCATCAGTTTTTAAGCTTGAATTAATCATAAACAATGAATATTTCACACATTTCATAGTGTTTATTTATTTTTTTATTTATATAATTAATTCAATTAGAAAATAATAATATTTAAATATTTAGGTTATGATTAAAACCGTTAATAAATCGACACTCTCACTAGTATTTCATAATAATTACATTATAAGTTCTTTGCAAACATTTCACAGATTTGACGATAGATGCCGTTGTAGAACGTAACGTCAGTTTTTAAGGTCGAATTAAACATAAATAATAAATATTGCACACTTTTCTTAGTCTTCATTATATTTTTTATTGTAAATTTATTAAAAATAATAAATTCAATTTAAAATTAAAATATTTTAATATCTAGGTTATGATTAAAACCGTTATAAATCGACATTCTCACTAAAGTATTACACAATAATTCATTATAAGTTCTTTACAAACGTTTCACATATATGACGCTAGATGCCGTTGTAGAACGTATCGTCAGTTATTAAGTTTGAATTAATCATTAACAGTGAATATTTCACACTCTTCATAGTCTTTATTATCTTTTTAATTGTAAATTTAATTATATAATGAATTCAATTAAAAATAATAATATTTTAATATCTAGGTTATGATTTAAACCGTTAATAAATCGACACTCTCCCTAAAGTATTACACAATAATTACATTAAAAGTTCATTGCAAAAGTTTCACAGATTTGACACTAGATGTCGTTGTAGAACGTAACGTCAGTTTTTAAGGTTGAATTAAACATAAACAATAAATATTACACACTTTTCTTAGTCTTCATTATACTTTTAATTGTAAATTTATTTTTATAATGAATTCAATTTTAAAAAAATAATATTTAAATATTTAGGTTATGATTAAAACCGTTAATAAATCGACCCTCTCACGAGTATTCCATAATCATTACATTATAAGTTCTTTGCAAACGTTTCACAGATTTGACGGTAAATTTATTTACATAATAAATTCAATTTAAAATAAAAATATTTAAATATTTAGGTTATGTTTAAAACTGTTAATAAATCGACACTCTCACTAAAGTATAACACAATAATTCATTATAAGATCTTTACAAACGTTTCACATATATGACGCTAGATGCCGTTGTAGAACGTATCGTCAGTTATTAAGTTTGAATTAATCATTAACAATGAATATTTCACACTCTTCATAGTCTTTATTATCTTTTTAAATGTAAATTTAATTATATAATGAATTCAATTAAAAATAATAATATTTTAATATCTAGGTTGTGAATTAAACCGTTAATAAATCGACACTCTCCCTAAAGTATTACACAATAATTACATTAAAAGTTTATTGCAAAAGTTTCACAAATTTGACACTAGATGTCGTTGTAGAACGTAACGTCAGTTTTTAAGGTTGAATTAAACATAAACAATGAATATTTCACACTCTTCATAGTCTTTATTATCTTTTTAATTGTTAATTTAATTATATAATGAATTCAATTAAAAATAATAATATTTAAATATCTAGGTTATGATTAAAACCGTTAATAAATCGACACTCTCCCTAAAGTATTACACAATAATTACATTAAAAGTTCTTTGCAAAAGTTTCACAGATTTGACGATAGATGCCGTTGTAGAACGTAACGTCAGTTTTTAACGTTGAATTAAACATAAACAATAAATATTACACACTTGTCTTAATCTTCATTATAAACTTAATTGTTTTAATTGTAAATTTATTAATATAATGAATTCAATTTAAAAAATATATATATTTAAATATTTAGGTTATGAGAAAAACCGTTATTAAATCGACACTCATTAAAGTATTACACCATAATTACGTTAAGAGTTCTTTACAAACTTTTCACATATATGACGCTAGATGCCGTTGTAGAACGTATCATCAGTTTTTAAGCTTGAATTAATCATAAACAATGAATATTTCACACATTTCATAGTGTTTATTTATTTTTTTATTTATATAATTAATTCAATTAGAAAATAATAATATTTAAATATTTAGGTTATGATTAAAACCGTTAATAAATCGACACTCTCACTAGTATTTCATAATAATTACATTATAAGTTCTTTGCAAACATTTCACAGATTTGACGATAGATGCCGTTGTAGAACGTAACGTCAGTTTTTAAGGTCGAATTAAACATAAATAATAAATATTGCACACTTTTCTTAGTCTTCATTATATTTTTTATTGTAAATTTATTAAAAATAATAAATTCAATTTAAAATTAAAATATTTTAATATCTAGGTTATGATTAAAACCGTTATAAATCGACACTCTCACTAAAGTATTACACAATAATTCATTATAAGTTCTTTACAAACGTTTCACATATATGACGCTAGATGCCGTTGTAGAACGTATCGTCAGTTATTAAGTTTGAATTAATCATTAACAGTGAATATTTCACACTCTTCATAGTCTTTATTATCTTTTTAATTGTAAATTTAATTATATAATGAATTCAATTAAAAATAATAATATTTTAATATCTAGGTTATGATTAAAACCGTTAATAAATCGACACTCTCCCTTTTTTTTTTTTTTTTTTTTAATTTCGCAGGATAGGTGGAAAATCTTCAAAAGACAAAGGGAGAAATCCGCTCTTCCCAATAGTGTGAGATTCTTACTCACTAAAAACCACCTTCCTTCCTGTTAGTACCCCTATCGCGTGGGACAAGGAAACAGGAAAGGTTTTCCATGTACCAAGCTGAGAAGCTCTTTCCATGGGCGTATCGAGATTGTAAATGTGGAAGAAAGCAGAACTTTATGTATCCGCGCGAAGGGCGAGGTAAAGACCTGACTTGACAGAGTCCAGTCAGGTAAAACCTCGCGACAGATCATGCAGGAGCCCAGGTTTGGTAGATGTGGCGTGCAAGGTGAAGGATGGGAGTTACCTTACAAATACCTTGTTAGTGAATTTATTGGAGGAGATACATACAAGCTACATCTTCTTCTGCTGCCTACTCGATTACTGAAATAAGCGTGCAAGATTAGACTGCATGCAACTGCATCCTGGTGGCGACAGCTTGGCTCATGCCGCTGCGGTGCACCCTTTGATCTGAAACAGAGCTAGAAAGCAAAGAGGTGAAATTTAGGTATGAAGTAGGCTATGCATGGCTTTATAGGCCCAAACGAGAGATCAAGGTCGGTCGTGCGAATAAGGACAGCGGCCGTCTGTGTTTGTCAAATGTTGTGTCGTATGTACCTAGTGAAGAGATTAGTGTTGATGTTGGGTGTGCATGTGCCCCCTTGTAGAGATTAGCTGATAATTGTTGAATGTGTTGTTTGATGAACGGCACATTTAAGTCTTTATGTAAGGTCCTAACTCTGGTGCACATTGGTGCTTTAGTGATTATTCTCAAAACCTTGTTTTGGAATATCTGTAGCCTGCGCATGTGTGTGTCCCCAGTGTGTCCCCAGACGGGCGCTGCATAGGTAATGACGCTTCTAAGTATAGATAAATAGATTATGGTGGCTGTTCTCAATTCAAGAGAACTTGTTTTATTGAGCAATGGATATAGTTGTGACAGTGTCATGTTTGCTCTTTTAATTGTGTCGGATATGTGGGCAGACCAAGTCAGTTTCCTATCTAGGATGACCCCGAGGTACTTGACCTGGCCATGCCAGTGTATGTCTTCATTGAATAAGCGTAAAGGAGTATTAATGGTGTGTGAGTTTCTTTTAGAGAGCAAAAGCGCCTGGCACTTGGACACATTTACCTTTACTCTCCAGGCTCTAAGCCATGGCTCTATATTGTTTAGTGAAGTTTGTAACCTACTGTAGATCATACATGGTTGCCATGACTGTGCGGATATCGCGGTGTCGTCAGCATATATAGCCACATTGGTGTTATCAAGTGTTGGAATGTCGTTGATGTAGATATTGAACAATACGGGCCCGATGAGCGAACCTTGAGGCACGCCAGCTTGTATTGTCCTCTGTGTGGATGTTGTTTGGTCTACATCAACCCTGAACTTGCGGTCTGCTAGGTAAGACCTAATGAGGTGTATCAGCCCGTCTGGGAAGTTGTATTGCCTAAGTTTGTCTATGAGACCACTGTGCCAAACCCTATCAAAGGCCTTTTCAATATCCAGGAAGACTGACCCGGTCGACTGATTACCATTGAAACCCCTGGTAGCGTATTCAACAACTCTTAGCAGTTGAAGTGTTGTGGAGTGTTTGGTTCTGAAACCGAATTGCTCCGGCCTCAAGATGTTGTGTGTATGTATATGTTTGTTGATACGTTTGAGCAGGATCTTCTCAAAGACCTTGCTCATTGTATTCAGCAAACTAATGGGTCTGTAGGATTCGGGCCTATGCTTGTCCTTCCCCAGCTTGGGAAAAACTAATATTTTAGCTTCTTTCCAAGCAGCAGGGAAATGTTGAGTGCGGAGAATTGCATTACATATGTTTGTAAAGAACCTGAGCGCTTTCTCCGATAAGTTTTTGAGTGTTGTATTTCCAATAGTGTCTGGCCCAGGAGCTTTCCTGGCCTTTGTGTGTGAAATCGCTCACTTAATTTCTGTGAGGGTTGTTTTGTGTATAGAGTGTTGGTGAGGAGAGTAGGCGAATTGTAAAGTGTTGTTTTCAACAGTGTCAGTGAAAACTGGGTCAGAGGGCTGAGTATTTGGTTGAAACGCTTGTTCCAGGGTGTCAGCAAATAGATTTACCTTATCATCCGGGTCCCCCACCTGTCCATGAGGGCCTATTAGTGGGGGATAGCACATAGGTGAACGTGTAAAGTGTTTTACAAGTGGCCATACGGGTTTCTCACTGACATCTAGACTGACCAATTCGGCTTGGAAGCCTTCAGCTCGAAATTGAGTTAGTTCTATCTTAATTCGTCTCTTGAGACGGTTTAGTTGTGTACGTGGTGTACATCTATTTACTCCCTGCTGTAATGCCCTTCTTAGCCTATTGCGACGCTTGATGAGCGCAAGTATGTGTCGTGGTATGAACGTGTGATGCCGAGGCTGGCATTTAATCGGGACTGCGGCTTTCATCGCGTCCTGTATGGCTGCTGTTAGTTTGTAAACAGCATTGTCAATGTCCTGAGGAGACAGAACCTCATCAGAGTTAGGTAATGAGCCATCCACTTGCTGACGGAACATCTCCCAGTCAGCAAGTCGGTAGTTCAGCACCTCTCTTGGCTCCTTGCTAATAGGATTGCCAGCCACCGCCATTACAACAGGATAGTGATCTGAATTCAAATCCCTATCTACGTGCAGCTGCGGTGATACCGTCAAGCCCTTAGCAATAGCCAAGTCGAGGATGTCTTCTGTGTTGTGAGTGCTAAGGTGTGTTGGTTCAGTGGGAGCCAGTAGAATGGCATTGTTTGATTCGATGTAGCGGTAAAGGATTCCCCCACTTGAGTTTGTATGTCTGCAGCCCCAGCGTGTATGTTTTGAATTTAAGTCCCCGGCGATGACAACTTTGTTAGAAGTTAACAGGAGTTTATCTATATCACGGGTGTCTATATTACCCGGGGGATTGTACGCTGAAATGAGTGTAGTGTGGCTGCCATTGAGCTCAAGCTTGATAGCAGTAGCTTCAATGCGTGTTAGTGTGGGCAACAAAATTTCAACATGTTTTATATGCTTATGTATTATTACAGCCGTACCACCTCCGGCTCTGTTTGTTCTGTCGGTGCGGTATATTTTAATATCTAGGTTATGATTAAAACCGTTAATAAATCGACACTCTCCCTAAAGTATTACACAATAATTACATTCAAAGTTCTTTGCAAAAGTTTCACAGATTTGACGATAGATGCCGTTGTAGAACGTAACGTCAGTTTTTAATGTTGAATTAAACATAAACAATAAATATTACACACTTTTCTTAGTCTTCATTATACTTTTAATTGTAAATTTATTTTGATAATGAATTCAATTTAAAAAAAATAATATTTTAATATTTAGGTTATGATTAAAACCGTTAATAAATCGACACTCTCACGAGTATTCCATAATCATTACATTATAAGTTCTTTGCAAACGTTTCACAGATTTGACGGTAAATTTATTTACATAATAAATTCAATTTAAAATAAAAATATTTAAATATTTAGGTTATGTTTAAAACTGTTAATAAATCGACACTCTCACTAAAGTATAACACAATAATTCATTATAAGATCTTTACAAACGTTTCACATATATGACGCTAGATGCCGTTGTAGAACGTATCGTCAGTTATTAAGTTTGAATTAATCATTAACAATGAATATTTCACACTCTTCATAGTCTTTATTATCTTTTTAAATGTAAATTTAATTATATAATGAATTCAATTAAAAATAATAATATTTTAATATCTAGGTTGTGAATTAAACCGTTAATAAATCGACACTCTCCCTAAAGTATTACACAATAATTACATTAAAAGTTCATTGCAAAAGTTTCACAGATTTGACACTAGATGTCGTTGTAGAACGTAACGTCAGTTTTTAAGGTTGAATTAAACATAAACAATAAATATTGCACACTTTTCTTAGTCATCATTATATTTTTTATTGTAAATTTATTTAAATAATTAATTCAATTTAAAATAAAAATATATCCGTTGTAGAACGTAACGTCAGTTTTTAATGTTGAATTAAAAATAAACAATAAATATTACACACTTTTCTTAGTCTTCATTATCTTTTAAATTGTAAATTTAATTATGTAATGAATTCAATTAAAAATAATAATATTTTAATATTTAGGTTATGAGAAAAACCGTTAATAAATCATCACTGCCTAAAGTATTACACAATAATTACATTAAAAGTTCTTTGCAAAAGTTTCACAGATTTGACGATAGATGCCGTTGTAGAACGTAACGTCAGTTTTTAACGTTGAATTAAACATAAACAATAAATATTACACACTTGTCTTAATCTTCATTATAAACTTAATTGTTTTAATTGTAAATTTATTAATATAATGAATTCAATTTAAAAAATATATATATTTAAATATTTAGGTTATGAGAAAAACCGTTATTAAATCGACACTCATTAAAGTATTACACCATAATTACGTTAAGAGTTCTTTACAAACTTTTCACATATATGACGCTAGATGCCGTTGTAGAACGTATCATCAGTTTTTAAGCTTGAATTAATCATAAACAATGAATGTTTCACACATTTCATAGTGTTTATTTATTTTTTTATTTATATAATTAATTCAATTAGAAAATAATAATATTTAAATATTTAGGTTATGATTAAAACCGTTAATAAATCGACACTCTCACTAGTATTTCATAATAATTACATTATAAGTTCTTTGCAAACATTTCACAGATTTGACGATAGATGCCGTTGTAGAACGTAACGTCAGTTTTTAAGGTCGAATTAAACATAAATAATAAATATTGCACACTTTTCTTAGTCTTCATTATATTTTATATTGTAAATTTATTAAAAATAATAAATTCAATTTAAAATTAAAATATTTTAATATCTAGGTTATGAATAAAACCGTTATAAATCGACACTCTCACTAAAGTATTACACAATAATTCATTATAAGTTCTTTACAAACGTTTCACATATATGACGCTAGATGCCGTTGTAGAACGTATCGTCAGTTATTAAGTTTGAATTAATCATTAACAGTGAATATTTCACACTCTTCATAGTCTTTATTATCTTTTTAATTGTAAATTTAATTATATAATGAATTCAATTAAAAATAATAATATTTTAATATCTAGGTTATGATTAAAACCGTTAATAAATCGACACTCTCCCTAAAGTATTACACAATAATTACATTAAAAGTTCTTTGCAAAAGTTTCACACATTTGACGACAGATGCCGTTGTAGAACGTAACGTCAGTTTTTAATGTTGAATTAAACATAAACAATAAATATTACACACTTTTCTTAGTCTTCATTATACTTTTAATTGTAAATTTATTTTGATAATGAATTCAATTTTAAAAAAATAATATTTAAATATTTAGGTTATGATTAAAACCGTTAATAAATCGACACTCTCACGAGTATTCCATAATCATTACATTATAAGTTCTTTGCAAACGTTTCACAGATTTGACGGTAAATTTATTTACATAATAAATTCAATTTAAAATAAAAATATTTAAATATTTAGGTTATGTTTAAAACTGTTAATAAATCGACACTCTCACTAAAGTATAACACAATAATTCATTATAAGATCTTTACAAACGTTTCACATATATGACGCTAGATGCCGTTGTAGAACGTATCGTCAGTTATTAAGTTTGAATTAATCATTAACAATGAATATTTCACACTCTTCATAGTCTTTATTATCTTTTTAAATGTAAATTTAATTATATAATGAATTCAATTAAAAATAATAATATTTTAATATCTAGGTTGTGAATTAAACCGTTGATAAATCGACACTCTCCCTAAAGTATTACACAATAATTACATTAAAAGTTCATTGCAAAAGTTTCACAGATTTGACACTAGATGTCGTTGTAGAACGTAACGTCAGTTTTTAAGGTTGAATTAAACATAAACAATAAATATTACACACTTTTCTTAGTCTTCATTATACTTTTAATTGTAAATTTATTTTTATAATGAATTCAATTTTTAAAAAATAATATTTAAATATTTAGGTTATGATTAAAACCGTTAATAAATCGACCCTCTCACGAGTATTCCATAATCATTACATTATAAGTTCTTTGCAAACGTTTCACAGATTTGACGGTAAATTTATTTACATAATAAATTCAATTTAAAATAAAAATATTTAAATATTTAGGTTATGTTTAAAACTGTTAATAAATCGACACTCTCACTAAAGTATAACACAATAATTCATTATAAGATCTTTACAAACGTTTCACATATATGACGCTAGATGCCGTTGTAGAACGTATCGTCAGTTATTAAGTTTGAATTAATCATTAACAATGAATATTTCACACTCTTCATAGTCTTTATTATCTTTTTAAATGTAAATTTAATTATATAATGAATTCAATTAAAAATAATAATATTTTAATATCTAGGTTGTGAATTAAACCGTTAATAAATCGACACTCTCCCTAAAGTATTACACAATAATAACATTAAAAGTTCATTGCAAAAGTTTCACAGATTTGACACTAGATGTCGTTGTAGAACGTAACGTCAGTTTTTAAGGTTGAATTAAACATAAACAATAAATATTGCACACTTTTCTTAGTCATCATTATATTTTTTATTGTAAATTTATTTAAATAATTAATTCAATTTAAAATAAAAATATATCCGTTGTAGAACGTAACGTCAGTTTTTAATGTTGAATTAAAAATAAACAATAAATATTACACACTTTTCTTAGTCATCATTATCTTTTAAATTGTAAATTTAACCCTAGAACACTTATGTCCGGATTTAGTCACACTATCACTTAAGTATCGTAAATTTGACTACTCATTTTTGTTTTGTTTTTTACTTCACGGAATCCTAATTTAAAATTTTTTCTTTGCCATAGTTATGTTTTAGTACTCTTTAGATTTAGCAAAAAAATTGTTTTAAAAACTTATTAGTGCAACTAGTAATAAAAAACTATAAAAATGAATGACTACTTTTTTTGAAAGGAAAAAAACAAGGGTTAAAAAATATATTTATAAATTATGTATAACAGTATTTTTATTAAATGAAACACATATTTATCTAAAGTATACAGGTTGTACAATCTTATTTTACTAATTAAACAAGGTTTATAGTAAAACCTTAGTAAAAACAATGGTTTTTCCAAGTAACGCAATTACTTATGTATCGTCAAATGCACGACGCGAGCACAAATACGTACAGACACATGTGGCTGGTAGGGGTGAAACTCCGCGACTGACCTTGTCTATTAGAGTAGGGAAGGTATTGGGAGGGAGGATGCACGCTCACCACTCTTCTGTCAAATACACCGATTTTGGGTTTTGCATGTCGTCATTTTGACGACACATAAGTGCTCTAGGGTTAATTATGTAATGAATTCAATTAAAAATAATAATATTTTAATATTTAGGTTATGAGAAAAACCGTTAATAAATCATCACTGCCTAAAGTATTACACAATAATTACATTAAAAGTTCTTTACACACTTGTCTTAATCTTCATTATAAACTTAATTGTTTTAATTGTAAATTTATTAATATAATGAATTCAATTTAAAAAATATATATATTTAAATATTTAGGTTATGAGAAAAACCGTTATTAAATCGACACTCATTAAAGTATTACACCATAATTACGTTAAGAGTTCTTTACAAACTTTTCACATATATGACGCTAGATGCCGTTGTAGAACGTATCATCAGTTTTTAAGCTTGAATTAATCATAAACAATGAATATTTCACACATTTCATAGTGTTTATTTATTTTTTTATTTATATAATTAATTCAATTAGAAAATAATAATATTTAAATATTTAGGTTATGATTAAAACCGTTAATAAATCGACACTCTCACTAGTATTTCATAATAATTACATTATAAGTTCTTTGCAAACATTTCACAGATTTGACGATAGATGCCGTTGTAGAACGTAACGTCAGTTTTTAAGGTCGAATTAAACATAAATAATAAATATTGCACACTTTTCTTAGTCTTCATTATATTTTTTATTGTAAATTTATTAAAAATAATAAATTCAATTTAAAATTAAAATATTTTAATATCTAGGTTATGATTAAAACCGTTATAAATCGACACTCTCACTAAAGTATTACACAATAATTCATTATAAGTTCTTTACAAACGTTTCACATATATGACGCTAGATGCCGTTGTAGAACGTATCGTCAGTTATTAAGTTTGAATTAATCATTAACAGTGAATATTTCACACTCTTCATAGTCTTTATTATCTTTTTAATTGTAAATTTAATTATATAATGAATTCAATTAAAAATAATAATATTTTAATATCTAGGTTATGATTTAAACGGTTAATAAATCGACACTCTCCCTAAAGTATTACACAATAATTACATTAAAAGTTCATTGCAAAAGTTTCACAGATTTGACACTAGATGTCGTTGTAGAACGTAACGTCAGTTTTTAAGGTTGAATTAAACATAAACAATAAATATTACACACTTTTCTTAGTCTTCATTATACTTTTAATTGTAAATTTATTTTTATAACGAATTCAATTTAAAAAAAATAATATTTAAATATTTAGGTTATGATTAAAACCGTTAATAAATCGACACTCTCACGAGTATTCCATAATCATTACATTATAAGTTCTTTGAAAACGTTTCACAGATTTGACGGTAAATTTATTTACATAATAAATTCAATTTAAAATAAAAATATTTAAATATTTAGGTTATGTTTAAAACTGTTAATAAATCGACACTCTCACTAAAGTATAACACAATAATTCATTATAAGATCTTTACAAACGTTTCACATATATGACGCTAGATGCCGTTGTAGAACGTATCGTCAGTTATTAAGTTTGAATTAATCATTAACAATGAATATTTCACACTCTTCATAGTCTTTATTATCTTTTTAAATGTAAATTTAATTATATAATGAATTCAATTAAAAATAATAATATTTTAATATCTAGGTTGTGAATTAAACCGTTGATAAATCGACACTCTCCCTAAAGTATTACACAATAATTACATTAAAAGTTCATTGCAAAAGTTTCACAGATTTGACACTAGATGTCGTTGTAGAACGTAACGTCAGTTTTTAAGGTTGAATTAAACATAAACAATAAATATTACACACTTTTCTTAGTCTTCATTATACTTTTAATTGTAAATTTATTTTTATAATGAATTCAATTTTTAAAAAATAATATTTAAATATTTAGGTTATGATTAAAACCGTTAATAAATCGACCCTCTCACGAGTATTCCATAATCATTACATTATAAGTTCTTTGCAAACGTTTCACAGATTTGACGGTAAATTTATTTACATAATAAATTCAATTTAAAATAAAAATATTTAAATATTTAGGTTATGTTTAAAACTGTTAATAAATCGACACTCTCACTAAAGTATAACACAATAATTCATTATAAGATCTTTACAAACGTTTCACATATATGACGCTAGATGCCGTTGTAGAACGTATCGTCAGTTATTAAGTTTGAATTAATCATTAACAATGAATATTTCACACTCTTCATAGTCTTTATTATCTTTTTAAATGTAAATTTAATTATATAATGAATTCAATTAAAAATAATAATATTTTAATATCTAGGTTGTGAATTAAACCGTTAATAAATCGACACTCTCCCTAAAGTATTACACAATAATAACATTAAAAGTTCATTGCAAAAGTTTCACAGATTTGACACTAGATGTCGTTGTAGAACGTAACGTCAGTTTTTAAGGTTGAATTAAACATAAACAATAAATATTGCACACTTTTCTTAGTCATCATTATATTTTTTATTGTAAATTTATTTAAATAATTAATTCAATTTAAAATAAAAATATATCCGTTGTAGAACGTAACGTCAGTTTTTAATGTTGAATTAAAAATAAACAATAAATATTACACACTTTTCTTAGTCATCATTATCTTTTAAATTGTAAATTTAACCCTAGAACACTTATGTCCGGATTTAGTCACACTATCACTTAAGTATCGTAAATTTGACTACTCATTTTTGTTTTGTTTTTTACTTCACGGAATCCTAATTTAAAATTTTTTCTTTGCCATAGTTATGTTTTAGTACTCTTTAGATTTAGCAAAAAAATTGTTTTAAAAACTTATTAGTGCAACTAGTAATAAAAAACTATAAAAATGAATGACTACTTTTTTTGAAAGGAAAAAAACAAGGGTTAAAAAATATATTTATAAATTATGTATAACAGTATTTTTATTAAATGAAACACATATTTATCTAAAGTATACAGGTTGTACAATCTTATTTTACTAATTAAACAAGGTTTATAGTAAAACCTTAGTAAAAACAATGGTTTTTCCAAGTAACGCAATTACTTATGTATCGTCAAATGCACGACGCGAGCACAAATACGTACAGACACATGTGGCTGGTAGGGGTGAAACTCCGCGACTGACCTTGTCTATTAGAGTAGGGAAGGTATTGGGAGGGAGGATGCACGCTCACCACTCTTCTGTCAAATACACCGATTTTGGGTTTTGCATGTCGTCATTTTGACGACACATAAGTGCTCTAGGGTTAATTATGTAATGAATTCAATTAAAAATAATAATATTTTAATATTTAGGTTATGAGAAAAACCGTTAATAAATCATCACTGCCTAAAGTATTACACAATAATTACATTAAAAGTTCTTTACACACTTGTCTTAATCTTCATTATAAACTTAATTGTTTTAATTGTAAATTTATTAATATAATGAATTCAATTTAAAAAATATATATATTTAAATATTTAGGTTATGAGAAAAACCGTTATTAAATCGACACTCATTAAAGTATTACACCATAATTACGTTAAGAGTTCTTTACAAACTTTTCACATATATGACGCTAGATGCCGTTGTAGAACGTATCATCAGTTTTTAAGCTTGAATTAATCATAAACAATGAATATTTCACACATTTCATAGTGTTTATTTATTTTTTTATTTATATAATTAATTCAATTAGAAAATAATAATATTTAAATATTTAGGTTATGATTAAAACCGTTAATAAATCGACACTCTCACTAGTATTTCATAATAATTACATTATAAGTTCTTTGCAAACATTTCACAGATTTGACGATAGATGCCGTTGTAGAACGTAACGTCAGTTTTTAAGGTCGAATTAAACATAAATAATAAATATTGCACACTTTTCTTAGTCTTCATTATATTTTTTATTGTAAATTTATTAAAAATAATAAATTCAATTTAAAATTAAAATATTTTAATATCTAGGTTATGATTAAAACCGTTATAAATCGACACTCTCACTAAAGTATTACACAATAATTCATTATAAGTTCTTTACAAACGTTTCACATATATGACGCTAGATGCCGTTGTAGAACGTATCGTCAGTTATTAAGTTTGAATTAATCATTAACAGTGAATATTTCACACTCTTCATAGTCTTTATTATCTTTTTAATTGTAAATTTAATTATATAATGAATTCAATTAAAAATAATAATATTTTAATATCTAGGTTATGATTTAAACGGTTAATAAATCGACACTCTCCCTAAAGTATTACACAATAATTACATTAAAAGTTCATTGCAAAAGTTTCACAGATTTGACACTAGATGTCGTTGTAGAACGTAACGTCAGTTTTTAAGGTTGAATTAAACATAAACAATAAATATTACACACTTTTCTTAGTCTTCATTATACTTTTAATTGTAAATTTATTTTTATAACGAATTCAATTTTAAAAAAATAATATTTAAATATTTAGGTTATGATTAAAACCGTTAATAAATCGACCCTCTCACGAGTATTCCATAATCATTACATTATAAGTTCTTTGCAAACGTTTCACAGATTTGACGGTAAATTTATTTACATAATAAATTCAATTTAAAATAAAAATATTTAAATATTTAGGTTATGTTTAAAACTGTTAATAAATCGACACTCTCACTAAAGTATAACACAATAATTCATTATAAGATCTTTACAAACGTTTCACATATATGACGCTAGATGCCGTTGTAGAACGTATCGTCAGTTATTAAGTTTGAATTAATCATTAACAATGAATATTTCACACTCTTCATAGTCTTTATTATCTTTTTAAATGTAAATTTAATTATATAATGAATTCAATTAAAAATAATAATATTTTAATATCTAGGTTGTGAATTAAACCGTTAATAAATCGACACTCTCCCTAAAGTATTACACAATAATTACATTAAAAGTTTATTGCAAAAGTTTCACAAATTTGACACTAGATGTCGTTGTAGAACGTAACGTCAGTTTTTAAGGTTGAATTAAACATAAACAATGAATATTTCACACTCTTCATAGTCTTTATTATCTTTTTAATTGTAAATTTAATTATATAATGAATTCAATTAAAAATAATAATATTTAAATATCTAGGTTATGATTAAAACCGTTAATAAATCGACACTCTCCCTAAAGTATTACACAATAATTACATTAAAAGTTCTTTGCAAAAGTTTCACAGATTTGACGATAGATGCCGTTGTAGAACGTAACGTCAGTTTTTAACGTTGAATTAAACATAAACAATAAATATTACACACTTGTCTTAATCTTCATTATAAACTTAATTGTTTTAATTGTAAATTTATTAATATAATGAATTCAATTTAAAAAATATATATATTTAAATATTTAGGTTATGAGAAAAACCGTTATTAAATCGACACTCATTAAAGTATTACACCATAATTACGTTAAGAGTTCTTTACAAACTTTTCACATATATGACGCTAGATGCCGTTGTAGAACGTATCATCAGTTTTTAAGCTTGAATTAATCATAAACAATGAATATTTCACACATTTCATAGTGTTTATTTATTTTTTTATTTATATAATTAATTCAATTAGAAAATAATAATATTTAAATATTTAGGTTATGATTAAAACCGTTAATAAATCGACACTCTCACTAGTATTTCATAATAATTACATTATAAGTTCTTTGCAAACATTTCACAGATTTGACGATAGATGCCGTTGTAGAACGTAACGTCAGTTTTTAAGGTCGAATTAAACATAAATAATAAATATTGCACACTTTTCTTAGTCTTCATTATATTTTTTATTGTAAATTTATTAAAAATAATAAATTCAATTTAAAATTAAAATATTTTAATATCTAGGTTATGATTAAAACCGTTATAAATCGACACTCTCACTAAAGTATTACACAATAATTCATTATAAGTTCTTTACAAACGTTTCACATATATGACGCTAGATGCCGTTGTAGAACGTATCGTCAGTTATTAAGTTTGAATTAATCATTAACAGTGAATATTTCACACTCTTCATAGTCTTTATTATCTTTTTAATTGTAAATTTAATTATATAATGAATTCAATTAAAAATAATAATATTTTAATATCTAGGTTATGATTAAAACCGTTAATAAATCGACACTCTCCCTTTTTTTTTTTTTTTTTTTAATTTCGCAGGATAGGTGGAAAATCTTCAAAAGACAAAGGGAGAAATCCGCTCTTCCCAATAGTGTGAGATTCTTACTCACTAAAAACCACCTTCCTTCCTGTTAGTACCCCTATCGCGTGGGACAAGGAAACAGGAAAGGTTTTCCATGTACCAAGCTGAGAAGCTCTTTCCATGGGCGTATCGAGATTGTAAATGTGGAAGAAAGCAGAACTTTATGTATCCGCGCGAAGGGCGAGGTAAAGACCTGACTTGACAGAGTCCAGTCAGGTAAAACCTCGCGACAGATCATGCAGGAGCCCAGGTTTGGTAGATGTGGCGTGCAAGGTGAAGGATGGGAGTTACCTTACAAATACCTTGTTAGTGAATTTATTGGAGGAGATACATACAAGCTACATCTTCTTCTGCTGCCTACTCGATTACTGAAATAAGCGTGCAAGATTAGACTGCATGCAACTGCATCCTGGTGGCGACAGCTTGGCTCATGCCGCTGCGGTGCACCCTTTGATCTGAAACAGAGCTAGAAAGCAAAGAGGTGAAATTTAGGTATGAAGTAGGCTATGCATGGCTTTATAGGCCCAAACGAGAGATCAAGGTCGGTCGTGCGAATAAGGACAGCGGCCGTCTGTGTTTGTCAAATGTTGTGTCGTATGTACCTAGTGAAGAGATTAGTGTTGATGTTGGGTGTGCATGTGCCCCCTTGTAGAGATTAGCTGATAATTGTTGAATGTGTTGTTTGATGAACGGCACATTTAAGTCTTTATGTAAGGTCCTAACTCTGGTGCACATTGGTGCTTTAGTGATTATTCTCAAAACCTTGTTTTGGAATATCTGTAGCCTGCGCATGTGTGTGTCCCCAGTGTGTCCCCAGACGGGCGCTGCATAGGTAATGACGCTTCTAAGTATAGATAAATAGATTATGGTGGCTGTTCTCAATTCAAGAGAACTTGTTTTATTGAGCAATGGATATAGTTGTGACAGTGTCATGTTTGCTCTTTTAATTGTGTCGGATATGTGGGCAGACCAATTCAGTTTCCTATCTAGGATGACCCCGAGGTACTTGACCTGGCCATGCCAGTGTATGTCTTCATTGAATAAGCGTAAAGGAGTATTAATGGTGTGTGAGTTTCTTTTAGAGAGCAAAAGCGCCTGGCACTTGGACACATTTACCTTTACTCTCCAGGCTCTAAGCCATGGCTCTATATTGTTTAGTGAAGTTTGTAACCTACTGTAGATCATACATGGTTGCCATGACTGTGCGGATATCGCGGTGTCGTCAGCATATATAGCCACATTGGTGTTATCAAGTGTTGGAATGTCGTTGATGTAGATATTGAACAATACGGGCCCGATGAGCGAACCTTGAGGCACGCCAGCTTGTATTGTCCTCTGTGTGGATGTTGTTTGGTCTACATCAACCCTGAACTTGCGGTCTGCTAGGTAAGACCTAATGAGGTGTATCAGCCCGTCTGGGAAGTTGTATTGCCTAAGTTTGTCTATGAGACCACTGTGCCAAACCCTATCAAAGGTCTTTTCAATATCCAGGAAGACTGACCCGGTCGACTGATTACCATTGAAACCCCTGGTAGCGTATTCAACAACTCTTAGCAGTTGAAGTGTTGTGGAGTGTTTGGTTCTGAAACCGAATTGCTCCGGCCTCAAGATGTTGTGTGTATGTATATGTTTGTTGATACGTTTGAGCAGGATCTTCTCAAAGACCTTGCTCATTGTATTCAGCAAACTAATGGGTCTGTAGGATTCGGGCCTATGCTTGTCCTTCCCCAGCTTGGGAAAAACTAATATTTTAGCTTCTTTCCAAGCAGCAGGGAAATGTTGAGTGCGGAGAATTGCATTACATATGTTTGTAAAGAACCTGAGCGCTTTCTCCGATAAGTTTTTGAGTGTTGTATTTCCAATAGTGTCTGGCCCAGGAGCTTTCCTGGCCTTTGTGTGTGAAATCGCCCACTTAATTTCTGTGAGGGTTGTTTTGTGTATAGAGTGTTGGTGAGGAGAGTAGGCGAATTGTAAAGTGTTGTTTTCAACAGTGTCAGTGAAAACTGGGTCAGAGGGCTGAGTATTTGGTTGAAACGCTTGTTCCAGGGTGTCAGCAAATAGATTTACCTTATCATCCGGGTCCCCCACCTGTCCATGAGGGCCTATTAGTGGGGGATAGCACATAGGTGAACGTGTAAAGTGTTTTACAAGTGGCCATACGGGTTTCTCACTGACATCTAGACTGACCAATTCGGCTTGGAAGCCTTCAGCTCGAAATTGAGTTAGTTCTATCTTAATTCGTCTCTTGAGACGGTTTAGTTGTGTACGTGGTGTACATCTATTTACTCCCTGCTGTAATGCCCTTCTTAGCCTATTGCGACGCTTGATGAGCGCAAGTATGTGTCGTGGTATGAACGTGTGATGCCGAGGCTGGCATTTAATCGGGACTGCGGCTTTCATCGCGTCCTGTATGGCTGCTGTTAGTTTGTAAACAGCATTGTCAATGTCCTGAGGAGACAGAACCTCATCAGAGTTAGGTAATGAGCCATCCACTTGCTGACGGAACATCTCCCAGTCAGCAAGTCGGTAGTTCAGCACCTCTCTTGGCTCCTTGCTAATAGGATTGCCAGCCACCGCCATTACAACAGGATAGTGATCTGAATTCAAATCCCTATCTACGTGCAGCTGCGGTGATACCGTCAAGCCCTTAGCAATAGCCAAGTCGAGGATGTCTTCTGTGTTGTGAGTGCTAAGGTGTGTTGGTTCAGTGGGAGCCAGTAGAATGGCATTGTTTGATTCGATGTAGCGGTAAAGGATTCCCCCACTTGAGTTTGTATGTCTGCAGCCCCAGCGTGTATGTTTTGAATTTAAGTCCCCGGCGATGACAACTTTGTTAGAAGTTAACAGGAGTTTATCTATATCACGGGTGTCTATATTACCCGGGGGATTGTACGCTGAAATGAGTGTAGTGTGGCTGCCATTGAGCTCAAGCTTGATAGCAGTAGCTTCAATGCGTGTTAGTGTGGGCAACAAAATTTCAACATGTTTTATATGCTTATGTATTATTACAGCCGTACCACCTCCGGCTCTGTTTGTTCTGTCGGTGCGGTATATTTTAATATCTAGGTTATGATTAAAACCGTTAATAAATCGACACTCTCCCTAAAGTATTACACAATAATTACATTCAAAGTTCTTTGCAAAAGTTTCACAGATTTGACGATAGATGCCGTTGTAGAACGTAACGTCAGTTTTTAATGTTGAATTAAACATAAACAATAAATATTACACACTTTTCTTAGTCTTCATTATACTTTTAATTGTAAATTTATTTTGATAATGAATTCAATTTAAAAAAAATAATATTTTAATATTTAGGTTATGATTAAAACCGTTAATAAATCGACACTCTCACGAGTATTCCATAATCATTACATTATAAGTTCTTTGCAAACGTTTCACAGATTTGACGGTAAATTTATTTACATAATAAATTCAATTTAAAATAAAAATATTTAAATATTTAGGTTATGTTTAAAACTGTTAATAAATCGACACTCTCACTAAAGTATAACACAATAATTCATTATAAGATCTTTACAAACGTTTCACATATATGACGCTAGATGCCGTTGTAGAACGTATCGTCAGTTATTAAGTTTGAATTAATCATTAACAATGAATATTTCACACTCTTCATAGTCTTTATTATCTTTTTAAATGTAAATTTAATGATATAATGAATTCAATTAAAAATAATAATATTTTAATATCTAGGTTGTGAATTAAACCGTTAATAAATCGACACTCTCCCTAAAGTATTACACAATAATTACATTAAAAGTTCATTGCAAAAGTTTCACAGATTTGACACAAGATGTCGTTGTAGAACGTAACGTCAGGTTTTAAGGTTGAATTAAACATAAACAATAAATATTGCACACTTTTCTTAGTCATCATTATATTTTTTATTGTAAATTTATTTAAATAATTAATTCAATTTAAAATAAAAATATATCCGTTGTAGAACGTAACGTCAGTTTTTAATGTTGAATTAAAAATAAACAATAAATATTACACACTTTTCTTAGTCTTCATTATCTTTTAAATTGTAAATTTAATTATGTAATGAATTCAATTAAAAATAATAATATTTTAATATTTAGGTTATGAGAAAAACCGTTAATAAATCATCACTGCCTAAAGTATTACACAATAATTACATTAAAAGTTCTTTGCAAAGGTTTCACAGATTTGACGATAGATGCCGTTGTAGAACGTAACGTCAGTTTTTAACGTTGAATTAAACATAAACAATAAATATTACACACTTGTCTTAATCTTCATTATAAACTTAATTGTTTTAATTGTAAATTTATTAATATAATGAATTCAATTTAAAAAATATATATATTTAAATATTTAGGTTATGAGAAAAACCGTTATTAAATCGACACTCATTAAAGTATTACACCATAATTACGTTAAGAGTTCTTTACAAACTTTTCACATATATGACGCTAGATGCCGTTGTAGAACGTATCATCAGTTTTTAAGCTTGAATTAATCATAAACAATGAATATTTCACACATTTCATAGTGTTTATTTATTTTTTTATTTATATAATTAATTCAATTAGAAAATAATAATATTTAAATATTTAGGTTATGATTAAAACCGTTAATAAATCGACACTCTCACTAGTATTTCATAATAATTACATTATAAGTTCTTTGCAAACATTTCACAGATTTGACGATAGATGCCGTTGTAGAACGTAACGTCAGTTTTTAAGGTCGAATTAAACATAAATAATAAATATTGCACACTTTTCTTAGTCTTCATTATATTTTTTATTGTAAATTTATTAAAAATAATAAATTCAATTTAAAATTAAAATATTTTAATATCTAGGTTATGATTAAAACCGTTATAAATCGACACTCTCACTAAAGTATTACACAATAATTCATTATAAGTTCTTTACAAACGTTTCACATATATGACGCTAGATGCCGTTGTAGAACGTATCGTCAGTTATTAAGTTTGAATTAATCATTAACAGTGAATATTTCACACTCTTCATAGTCTTTATTATCTTTTTAATTGTAAATTTAATTATATAATGAATTCAATTAAAAATAATAATATTTTAATATCTAGGTTATGATTTAAACGGTTAATAAATCGACACTCTCCCTAAAGTATTACACAATAATTACATTAAAAGTTCATTGCAAAAGTTTCACAGATTTGACACTAGATGTCGTTGTAGAACGTAACGTCAGTTTTTAAGGTTGAATTAAACATAAACAATAAATATTACACACTTTTCTTAGTCTTCATTATACTTTTAATTGTAAATTTATTTTTATAACGAATTCAATTTTAAAAAAATAATATTTAAATATTTAGGTTATGATTAAAACCGTTAATAAATCGACCCTCTCACGAGTATTCCATAATCATTACATTATAAGTTCTTTGCAAACGTTTCACAGATTTGACGGTAAATTTATTTACATAATAAATTCAATTTAAAATAAAAATATTTAAATATTTAGGTTATGTTTAAAACTGTTAATAAATCGACACTCTCACTAAAGTATAACACAATAATTCATTATAAGATCTTTACAAACGTTTCACATATATGACGCTAGATGCCGTTGTAGAACGTATCGTCAGTTATTAAGTTTGAATTAATCATTAACAATGAATATTTCACACTCTTCATAGTCTTTATTATCTTTTTAAATGTAAATTTAATTATATAATGAATTCAATTAAAAATAATAATATTTTAATATCTAGGTTGTGAATTAAACCGTTAATAAATCGACACTCTCCCTAAAGTATTACACAATAATTACATTAAAAGTTTATTGCAAAAGTTTCACAAATTTGACACTAGATGTCGTTGTAGAACGTAACGTCAGTTTTTAAGGTTGAATTAAACATAAACAATGAATATTTCACACTCTTCATAGTCTTTATTATCTTTTTAATTGTAAATTTAATTATATAATGAATTCAATTAAAAATAATAATATTTAAATATCTAGGTTATGATTAAAACCGTTAATAAATCGACACTCTCCCTAAAGTATTACACAATAATTACATTAAAAGTTCTTTGCAAAAGTTTCACAGATTTGACGATAGATGCCGTTGTAGAACGTAACGTCAGTTTTTAACGTTGAATTAAACATAAACAATAAATATTACACACTTGTCTTAATCTTCATTATAAACTTAATTGTTTTAATTGTAAATTTATTAATATAATGAATTCAATTTAAAAAATATATATATTTAAATATTTAGGTTATGAGAAAAACCGTTATTAAATCGACACTCATTAAAGTATTACACCATAATTACGTTAAGAGTTCTTTACAAACTTTTCACATATATGACGCTAGATGCCGTTGTAGAACGTATCATCAGTTTTTAAGCTTGAATTAATCATAAACAATGAATATTTCACACATTTCATAGTGTTTATTTATTTTTTTATTTATATAATTAATTCAATTAGAAAATAATAATATTTAAATATTTAGGTTATGATTAAAACCGTTAATAAATCGACACTCTCACTAGTATTTCATAATAATTACATTATAAGTTCTTTGCAAACATTTCACAGATTTGACGATAGATGCCGTTGTAGAACGTAACGTCAGTTTTTAAGGTCGAATTAAACATAAATAATAAATATTGCACACTTTTCTTAGTCTTCATTATATTTTTTATTGTAAATTTATTAAAAATAATAAATTCAATTTAAAATTAAAATATTTTAATATCTAGGTTATGATTAAAACCGTTATAAATCGACACTCTCACTAAAGTATTACACAATAATTCATTATAAGTTCTTTACAAACGTTTCACATATATGACGCTAGATGCCGTTGTAGAACGTATCGTCAGTTATTAAGTTTGAATTAATCATTAACAGTGAATATTTCACACTCTTCATAGTCTTTATTATCTTTTTAATTGTAAATTTAATTATATAATGAATTCAATTAAAAATAATAATATTTTAATATCTAGGTTATGATTAAAACCGTTAATAAATCGACACTCTCCCTTTTTTTTTTTTTTTTTTAATTTCGCAGGATAGGTGGAAAATCTTCAAAAGACAAAGGGAGAAATCCGCTCTTCCCAATAGTGTGAGATTCTTACTCACTAAAAACCACCTTCCTTCCTGTTAGTACCCCTATCGCGTGGGACAAGGAAACAGGAAAGGTTTTCCATGTACCAAGCTGAGAAGCTCTTTCCATGGGCGTATCGAGATTGTAAATGTGGAAGAAAGCAGAACTTTATGTATCCGCGCGAAGGGCGAGGTAAAGACCTGACTTGACAGAGTCCAGTCAGGTAAAACCTCGCGACAGATCATGCAGGAGCCCAGGTTTGGTAGATGTGGCGTGCAAGGTGAAGGATGGGAGTTACCTTACAAATACCTTGTTAGTGAATTTATTGGAGGAGATACATACAAGCTACATCTTCTTCTGCTGCCTACTCGATTACTGAAATAAGCGTGCAAGATTAGACTGCATGCAACTGCATCCTGGTGGCGACAGCTTGGCTCATGCCGCTGCGGTGCACCCTTTGATCTGAAACAGAGCTAGAAAGCAAAGAGGTGAAATTTAGGTATGAAGTAGGCTATGCATGGCTTTATAGGCCCAAACGAGAGATCAAGGTCGGTCGTGCGAATAAGGACAGCGGCCGTCTGTGTTTGTCAAATGTTGTGTCGTATGTACCTAGTGAAGAGATTAGTGTTGATGTTGGGTGTGCATGTGCCCCCTTGTAGAGATTAGCTGATAATTGTTGAATGTGTTGTTTGATGAACGGCACATTTAAGTCTTTATGTAAGGTCCTAACTCTGGTGCACATTGGTGCTTTAGTGATTATTCTCAAAACCTTGTTTTGGAATATCTGTAGCCTGCGCATGTGTGTGTCCCCAGTGTGTCCCCAGACGGGCGCTGCATAGGTAATGACGCTTCTAAGTATAGATAAATAGATTATGGTGGCTGTTCTCAATTCAAGAGAACTTGTTTTATTGAGCAATGGATATAGTTGTGACAGTGTCATGTTTGCTCTTTTAATTGTGTCGGATATGTGGGCAGACCAAGTCAGTTTCCTATCTAGGATGACCCCGAGGTACTTGACCTGGCCATGCCAGTGTATGTCTTCATTGAATAAGCGTAAAGGAGTATTAATGGTGTGTGAGTTTCTTTTAGAGAGCAAAAGCGCCTGGCACTTGGACACATTTACCTTTACTCTCCAGGCTCTAAGCCATGGCTCTATATTGTTTAGTGAAGTTTGTAACCTACTGTAGATCATACATGGTTGCCATGACTGTGCGGATATCGCGGTGTCGTCAGCATATATAGCCACATTGGTGTTATCAAGTGTTGGAATGTCGTTGATGTAGATATTGAACAATACGGGCCCGATGAGCGAACCTTGAGGCACGCCAGCTTGTATTGTCCTCTGTGTGGATGTTGTTTGGTCTACATCAACCCTGAACTTGCGGTCTGCTAGGTAAGACCTAATGAGGTGTATCAGCCCGTCTGGGAAGTTGTATTGCCTAAGTTTGTCTATGAGACCACTGTGCCAAACCCTATCAAAGGTCTTTTCAATATCCAGGAAGACTGACCCGGTCGACTGATTACCATTGAAACCCCTGGTAGCGTATTCAACAACTCTTAGCAGTTGAAGTGTTGTGGAGTGTTTGGTTCTGAAACCGAATTGCTCCGGCCTCAAGATGTTGTGTGTATGTATATGTTTGTTGATACGTTTGAGCAGGATCTTCTCAAAGACCTTGCTCATTGTATTCAGCAAACTAATGGGTCTGTAGGATTCGGGCCTATGCTTGTCCTTCCCCAGCTTGGGAAAAACTAATATTTTAGCTTCTTTCCAAGCAGCAGGGAAATGTTGAGTGCGGAGAATTGCATTACATATGTTTGTAAAGAACCTGAGCGCTTTCTCCGATAAGTTTTTGAGTGTTGTATTTCCAATAGTGTCTGGCCCAGGAGCTTTCCTGGCCTTTGTGTGTGAAATCGCCCACTTAATTTCTGTGAGGGTTGTTTTGTGTATAGAGTGTTGGTGAGGAGAGTAGGCGAATTGTAAAGTGTTGTTTTCAACAGTGTCAGTGAAAACTGGGTCAGAGGGCTGAGTATTTGGTTGAAACGCTTGTTCCAGGGTGTCAGCAAATAGATTTACCTTATCATCCGGGTCCCCCACCTGTCCATGAGGGCCTATTAGTGGGGGATAGCACATAGGTGAACGTGTAAAGTGTTTTACAAGTGGCCATACGGGTTTCTCACTGACATCTAGACTGACCAATTCGGCTTGGAAGCCTTCAGCTCGAAATTGAGTTAGTTCTATCTTAATTCGTCTCTTGAGACGGTTTAGTTGTGTACGTGGTGTACATCTATTTACTCCCTGCTGTAATGCCCTTCTTAGCCTATTGCGACGCTTGATGAGCGCAAGTATGTGTCGTGGTATGAACGTGTGATGCCGAGGCTGGCATTTAATCGGGACTGCGGCTTTCATCGCGTCCTGTATGGCTGCTGTTAGTTTGTAAACAGCATTGTCAATGTCCTGAGGAGACAGAACCTCATCAGAGTTAGGTAATGAGCCATCCACTTGCTGACGGAACATCTCCCAGTCAGCAAGTCGGTAGTTCAGCACCTCTCTTGGCTCCTTGCTAATAGGATTGCCAGCCACCGCCATTACAACAGGATAGTGATCTGAATTCAAATCCCTATCTACGTGCAGCTGCGGTGATACCGTCAAGCCCTTAGCAATAGCCAAGTCGAGGATGTCTTCTGTGTTGTGAGTGCTAAGGTGTGTTGGTTCAGTGGGAGCCAGTAGAATGGCATTGTTTGATTCGATGTAGCGGTAAAGGATTCCCCCACTTGAGTTTGTATGTCTGCAGCCCCAGCGTGTATGTTTTGAATTTAAGTCCCCGGCGATGACAACTTTGTTAGAAGTTAACAGGAGTTTATCTATATCACGGGTGTCTATATTACCCGGGGGATTGTACGCTGAAATGAGTGTAGTGTGGCTGCCATTGAGCTCAAGCTTGATAGCAGTAGCTTCAATGCGTGTTAGTGTGGGCAACAAAATTTCAACATGTTTTATATGCTTATGTATTATTACAGCCGTACCACCTCCGGCTCTGTTTGTTCTGTCGGTGCGGTATATTTTAATATCTAGGTTATGATTAAAACCGTTAATAAATCGACACTCTCCCTAAAGTATTACACAATAATTACATTCAAAGTTCTTTGCAAAAGTTTCACAGATTTGACGATAGATGCCGTTGTAGAACGTAACGTCAGTTTTTAATGTTGAATTAAACATAAACAATAAATATTACACACTTTTCTTAGTCTTCATTATACTTTTAATTGTAAATTTATTTTGATAATGAATTCAATTTAAAAAAAATAATATTTAAATATTTAGGTTATGATTAAAACCGTTAATAAATCGACACTCTCACGAGTATTCCATAATCATTACATTATAAGTTCTTTGCAAACGTTTCACAGATTTGACGGTAAATTTATTTACATAATAAATTCAATTTAAAATAAAAATATTTAAATATTTAGGTTATGTTTAAAACTGTTAATAAATCGACACTCTCACTAAAGTATAACACAATAATTCATTATAAGATCTTTACAAACGTTTCACATATATGACGCTAGATGCCGTTGTAGAACGTATCGTCAGTTATTAAGTTTGAATTAATCATTAACAATGAATATTTCACACTCTTCATAGTCTTTATTATCTTTTTAAATGTAAATTTAATGATATAATGAATTCAATTAAAAATAATAATATTTTAATATCTAGGTTGTGAATTAAACCGTTAATAAATCGACACTCTCCCTAAAGTATTACACAATAATTACATTAAAAGTTCATTGCAAAAGTTTCACAGATTTGACACAAGATGTCGTTGTAGAACGTAACGTCAGGTTTTAAGGTTGAATTAAACATAAACAATAAATATTGCACACTTTTCTTAGTCATCATTATATTTTTTATTGTAAATTTATTTAAATAATTAATTCAATTTAAAATAAAAATATATCCGTTGTAGAACGTAACGTCAGTTTTTAATGTTGAATTAAAAATAAACAATAAATATTACACACTTTTCTTAGTCTTCATTATCTTTTAAATTGTAAATTTAATTATGTAATGAATTCAATTAAAAATAATAATATTTTAATATTTAGGTTATGAGAAAAACCGTTAATAAATCATCACTGCCTAAAGTATTACACAATAATTACATTAAAAGTTCTTTGCAAAGGTTTCACAGATTTGACGATAGATGCCGTTGTAGAACGTAACGTCAGTTTTTAACGTTGAATTAAACATAAACAATAAATATTACACACTTGTCTTAATCTTCATTATAAACTTAATTGTTTTAATTGTAAATTTATTAATATAATGAATTCAATTTAAAAAATATATATATTTAAATATTTAGGTTATGAGAAAAACCGTTATTAAATCGACACTCATTAAAGTATTACACCATAATTACGTTAAGAGTTCTTTACAAACTTTTCACATATATGACGCTAGATGCCGTTGTAGAACGTATCATCAGTTTTTAAGCTTGAATTAATCATAAACAATGAATGTTTCACACATTTCATAGTGTTTATTTATTTTTTTATTTATATAATTAATTCAATTAGAAAATAATAATATTTAAATATTTAGGTTATGATTAAAACCGTTAATAAATCGACACTCTCACTAGTATTTCATAATAATTACATTATAAGTTCTTTGCAAACATTTCACAGATTTGACGATAGATGCCGTTGTAGAACGTAACGTCAGTTTTTAAGGTCGAATTAAACATAAATAATAAATATTGCACACTTTTCTTAGTCTTCATTATATTTTTTATTGTAAATTTATTAAAAATAATAAATTCAATTTAAAAATAAAATATTTTTATATCTAGGTTATGATTAAAACCGTTATAAATCGACACTCTCACTAAAGTATTACACAATAATTCATTATAAGTTCTTTACAAACGTTTCACATATATGACGCTAGATGCCGTTGTAGAACGTATCGTCAGTTATTAAGTTTGAATTAATCATTAACAGTGAATATTTCACACTCTTCATAGTCTTTATTATCTTTTTAATTGTAAATTTAATTATATAATGAATTCAATTAAAAATAATAATATTTTAATATCTAGGTTATGATTAAAACCGTTAATAAATCGACACTCTCCCTAAAGTATTACACAATAATTACATTAAAAGTTCATTGCAAAAGTTTCACAGATTTGACACTAGATGTCGTTGTAGAACGTAACGTCAGTTTTTAAGGTTGAATTAAACATAAACAATAAATATTACACACTATTCTTAGTCTTCATTATACTTTTAATTGTAAATTTATTTTTATAATGAATTCAATTTTAAAAAAATAATATTTAAATATTTAGGTTATGATTAAAACCGTTAATAAATCGACCCTCTCACGAGTATTCCATAATCATTACATTATAAGTTCTTTGCAAACGTTTCACAGATTTGACGGTAAATTTATTTACATAATAAATTCAATTTAAAATAAAAATATTTAAATATTTAGGTTATGTTTAAAACTGTTAATAAATCGACACTCTCACTAAAGTATAACACAATAATTCATTATAAGATCTTTACAAACGTTTCACATATATGACGCTAGATGCCGTTGTAGAACGTATCGTCAGTTATTAAGTTTGAATTAATCATTAACAATGAATATTTCACACTCTTCATAGTCTTTATTATCTTTTTAAATGTAAATTTAATTATATAATGAATTCAATTAAAAATAATAATATTTTAATATCTAGGTTGTGAATTAAACCGTTAATAAATCGACACTCTCCCTAAAGTATTACACAATAATTACATTAAAAGTTCATTGCAAAAGTTTCACAGATTTGACACTAGATGTCGTTGTAGAACGTAACGTCAGTTTTTAAGGTTGAATTAAACATAAACAATAAATATTGCACACTTTTCTTAGTCATCATTATATTTTTTATTGTAAATTTATTTAAATAATTAATTCAATTTAAAATAAAAATATTTCCGTTGTAGAACGTAACGTCAGTTTTTAATGTTGAATTAAACATAAACAATAAATATTACACACTTTTCTCAGTCTTCATTATCTTTTAAAATGTAAATTTAATTATGTAATGAATTCAATTAAAAATAATAATATTTTAATATTTAGGTTATGAGAAAAACCGTTAATAAATCATCACTGCCTAAAGTATTACACAATAATTACATTAAAAGTTCTTTGCAAAAGTTTCACAGATTTGACGATAGATGCCGTTGTAGAACGTAACGTCATTTTTTAATGTTGAATTAAACATAAACAATAAATATTACACACTTGTCTTAATCTTCATTATATTTTTAATTGTTTTAATTGTAAATTTATTAATATAATGAATTCAATTTAAAAAATATATATCTTTAAATATTTAGGTTATGAGAAAAACCGTTATTAAATCGACACTCAATAAATTATTACACCATAATTACGTTAAGAGTTCTTTACAAACGTTTCACATATATGACGCTAGATGCCGTTGTAGACGTATCGTCAGTTTAAAGGTTTGAATTAATCATAAACAATGAATATTTCACACATTTCATAGTGTTTATTTATTTCTTTATTTATATAATTAGTTCAATTAGAAAATAATAATATTTAAATATTTAGGTTATGATTAAAACCGTTAATAAATCGACACTCTCACTAGTATTTCATAATAATTACATTATAAGTTCTTTGCAAACATTTCACAGATTTGACGATAGATGCCGTTGTAGAACGTAACGTCAGTTTTTAAGGTCGAATTAAACATAATTAATAAATATTGCACACTTTTCTTAGTCTTCTTTATATTATTATTGTAAATTTATTAAAAATAATAAATTCAATTTAAAATTAAAATATTTTAATATCTAGGTTATGATTAAAACCGTTAATAAATCGACACTCTCTCTAAAGTATTACACAATAATTCATAAGTTCTTTACAAACGTTTCACATATATATGACGCTAGATGCTGTTGTAGAACGTATCCTCAGTTATTAAGTTTGAATTAATCATTAACAATGAATATTTCAAACTCTTCATAGTCTGTATTATCTTTTTAATTGTAAATTTAATTACATAATGAAATCAATTAAAAATAATAATATTTTAATATCTAGGTTATGATTAAAACCGTTAATAAATAGACACTCTCACTGAAGTATTACACAATAATTACAATAAAAAAGTTCTTTGCCAAAGTTTCACAGATTTGACGCTAGATGCCGTTGTAGAACGTATCTCAGTTATTAAATTTGAATTAATCATTAACAGTGAATATTTCACACTCTTCATAGTCTTTATTATCTTTTTAATTGTAAATTTAATTATATAATGAATTCAATTAAAAATAATAATATTTTAATATCTAGGTTATGATTAAAACCGTTAATAAATCGACACTCTCCCTAAAGTATTACACAATAATTACATTAAATGTTCTTTGCAAAGGTTTCACAGATTTGACGATAGATGCCGTTGTAGAACGTAACGTCAGTTTTTAATGTTGAATTAAAAATAAACAATAAATATTACACACTTTTCTTAGTCTTCATTATCTTTTAAATTGTAAATTTAATTATGTAATGAATTCAATTAAAAATAATAATATTTTAATATTTAGGTTATGAGAAAAACCGTTAATAAATCATCACTGCCTAAAGTATTACACAATAATTACATTAAAAGTTCTTTGCAAAAGTTTCACAATTTGACGATAGATGCCGTTGTAGAACGTAACGTCAGTTTTTAACGTTGAATTAAACATAAACAATAAATATTACACACTTGTCTTAATCTTCATTATAAACTTAATTGTTTTAATTGTAAATTTATTAATATAATGAATTCAATTTAAAATATATATATATTTATATATTTAGGTTAAGAGAAAAACCGTTATTAAATCGACACTCAATAAAGTATTACACCATAATTACGTTAAGAGTTCTTTACAAACTTTTCACATATATGACGTTAGATGCCGTTGTAGAACGTATCATCAGTTTTTAAGCTTGAATTAATCATAAACAATGAATATTTCACACATTTCATAGTGTTTATTTATTTTTTTATTTATATAATTAATTCAATTAGAAAATAATAATATTTAAATATTTAGGTTATGATTAAAACCGTTAATAAACCGACACTCTCACTAGTATTTCATAATAATTACATTATAAGTTCTTTGCAAACATTTCACAGATTTGACGATAGATGCCGTTGTAGAACGTAACGTCAGTTTTTAAGGTCGAATTAAACATAAATAATAAATATTGCACACTTTTCTTAGTCTTCATTATATTTTTTATTGTAAATTTATTAAAAATAATAAATTCATTTTAAAATTAAAATATTTTAATATCTAGGTTATCATTAAAACCGTTATAAATCGACACTCTCACTAAAGTATTACACAATAATTCATTATAAGTTCTTTACAAACGTTTCACATATATGACGCTAGATGCCGTTGTAGAACGTATCGTCAGTTATTAAGTTTGAATTAATCATTAACAGTGAATATTTCACACTCTTCATAGTCTTTATTATCTTTTTAATTGTAAATTTAATTATATAATGAATTCAATTAAAAATAATAATATTTTAATATCTAGGTTATGATTAAAACCGTTAATAAATCGACACTCTCCCTAAAGTATTACACAATAATTACATTAAAAGTTCTTTGCAAAAGTTTCACAGATTTGACGATAGATGCCGTTGTAGAACGTAACGTCAGTTTTTAACGTTGAATTAAACATAAACAATAAATATTACACACTTGTCTTAATCTTCATTATAAACTTAATTGTTTTAATTGTAAATTTATTAATATAATGAATTCAATTTAAAAAATATATATATTTAAATATTTAGGTTAAGAGAAAAACCGTTATTAAATCGACACTCAATAAAGTATTACACCATAATTACGTTAAGAGTTCTTTACAAACTTTTCACATATATGACGTTAGATGCCGTTGTAGAACGTATCATCAGTTTTTAAGCTTGAATTAATCATAAACAATGAATATTTCACACATTTCATAGTGTTTATTTATTTTTTTATTTATATAATTAATTCAATTAGAAAATAATAATATTTAAATATTTAGGTTATGATTAAAACCGTTAATAAATCGACACTCTCACTAGTATTTCATAATAATTACATTATAAGTTCTTTGCAAACATTTCACAGATTTGACGATAGATGCCGTTGTAGAACGTAACGTCAGTTTTTAAGGTCGAATTAAACATAAATAATAAATATTGCACACTTTTCTTAGTCTCCATTATATTTTTTATTGTAAATTTATTAAAAATAATAAATTCATTTTAAAATTAAAATATTTTAATATCTAGGTTATCATTAAAACCGTTATAAATCGACACTCTCACTAAAGTATTACACAATAATTCATTATAAGTTCCTTACAAACGTTTCACATATATGACGCTAGATGCCGTTGTAGAACGTATCGTCAGTTATTAAGTTTGAATTAATCATTAACAGTGAATATTTCACACTCTTCATAGTCTTTATTATCTTTTTAATTGTAAATTTAATTATATAATGAATTCAATTAAAAATAATAATATTTTAATATCTAGGTTATGATTAAAACCGTTAATAAATCGACACTCTCCCTAAAGTATTACACAATAATTACATTAAAAGTTCTTTGCAAAAGTTTCACAGATTTGACGATAGATGCCGTTGTAGAACGTAACGTCAGTTTTTAATGTTGAATTAAACATAAACAATAAATATTACACACTTTTCTTAGTCTTCATTATACTTTTAATTGTAAATTTATTTTTATAATGAATTCAATTTAAAAAAAATAATATTTAAATATTTAGGTTATGATTAAAACCGTTAATAAATCGACACTCTCACGAGTATTCCATAATCATTACATTATAAGTTCTTTGCAAACGTTTCACAGATTTGACGGTAAATTTATTTACATAATAAATTCAATTTAAAATAAAAATATTTAAATATTTAGGTTATGTTTAAAACTGTTAATAAATCGACACTCTCACTAAAGTATAACACAATAATTCATTATAAGATCTTTACAAACGTTTCACATATATGACGCTAGATGCCGTTGTAGAACGTATCGTCAGTTATTAAGTTTGAATTAATCATTAACAATGAATATTTCACACTCTTCATAGTCTTTATTATCTTTTTAAATGTAAATTTAATTATATAATGAATTCAATTAAAAATAATAATATTTTAATATCTAGGTTGTGAATTAAACCGTTAATAAATCGACACTCTCCCTAAAGTATTACACAATAATTACATTAAAAGTTCATTGCAAAAGTTTCACAGATTTGACACTAGATGTCGTTGTAGAACGTAACGTCAGTTTTTAAGGTTGAATTAAACATAAACAATAAATATTGCACACTTTTCTTAGTCATCATTATATTTTTTATTGTAAATTTATTTAAATAATTAATTCAATTTAAAATAAAAATATTTCCGTTGTAGAACGTAACGTCAGTTTTTAATGTTGAATTAAACATAAACAATAAATATTACACACTTTTCTCAGTCTTCATTATCTTTTAAAATGCAAATTTAATTATGTAATGAATTCAATTAAAATAATAATATTTTAATATTTAGGTTATGAGAAATACCGTTAATAAATCATCACTGCCTAAAGTATTACACAATAATTACATTAAAAGTTCTTTGCAAAAGTTTCACAGATTTGACGATAGATGCCGTTGTAGAACGTAACGTCAGTTTTTAATGTTGAATTAAACATAAACAATAAATATTACACACTTGTCTTAATCTTCATTATATTTTTAATTGTTTTAATTGTAAATTTATTAATATAATGAATTCAATTTAAAAAATATATATCTTTAAATATTTAGGTTATGAGAAAAACCGTTATTAAATCGACACTCAATAAAGTATTACACCATAATTACGTTAAGAGTTCTTTACAAACGTTTCACATATATGACGCTAGATGCCGTTGTAGACGTATCGTCAGTTTAAAGGCTTGAATTAATCATAAACAATGAATATTTCACACATTTCATAGTGTTTATTTATTTCTTTATTTATATAATTAGTTCAATTAGAAAATAATAATATTTAAATATTTAGGTTATGATTAAAACCGTTAATAAATCGACACTCTCACTAGTATTTCATAATAATTACATTATAAGTTCTTTGCAAACATTTCACAGATTTGACGATAGATGCCGTTGTAGAACGTAACGTCAGTTTTTAAGGTCGAATTAAACATAATTAATAATTATTGCACACTTTTCTTAGTCTTCTTTATATTTTTATTGTAAATTTATTAAAAATAATAAATTCAATTTAAAATTATAATATTTTAATATCTAGGTTATGATTAAAACCGTTAATAAATCGACACTCTCTCTAAAGTATTACATAATAATTTATAAGTTCTTTACAAACGTTTCACATATATATGACGCTAGATGCTGTTGTAGAACGTATCCTCAGTTATTAAATTTGAATTAATCATTAACAGTGAATATTTCACACTCTTCATAGTCTTTATTATCTTTTTAATTGTAAATTTAATTATATAATGAATTCAATTAAAAATAATAATATTTTAATATCTAGGTTATGATTAAAACCGTTAATAAATCGACACTCTCCCTAAAGTATTACACAATAATTACATTAAATGTTCTTTGCAAAGGTTTCACAGATTTGACGATAGATGCCGTTGTAGAACGTAACGTCAGTTTTTAATGTTGAATTAAAAATAAACAATAAATATTACACACTTTTCTTAGTCTTCATTATCTTTTAAATTGTAAATTTAATTATGTAATGAATTCAATTAAAAATAATAATATTTTAATATTTAGGTTATGAGAAAAACCGTTAATAAATCATCACTGCCTAAAGTATTACACAATAATTACATTAAAAGTTCTTTGCAAAAGTTTCACAGATTTGACGATAGATGCCGTTGTAGAACGTAACGTCAGTTTTTAATGTTGAATTAAACATAAACAATAAATATTACACACTTGTCTTAATCTTCATTATATTTTTAATTGTTTTAATTGCAAATTTATTAATATAATGAATTCAATTTAAAAAATATATATCTTTAAATATTTAGGTTATGAGAAAAACCGTTATTAAATCGACACTCAATAAAGTATTACACCATAATTACGTTAAGAGTTCTTTACAAACGTTTCACATATATGACGCTAGATGCCGTTGTAGAACGTATCGTCAGTTTATAAGCTAGAATTAATCATAAACAATGAATATTTCACACATTTCATAGTGTTTATTTATTTCTTTATTTATATAATTAGTTCAATTAGAAAATAATAATATTTAAATATTTAGGTTATGATTAAAACCGTTAATAAATCGACACTCTCACTAGTATTTCATAATAATTACATTATAAGTTCTTTGCAAACATTTCACAGATTTGACGATAGATGCCGTTGTAGAACGTAACGTCAGTTTTTAAGGTCGAATTAAACATAATTAATAAATATTGCACACTTTTCTTAGTCTTCTTTATATTTTGATTGTAAATTTATTAAAAATAATAAATTCAATTTAAAATTAAAATATTTTAATATCTAGGTTATGATTAAAACCGTTAATAAATCGACACTCTCTCTAAAGTATTACACAATAATTCATAAGTTCTTTACAAACGTTTCACATATATGACGCTAGATGCTGTTGTAGAACGTATCCTCAGTTATTAAGTTTGAATTAATCATTAACAATGAATATTTCAAACTCTTCATAGTCTTTATTATCTTTTTAATTGTAAATTTAATTATATAATGAAATCAATTAAAAATAATAATATTTTAATATCTAGGTTATGATTAAAACCGTTAATAAATAGACACTCTCACTGAAGTATTACACAATAATTACAATAAAAAAGTTCTTTGCCAAAGTTTCACAGATTTGACGCTAGATGCCGTTGTAGAACGTATCGTCAGTTATTAAATTTGAATTAATCATTAACAGTGAATATTTCACACTCTTCATAGTCTTTATTATCTTTTTAATTGTAAATTTAATTATATAATGAATTCAATTAAAAATAATAATATTTTAATATCTAGGTTATGATTAAAACCGTTAATAAATCGACACTCTCCCTAAAGTATTACACAATAATTACATTAAATGTTCTTTGCAAAGGTTTCACAGATTTGACGATAGATGCCGTTGTAGAACGTAACGTCAGTTTTTAATGTTAAATTAAAAATAAACAATAAATATTACACACTTTTCTTAGTCTTCATTATATTTTTTATTGTAAATTTATTTAAATAATTAATTCAATTTAAAATAAATCATCACTCCCTAAAGTATTACACAATAATTACATTAAAAGTTCTTTGCAAAAGTTTCACAGATTTGACGATAGATGCCGTTGTAGAACGTAACGTCAGTTTTTAATGTTGAATTAAACATAAACAATAAATATTACACACTTGTCTTAGTCTTCATTATATTTTTAATTGTAAATTTATTAATAATTTTACTTATGTTTTTAATTAAAGATAAAAAAATCCGTAATGACATACTACAGATGCAGAGAACTAACATACAAAGTTTATGTTGAAAAGATTTCATTTTGTTTTGTTTTGTTTTTTTAAGCTCTAACGTAGTAGGTTTTCTAACATGTTTGTGGTTGCTTCATTCCTTTACAGTCGGCACAATCTTCTCACCTCACCAATGAGTGCCAACTGTTGTTCTATAAAAATTATTGTTGTTCAGAATTCCAAACGGAAGTATAAGGTGTTGTTAAATCAGGAGATTAAGATGAACGTGGTATGTCTGCTTCACGGTATATTTAGCAGTTTCCAAAGGTGGTATGAGTTAACCGAAGTTATTCATGCAAGTTATTCATTTAAGTTATTTCTGGAATTATTAACAAAATGTCTGGTTATAACTAAAATGATATCAGTTATGACAAACCTCCATACGTAAGAGGGAACGAGACACATTGCTGTGAAAGCTGTGAAGAGACAAGTTTAGGACAAACTAAAATATAACCAAACACGTGTAACTAAACGAGGTTGGAAGTTTTGATTGTCTCATATTAAACTGATGTACTTTTAGTTAAAAGAAGTAAAACATTCAAAATTATTTCTCCCATTTTTACATTAAAACATTATAAGTTACGTTCTCAATCTAGGTTTGACTCTTCAATAACAAATATTTTCATAGTAGAAGATATTCCATTGTTGAATTTATAAATCAGTAGCGTTCAATGAGGTTTTTAGTTCAGAACTGACTCAATTATACTATTTTTCATTCATATCCAAAACAGACTCGTATTGTTAGATTCCTTTTAAATTAAACTCTTAGAATGACACCTATTTCTAAAGATAATATGAATGGACGTTTTTTGTACATTTCATTAATTTAAAAAGAAACAATTGTTAAAGTGTTTATTACACCAATAATAACAAATAATGAAACATGCAGAGGTCTCCAATTTCTAAAATGTTGATTTCCGTATAAAGCTGCTATCATTGATGTATTGATAAGACAGAAGTAATATATGAAGAGGTAACTTTCTGAGAGTTCTGAAATTGAGACATTATTCAAAAATTTTCCTCGAGGAAACGTCGTTTGTTAGTGACAGCAACTATATGGTGAAACATGACCAATTATATGGCTATTCATCAGGATATCTCAATTTATAAAATTTGAAATATTTACTAGTGTTATATAACTTATTATATATCATTTGGTCTATCAATCCTACTCACGAATTATCATAGAGTAGTTTAATTGTATAGTGAAAGTACGCTTTGAAGTTTAACGGTTCTAAAATCCCTTGCACCATAAAGGTTTTCCCCCTTAATATAACTAACCTAAACTCTATACGTAAACAGAAACATACAGTTGAAATTTATAATTTTAAATAACTTCTATCCATTACTGTATTTAAAACAGAAAAATGTCTACTTTCTATTTAATTTTTAATAGTAAATTAATGTCGTTTGTTGTGTTTTTAATTATAGACTGTTAATCTCAAACGATTAGTCGTCTGTCTTTAAAACAGAGCTGGAAAATTCTTTGTTTTTTTTGTTCTTCAGCGTCAACTTCTTTACACTTAAGAAAGTGTTGCTAATTTATGAGTTTCATCTGAAAGTCACATACACATTAGTCAGAAGTTGTAATATTTATTTTATTTAAGTGGCTGAGCGAAGTGTCGTTTGCAGTGGTGCGAGAATAATGTAAACAGTTTCTCTCTTGGGTTTGTCTTTGTTGTTCAGCCATTATTTCCCTTTGTACTTTATTTTTTTAACTCTTCTTAGGGATCGCCACTCTTATTAAATATTAACGTGTTCTGTTTTGAATGACATTCTAAAACCTCTTTATCGATAGTAAATATAGTATTATATACTTGGTAAATGAAATAATATTATCGATCCTTACTGAACTGGTAAAATGAAATAAATTATCTTAATTCTACGGCACATACAATCAGAGGTACTTAATCTGAATCACACCTTTTTTCTTGTAGTTTTGGATTAGACCCCTCTCTATCATCTTTTCTATCTGATCTCTTGACCAAAACTATATTTTATAATCCATTATTCTTTTTTGTAGAAGGTTAAGAGTGAATGTTCGTCCTTAAACAACAGAGGAAAAACTTACAACCAATAAGAACTTAAAACTAAATGTAAGGTAACTCTAATACAAAACTAAATTAATTACAAGCACACAAAACAATTTCATAATTTACAAACTACCATTTCCAAATAAATTAGTATATAACAGAAGAGAATATGCATATTAATTTTTTTGTATTTATATAAATAATAATTCGTCTTTATATAATACAAATACAAATAATGCTAAATTTGTTTATAATAAAATAAATATAAGAAACATTTACTTAATGTCAGCCACCATACAGTCTGTATAATAAATCCATTTCCTCACTCTCAGGGAAGTAATCAATCCGCGCTTAGACAATGTAAAAATAAATCAACTGTTATCATGCAAAACAGGCTCAACCGATATCAATGAATTCTGACTGTGAGTTGCATTGTAAAGCATTTATTCTACTGTAATGTGGGATAATACCGTTTATTGTACTTTCACGTTGTAAGACAGATAATATAGAAGGCGTTTGAGATTTGTTAATCAATCCATTTTATTTTGTAGATTGTAATTTATATATCAAACATCAGAAGTATCACAAACTAAATCTAAAAGGTTTGTTTTTTTTTCAACATTTAGTTTTCATTGAAACAAAACCAGTTGAATTAAACATTAAAAAAAGTTTAAAAAATATATTATAAAAACCGTAAATTATTTGAATTGTCCATCAACTTTCATTTTTACCATTTGGGTTATTTAGATTTTATTTTCTAAACATAATTAGTTTTAAATTAAAATTAATTAAATTTTAACAATTGAATTCGTTGTAATGTTTCGTTTATCAATCTTTTGAACTCGGAATAATCGAACAAAGAAGAAATTAAATAAATTGGAACTTGATTAATAAACAATTGGGTTTCAATTATGTTTCTAATGAAGCGATTTAAGAGTACCTAAGCGTGAATATTACTGACTAAAGTTAGCTTTGAACTTGTAATGGTTCAGTGGAAGGGGAAATCGTAATTTTAATACTGGGTTTTAATTTATAAAACAATTTCCATCAATTCATTCACTGTAATATTAACTGCAACAAAAACATATTATTGTGACAATTAATTCAGCTGTGAATCTTGCACAAAGCAGACGCTTGACGTGAACATATTTACGGTTGTTGATGTAGAAGGCTTATTCCTATTGTTGAACGAGTTCTGACTCGCGCATAATTTTTCAGAATATAACGTATTGAAAATTATAAATTCTCTTTACTTAAACTTTTTACTTTCAGTTTGTTCATTAAATTGATTTCCAAATACAAACACAGTTTACTAAATCTATTATTGGTTATTTGGAATTAATTGTTAATGAAAAATACCTTTACTTAAAAAAAATATATTATAAAACTAAAATAAATTATGCTTTTTAATATTTACACTAACAGGTACTATATATATATATATATATATATATATATATATATATAACGTTTTTTAAAACAAATAATTGAAAAACAAAACCACAATAATTATATTCTGATTTAAAAGTAAGGAAAAACACAGAATCCGCAGCGTAATGAATAAGAAAACACTGTTTGGCAATTTCTCGTCAAATTTAAAATTGGCGCCCAGGATATTAAAATCTGTATATACATGTTAATGTGCCGGGCAGCACTTTAAAGATAAAGAAAATTTATATAATTTGAGAACTAGTGAACAAAATATACACACGATTAGGCCTAATTGAAATTAAAATATCCTGTATTTTGTCCGAAATTCATAAATTATATTAAAAAGAGACAAAGATAATACACCGTGAAACGACCTTTATAAATAGGAATTTAGTTTATTAAGTACTGATTTGTGGGATCAATAATGTCTTCGTTGACTTTAACATAATCATTTATAAAATTACCGACAATCATATCAGTCAAATACGGAAAATATGACTTTCAATCAAATGGATTTACTTTAAATAAGGATTAATATTTTCCTGTTCCATCTCAGTGATGAGTGGTCACTAGGTCAGACACTAAACTTTTTATAGATTGTGAAAACGATTGTTCATCGTTAGGTTACCATTCCGTTGGTACACAATCCTTGTTTTAGTTAGTTGACTAGGTGTTTGTAATTCCTCGTGTTGTGGAGTTCTGTTACAGTTGGTTTTATTGAACAGATTTCTATATAGTTTTAGTTATTTTAGAGTATTTGTGTAATATTTTCATCGAGGTAATTTTTCATAGTTTAGTTAAAAATTCATCACCCCCTCCCCTGCTCACGACTACCTTCAGTCTTAGGTTCCTTTCTTATGTTTATAGATTTAGTTTCATACATGTTTTAGAATTACCAGTTGATAACAGAAATTGATTTATGTTTTCAAAACGTTGAGTATTATTTATTATATACTTAAATTACATGAAATGTAGGTTAGAACTATAATAATACAATAATAACAGACTGAATAAAACATTCCATTCTAGTATATTATACTTGAAACACACGTATGAATTACTAGAGGTATAGTGGTAATAATAAACTGTAATATAAATAATGATTATTATTGTTCAAATAAAAATCCTGCACTTCACAAACTGAAATATGAATCCTCAATGTTCAGCTTGATAATTCAGTAAATGAAATTATTTTGTTATAAAGTTCGCTAACCTGAAAATAAAGTTTGGCACGTCATTGAACGCATTTTCAACACAAGACTACAATCTGTGAATATTGTGAAATAAAATAAGAAGGGCTGTAACTTCATTCCTTTGGGGAAGTTGTTTGTATTCAAGCATAAAACACTTTATTGATTCAGAACTCTCAAAATACCCAAGTATTGATGGATTATTTCAAGGAGATAAAGCTTATTGTCTTAGTTCTGACTAGAATTTGATTTTATTATTAGACTTGTTTTGTTAGACCCTCTGGGGCTCACCCAAAGTGAGTACGATTGTGGCGAACCTGAGGGACACTAACTAGTTCTAAATCTTCATTCATATTATAGTCATGGCTTAAATCACTCTCTTTCAACTTTTCCCTTAGATGTTATGAATAATAGATTTTCTCCTATTTATACGGGTTCAAATAAAATAACAAAATATCAGCTGAAGCAAGAGCTAATTTATTACATATAAAATATATCATTACATATACTGAACACTATCAAATATTATCTTTTCTCACATAAAAAGTATGATCATCTCTTAGATTTAGCTTACAAAAAACAAGATACTAAATGACAGAGCTGAACTTAAGTTATTCAATAACCCAGATCTATCGGCCACAATATAATTTACAAAAAGAATCTGTTGCACCCCCAGGTTAGAATATTAGTCCTCTTAAAACAAAACTCAAATACAAAAAGAAAAATCGCCTCCTCACCTTTCTTCTTCCCCGAAATTATCCAATTCTAGACTACCTCACCTCTCAAGGCTCAAATTCCACTTTACCATTGCTATTTCCTGTGCCCCTTCCACACCGGTTCCCTTCGTCATTTCACCAAAATCTCTCCATGTGAGAGAACGATTGATCCCACTTGGCTGATCCTCCAGGAAAAAGCCCTTTTCTGTGCTCTCCCTAGTTATTTAAAACTTTTCCATCTCTCTTCCTCAATCGTGTCATTTTCACAATAAATATTTACTAAACCAGCACGTCTAGTCAGCATTTGCACAACTTCTCACTTTGCGCTACCATCTCACATAACTACACCTCCTGGCTTACCTATATTCCTAAATTTGCCTAATCACTATTCTAAATAATTTAATCTTACACCTTACTTACTTCTATCAATATTTAATATTACATCTTATTGCTAACACAGATCTCTCTTAACCTACTCTTGACCAGCTGAAAAAATAAATTCTTTACTTACAACCATGGTAACACTGAAAAAGGATGATTGTCGGTGAAATGAGTTTATGTAACTTTTCGTAAGAACAAAATGTTTCTTGAAGTTTGTTGGAGCAGAACTCCCTTGGCAGAGGAAAGATGCTGAACTGTAACAAACATTGAAACTAGAAATGATTACACGTCACTTGTCCACCTACTGTACCCCATGGAATTTGATGATGACTTGGTTACTTTAAGAAGAAAATGAAACTTCCATTAAATTATTTTTTTATGCATGTAATAATCAAATTATAATATAATAAATAGTTTTTCTAATGTTTTTCCTTGTACATTCATACTCTAATATTTTAATACAGTAAAACAAGAGTTAATAGTAATTAAGTTCCCTAAATTTGTTTTACTAATTATACAATTACTCAACAATTTGTAGATTAAAACCGACCACTCTGCTATACTGCAAGTACAAAAAACTTTGTGCGTAGTTTTAATTACAAGAGGAGGGGAAATAATTAGATTTTGTAAAATACAGAGTGTGTCAAAATATGTGCCCTAGCTTCAAGAAGTGATTTATGATAAAAAAATAAAGAAAAACGTTTTTATAAACATAGGATCGAAAACATAGTTATCCATTCGACGACCATTTGGTGCTTTTTGGGGAAAATACGGCATTTTAAATTTTTTTTAAAGAATTCTAGTGAAATATGGTAACATATTGTTTACGCATAGTTTGATTAGTATACCAAGAGTCAAAATTTATTCATATAATTTTTCAAAATGGCGGCCGTTGGAAAGTTTTAATATTGAATTCTCTAAAACCATTAACTTAAAAAAAAGTAAACTACTTACATTTTAAGTTAAAATATGTGGTTTTCTTAGTATACTAGCAACAAATAATATAACAAATATGTTTACCACATTTCGATTCGAAATCTGAATAATTCCTAAGTTGTCATTAAGGAAAAAAAAAATTAAAATATGGTTTCCTGACGGATAAGGGACCGTTTTCGGACATATATGTGTATTTGCAAATTTCGATCAAATTCTTAATAATTTCTTAAGTTAATACTAATTTTCGAATAAAACACTAAATTGCCGAAAATAGATAACAAATTGTTTTATGACATATATTTATATGAGGTTTTTCTTTGCTTTTGTAACCTGTGTGAATTCCCAAAGTTAGAACACATATATTTGAAGCACCATAATAAACGCAGTATTGAAAAATCGGTAAAAATATATTCACGCATATTAAACATACTGTAGAAGTGAAGAACTAAAAATTATGCGTTGAAAAATTGGAAAACGTATTAGGGACTGAATCAAAGCATGGGAAATGGAGCTGCTCTCTCTCTCAATTGCATTATTATTATTTTTATGCACAAAAGAAATTGTTTGTATAAAAATTGTTTTCAGAAAATTGGAAACAACCTCATGATATTTATTTTACCAATTAGGCTTCGTATTTCATGAAATGGTGACATTGAAATTATGTTGTTTATAAGTTATATTAAAAAGACGCCAACACAGAGGTTCTTGTGTTTAGGTAAATATAAGAGAATAAGAAAATTATTTACAATATATAGCTTAAATAATTAACTAGCTTAAATAGAAAGCGAGTAGGTAAGATAATTCAAGAAATGTTTTGACAAACTTCACAGAAACTGCATAAACATGTGATCTATTAAAACAAAACCGGTGCGTAAACACATAAACCACATAGACTTGATGGCTCAGAGTAATAATAATTGTGATGTAGAGAATCAGTTATGACAATGATAAATGAACACAAATGAAGAAGTTAAGAAGATAAGAAACGAAACAAATTATAAATAATGAAGATAAAGAAGTTGTTTACGTTCATTTATCTAAAACAGAGTTCTTGTCTTTCAAAATATTTGCTATTAAGGATGACATTTCCTTTCCTTTCTGAATAAAAAACATTTTCGTATTTTAAATGTCACAATTATTACAAAAAAATATTGTTGAATTTTTACAAGATTTACAGATGGTGGTTTTACAGACAAACAATTTGTTCTCTTTTGTTGAATTAAAAAACATCAGAAACAAAGTTGTCTAGAGTAAGATATTGTAGAAGATTTGTAAGGTTATGAGTCGTCCTTATTAAGTATTTGCTTTCGTAAAAAAATGGGGAAAAAACAAAATGATCCTAAAAAGGGGATCCTAAATAGCTTAGGATCACTATGCTATTTAACCTAACCACTATCATTAATAAGCATTTAAACGTTGTTTATGATACACTTATACATGTTTTGTGTTTCGTTAAAAAGCGACGAATTTGTTTGTATCTTTAAAAGACATTAATAATGTATAAATCTATAAGACCTGATAGTTTAGTTATATTTGTAATACTATAACATTTATATTTGTTATATAATTATATTTTGATTACTCTAATTTAAAAGTCACACGTTGTCGTGTCAATCTAATATTTAAGATGTTAGATTTACTTAATTTATTTGCAACACTACTAAAGGGAACAACTTATGATTATTACTCATAAACAACACCGTTTACCTGGATAAAACAATCTCTTTCATTTAATTTTTAAAAGAACAAAATTACTATAGCAATAAAACATATACATGAAATTTATACTTACTATCTAGAAAAACCATTTACTCTCCATTCATTCCTTAAGATTAATTTATTTAGCATAGACAATTTTTTTAAAATTACAAATTTACTTTATTTTAACTCTTGTTAAAATCTTCAAATTATCAGTTCCTTTTTGTTTATTATATTTCTTTACACATTTATTTAATACTTTAAATTATTATTAACATTGATCATCTTTTTTTTTTTAATCTCGGCTAGCTCAGTTCTTTACAATTAATTTAAAAAAAACAACAAAATCTTAATCTCGGGTCTTGGGTTTTTTGAATGGCTCAATCGAAAGTGAAATCAATTCTAGGTTAATTTAATAATTAACAATTAATTGGTTTTGTACTTATCAAATCTGCTGGTCCTTCTTGCTCGGTCAGTTAGCACTTTACACTCCACCTAACTTTAATTTATCTTTTTATTAAACAAAAAACACAAAACACCACACTGCTTAAACACTTTTCGTTGGTATTTAACGTTGTCTCTCCTTCCCAGATGCCGTTCCAAATAGGCCTCTTCTTCCTCGAAATCGTCCCAAATCTGTCTCTCCTTCCTTGTAGTCGTTCCAAAATTACAGCACCTGTTCTACGATGATTGGTCCCTCCTTCCTCTGGTGAATTTAAACTCCTTTTCCAAATCTGTCTTTTTATTAAGAACTCCACAAACTCCAAATCTAATTTCCTTTACTAATTCAAACTTACTTTACTTCAATTCAACTTTACTTTCAACTTATCAAAAACCTTTCAATATTAAGAGACTTCTTGTCCCTTACTCGCTGAAAAAACTATTCTTTTGTACACAGCGTACTCTAGCTGTGTCCGCGACCTTCCGTCGTGGCGACTCTGGTAAGACTCCCCTAACAAACTATTTTCTAATGTTCCTTCTCTAAAACACCGTTTTTCGCGCCCTGTTCGCTGATTTGTCGATTTCTACCAACTTTCTCTGCTTACGACTTTCGCAATTCCTACTGGTTGTTTTTGAATTCTGCCGTTGTGTTTTTTAAGTTTGGAGCGTCTCCGATTGGCCGACCTACTTTCTACTTGCGTTTTTCTAAAATACCGTTATAATGCTGCTTTCCCTTGATTTCTCTTTTTTTTCTAGTAAAAACTCTGCTACCCTAAGAATTCCGTTATGTACACACGTGTTGGCCTCAAGGTTCTTGAAATCTTAGTGCTATTGTAGCCTAGCACTAATTTTTATTACAGGCGGCATCTGCCGTTTTCTCTTCATTTGTTTCTTAACATGGTGCTATATTTATTATTTTATTCAAGTTATATTTTAATTTATTTATTTTTAGATTTCATGATTGATGATTTTATTTAGTTTAATTTAATTGATATCATGATATCGTTACAATACATACACTCTATCAAAATAGATTTGAACATGTTAGTATTTAGTTTTACATAATGTTTCGAATAAATATTGTAAAAAAAAACGTTTTTTTAAGTTACCCGTGAAAAATTCAGTATACCATCGGTTCTAGTTTTATGCCCTTTCCGGTTATGCTATTTTACTTTCTCACATACTCTCACAATAGTGAAAAACCTATTAGTTTGAAAACGCTGAAATATCATTTATGAGGTTATATGAGTTCAAAAAACGTTTTTTGAGAATGAAGTCTGTCATATGTGCAGTGGATCGAATTAAATCAAATTTGGTATTTGGGCAAAAAATCCCCGGGTTGGGTTTTGTACTACTTCGATAACCCAAAATCAATGAACACTTTTTTTAAAACAAACAATTAAATAGTCAGTAACGAATTTAATAAACTTTTGGTGAGTACTACAAAGAAAATTTATCATCATCTCCCCAAAAATTTCACTTAGGGTGTTATCGGTAAATATAAAAAAATCGGCTTTAGAGATGTTATAAAAACGTAATTTCTTTTAATATTAAAAAAAAAAAATGACTTACGGGTTTTGTTTAAATTTTGATAAAATGTGAAGATGGACAAATAATAAAATTATGAAATTGTTTAATACGGTTAAGGAATAATTATTTTTAAAAAACGAAACAAATCTAACCCATGTCATTTTAAGTTGATATCAAATGAAAACCACCATTTCTTTTTTGTTTTGTTAATAAGACTATTGTGAATGGACGTGTGAGAAAGTTAGTGCAATTTGTGTAACGTTATTTCGTCAATGTGTAAGATATTATTTCTTATGTTTTTATCGTAAATAACGGTTATCTATAACGTAGACAGCACCCAACGGATAAAATTACATTTGAAACACTTTAAATTCTTTGAAGTTTTTTTGTACTTTCTTGAAATACGAAGAGAGAGCTAATTAAGTTTTAAAAATATCTTTACTAAAGTACAACTTTATATACAGACTAAAACTGACTAATTTATTCACAGCTTCTTATGATTCTTAAATGTTATAGACAAGTTGCATTATATATCTCCTGTTATAAACAGTTTAATTATAATAAGTAAAGTTAGGAGAAGTGGGTTTTCATGAACAAGCATCACATGATTAACTAACATTTTCTAATTGAAAAATTATAGAGGGTGTGAAATATCTAAAAAAAAAACACTTTAATTAAATATAACAACTTTCGCTTTAATGCAAGGATTATAAAGCACTAAATAAGCTCGTTGAACACTATTGCTGGAGTTTGTTGTACTTTCCTGTTGAAATGCAAGAGAAATTTGTTTTGAAACGTCAAAATTGTGATTAACCAAACACGGGAAGAAAGAAAATGTAACATTTCATATTTTTTAATAAAACAGTTTGGAAAATTTCAACACGGAAATAAAATATTTCAAATAATGTTTTGATGATCAAATTAATTAATTTTTTTTACTTTTTGAACTTTGCTTTCATGTTTGTGAAACATTAAAAAATACATGTATCATATAACAATTTATTTAGAGCAAAATTGATTTGAAAAATTACTCTATTAAGTAATTATAAGTTTCATTATACAGTATTTGAATAAAAAAAATTAATAGTTTCATTCAGATTTTTTAAAGATAATAAAATTGTTTAATAAATATTTCAAAGTTTTTGACAAATACATCATGTAGAGCGAAAATAAAAGCAATACCTATATATATATATATATATATATATATATATATATATATATATATATAGGTATTTAATTAAAAAAACGACGGAAATGTTAAAGATAAATATTACAGACATTTATGACAATAAAAGTATGTACTCGGATCTCTCCTTTGTAATACAAAACAAGTGGTAAAAATGTTTTCAGTGGGTTTGTTATTTATGGAAACACAAAAGTGAAAGTAACTGTGGGATGGGAGGGATACATCAAACAAGATACCGAAAGGAATACAAATTTTACAAACTGGAAAAAAAATGGGAAAAAAGAAGTTATTTAGAAATGTTATTATATGTAGTGGTGAATTAATGATGAGGTAATCTGTAATTGCAATAATGTAGCTTAATTTATTTGAAAATATACAGAACTTATTGCATAATTATGCGTGATGTAAGGTCTTTAAACCTGTTGACAGAGACAACTTCAGACTGTGCAAATGTAAATGTACTGAAGCGATTAGTGTACTGAGAATTGTGAAGTATCCTCTGATATACATAGTACATATATAGTATATATTCTTCTTTATCTGAAAGTAATTCATTGAGTTTAATTCATCTTAAGGACAGTTATGTACGATTTTTCGAACCTTTTATCAACAGATTTGTAAATCATATTAACAATAAAATTATAAAAGTTTTGGTTAAAATAGAATAATGACCATCAAAATTTTATTAATAGTTAGGTGAATTTATCACGACCACTTCATGAATCAATGTTAATTTATAGGAATTTGTAAACCTGCATTTTAGTTAAAGCTAACAAAGCATGACATAAAATGCTCCCAATCAACTAATCTTACAAAAAAACAACAACAATAATACACATTTTAACTCCACCGTCTGGTATTGGGGTAAGGACCACGGCAGTGTAGTCAAATTACCCTTCTTTCGCATTATTAATTTAAAATTTTAAGAGATAAAGTACAAGAAAAGAGACACCAACTCTCTATAAGCGTCATGATTGGAAGATAACAAGAGTTGGCTAAGAGAAATCTGCTAGAAAAGATTAAAAAGTGGGATTCAACCCAAAACGAGATGAAGTATCTTTTAGATCCAGGTAAGGTATCCGGAATTCTTTAAAGTACCTTAAAGGTTAATCCAGAGACTTTGACAATTAAAAGGACCCATATAAACAGACAGTAGTCAAAATGAGACATTTCTTTTTATATAAATATTTGTATATTGAAGCATTATAAGTGTATTATTACATTTCTACTTGAAATTCTCAACACACTCCCTATTTCGTACATGCGTATTCAAACTATATATGATCAGTGAACATTTCGTGGTATCCGTGTCACCATACAACTGCAATAGTTACGATGTAATTTGTAAAACGTTGTACACAAAACTATTTCCCACATTAAAATTATTATTATTTTCAATAAAAAATGTACAACTTTATAAAATAATTTTTCATAATATCTCATCATATTTGAGCTCCAGTAATGAATAAAGGAAACAAACACTTCATTATCAACAAACAAACAAATTCACTAATGATACAAGTTCTGAAGTAAGATAATCAATCACATCAATATTTTAGACACATTTTCCTCAATTCGGATTTTGATTAATTTTCTGTTCATAGAATAGCACAAAGCTGTATTATATTAAGAGGAAACTGGGTCAAGATTAGACTAATCACAATGGCGCTATCTGGGTAGGAGTTTCTGTTTTAAATAAATCCCTTAGTCTACTGTAATGTTTAATACCTCTTTGCACAAATTACAGAGTGTCTGAAGATATATGACCAACATATAATAAATTAAACATTTTATCTACATTATCCAATAAATTTGTATGTGCTCAATTTACTTGTTTAATGTTAAACAAAATGTATGTACTTGTTAAAAAAAAGAAGAGGAACTTTTAATTTATTTTTTTATTGTTTATGTTGAATTGATATAGTAATAGGCATTTTAAACAAAGATTATTTCAGTTTATATTGAAACTTTTATATTTTAATTATAAAGACAAGATATAACACAGGAATAATTGTAGAGATGGAAGATATTTCTTTAAAACATTCAATCTAAATCTAATCACTTAATTCAAAATATTTAAATATACTTAAAAATTTTAATTATTTGACTATATTTATTGTATTTGCAAAATATGATGAAGTGAAAGCAGGGAAAAGTACATAAATAAATAAAACAAGAAAAATCGTTAAAAAAACTAACTAAACAATCTCACATACATAAAAACAACAAAATAAGCAAGGACAGGTATTCATCAGTATTTATTTGAAAATTTCAAGAATTGATGGTAAATATAAGAATAAAAATACAATGAAGTAAAATATCTCAAGATAGCCCACAACCGAACAAACATAGCGTAAGTGGAAGTAAAGTATGTTAAACAGTGTATCAAACTGGATTTAAAACAAATTGATGGATTACAGGTTAGTATTTAAACACCACTGTAATACCAAGTAACAAAAGCAGAACCTTTAAATGTAACATTGGTGTCTGAACCTTGTGGTAAAAGTTAAATTGATTTGTAAGATCAAGGGGTACCAGTAGGGTAAGTTTCTTTAAAATAGTTGTTACATGTTTTCAGAACCTCCTAATTGTGTATAATAACTCGTTAAGCTGTACATTTGTGTAAGAGCTTTGCTACGCCAATGTCAGTTAGACTTGTAACTAAACAAGTATAACATATTCATGAGAGGTCATTGCTCGAAAATACATTCATTATTTATTACCACAGAGTGGTGGGATTAGTATAATTACATACAGAATTGAAATCTGCAAATTTGTATTTAATGTAAAGTATCATAGGTTGAATAACACAAGAGATATTAACGTAAAACTATTTAAATGGCCGCCATTTTTATATCTTCAATTAAACTTTTATGAAAATTAATAGGGTTCTATATAAGTACAATATAGCCCCAATACAGAATTTCATGTTCCTATCTTAGTTTTGTGACCGCTTTCGTACTTATGTTTAGATAATCAATAACAAAGGCGATAGACAAACGGTGTGGCTAAAATCAATTTTTGGTTTCCTCTGCCATGAAACGCAAAGACCAAACAAAAAACGAAGATCCAATTATTTTATGATTACCAAATGTACACTATAATTCCTACACTGGGTAGTTAAAAATAATTTTAGTTAAATAGTATTAATTCATTTAATTTGGTAATTGTATTTTTGTTTTTCTTACATTTACAATTTGTATAATGTATACAATATGTATTATTTCGAAACTCGTTCACTACAAATGTTAAGAAGGCAACTCTACAAAAAGTAGTAGAATTCCAGAAAGTGGAATTTTCAATAATTAACAGAAACATATAATAACTTTTAACGGAACGGTTTTCATTACATTTTTCTAAATATTCAGTTTCATTGCTTGTCTGGTTACTTTTCTTTCATATATAAATATTGACTTGTGAGACATAGAATAAAACTGGAACATAAGATCTGTTATTGTATTAGATGTTATTTTAAAATAACTCGTAAGTTTTTTAAAATGACGCAAGGCACTTGTTAACGACTTAATATTTGAAAGTAGATTTAGGCAACGCCCATTTTGGTTTAGTATACATAAGGGGGTTGTCGCAGTGGTAGGTTAATTTAGTTTAGTTATGATGTTCATGTAACACTGACGATGGCGACTTTGTTGTTGAAACGTGTTTGATTAAGTAAACGTAATTTAGGTGACATCTTATGTTCAAGTTTTATTCTGCTTTTCTTTCAGTTTGTTTGTTAGTGAACAAAACACATTTGAAATATTGTGATGAAAGTTTTTCTGGAGAGAGATATCTAATGTAGCAAGTCTGGAGCAGACAAAATTTTTAATAAAACCGTTATCCAATTTGAAATCGATTAGTTCCAATCATTCGATATCTCGATTACGTTTTTATTTGTTATTGTTTTATACCAGGGTTGTAAAACAAATAAATGTATTCATGTTGAATAAAATATGTATTAGATAAATACTTACATATACATATATTTATTTAAACATGAATAATTCAATACAGTTCAAATAAAACACAATTCAATATAAATTCAGTACATTACCGTCTCAGGTTTATCCTCTGTATCTGTTTAGAAAAATGTTTAAACAATGATTGACATTTATATAAATATGGTATCTATACATACTGAGTCATGAATACACAAAAATATGCTTTCCTCAGAAAATAGAAGAATGGGATGTTTTCCAAAATATTGTATTTTCAACAGGACAACATTTCTATGATATCTTCGTCATCTTCAACTGGTTATAGGCCTAAATCTTTGTTCAATTTTTCTTTTGTGAATTTTAATTTGCAAGAATTTTGTGTATCTGTGTTCAAGATAAGATGTTGTGTATCTGTGTACAAGTCAAGTTGTTGAGTTAATCGATGAAGAAACGTTCTGTTTAAAATAACCTATCTGTTGTTCTTCATTTGATGATTTAAAAACCTAAATTTCTCTGACGTATTAAATTGCTTTCCTATTTACAACTTCTGATGAAATTGACATCGTATCTCCTCATGCAGGGTCATTACTTACTAAACCTTAATGAAATCTTCTACATTACAATTATTATCAGATTTGTAATTTACCCTTGATTTTTATTGTTTCAAATGCTGAATATTGTTTATTTATTAAGAATCTCATGTGCTAAAATACGGTGTTACAATGGATATACTGTGTATTAAACAGGAACTAATCAATCAATAAACCTTTTAATAACGGAAATACTCCATTTACGAGGAGGAAGCAGACTTTCATTGATTATCTCAAATAATTAATTACTTGCTGGAATTATCCTTTCCCTTTAAACTTCAATTGCCATTAGTCATTCCGTCCTGAGGGTTTTAAACACAAGTGAATATTTTATTTTGATGAAGCTAAAGTTTGGCAGGATATTGATGAAAGGCAAATCAATGTGTGAATATGGTTGAGTTTTGACACTTTCAATAAATAATTTTAGAAATGTATTGTTTGTCAATAATTTAATTAATTTAATGTCATTTTTAAAAGACATACAACACAAACCTCAAAGAAAGCTTACAAAAATAAAAAATCCTTTTAATTGTTTTATTGCTACATGAAATAAAATATATCCAACCAAAAAACTTTTTCCTGGTGTATTTATTATTATAATTTGTATACTAAACTGGCTTTATGGTTTTATAGATAATTTCTATTCTTTCTGTAATTATATTAATATTCTGTCATCATAGATTTTATCTATGTACAATATATATATATATATATATATATATATATATATATATATATATATATATATATATATATATTATGTTAATAATTAATGTAATGTTCTGCAACGTATTGCTTTAAACTTAACAAATACAATGTGATTAATTGAATGTTACAATATTATGTACATGGATAATAAAAGTAATATTATTACAGTATTAGGAGGAGACATTCGAGACTTCAGTTATAAGAAGATAAACGTTTCTTATAGTTTTTGATATTTATAATTTAATATGTCGCTGTGGGTATACCCTAACTAATTAATAAGTTAGAAATTGTGTAGAACAAAAACTCGAACACAAGATTTCACAAAAAATATGTTTATTTAATCAAACACGTTTCAACGACAAAATAGCCATCCTCAGTGAGATACATGAGTTACAATAACAAAACTATAACTACAACTGTTTTAGTTAAATACTGTCAAGTTTTAGTTATAGTTTTGTTTTTGTAGCTCATGTATCTCTAAAGATGACGACTTTGTCGTTGAAACGCATTATATTAAATATACGTAATTTTTTGTGAGATCTTGTGTTCGAGTTTTTTCTTCTACAATAATATTATCTCACAAGTCAAACTCAATATTTATTTATAAGTTAGAAATTGTATAATGTTTTAAATGTACAAATGGAAAAATTCAAAAAAAAAAACAAAAACACTACAACACTTAAATTCAACAATATTTGTTGAAGTTATTTTAAAATGAAAATATATTCTGACATACTTATAAACAAAATATAGTTGATTTTCGTTTTTCGAAATAAATATTATCCTTAATATGATTTTTCGTCTCTAGAAACTACCACCAGACCTGAAGTTAAAAAAAAAAGGATTTCAATATAAATGCCCTGGTAAACCCGCTCATGAAAAGTCATCCTATAGGCCAATTTCACTTTTGCCAACGACAGCAAAGCTATTTGAACGGCTGTTACTCAAGCGCCTTAAGACAATAATAGAAGAAAGAAACTTGATACCTCCTCATCAGTTTGGTTTCCGGGAGAAACATTCTACGATCCAGCAGATTCATAGGATTACAAATGTCATAGAAGATGCACTTGAGAAAAGGAAGATATGCTCTAGCGTATTCTTGGATGTATCCCAGGCATTCGACAGAGTTTGGCACCAGGGTCTGTGCTACAAAATGCATAAAGATCTCCCAAGGCAACTATATGAAATTCTTAACTCATATGTCACCGAACGATACTTCAGGGTGAAGTATGAGGGAGAGTACTCAGAATTGAAACCAATAAATGCTGGTGTCCCGCAGGGCAGCGTGCTCGGCCCGGTTCTTTACCTGCTCTACACTAGAGATATACCTGAGCCTGTAGGAGTGGACATTGCAACATTTGCGGATGATACTGCAATTGTGGCAGTAGGAGATACTGTAGAGGAGTCAACAAGCAGTCTACAAAGAGCCCTGCATGAAGTGAGTCACTGGACCAAAAAGTGGAGGGTCAAACTAAATGAAACCAAGTCAGTGCACATAAACTTCAGTAATAAAAAAATTCAACATCTCCCAGTGGAAATAAATGAAAATACTGTTCCTTATAGCAATACAGCAAAGTATCTAGGCCTAACGCTAGACTGTAAATTGCGCTGGAAGGAGCACATCAAAATAAAGAAGAAGGAGCTAAACATTAAATATGGGAAAATGCACTGGCTAATTGGAAGACGTTCAGAGCTGAGCACTTACAATAAAGTTCTTCTATATAATCAGATATTGAAGCCAATATGGGAATATGGCATTCAGTTATGGGGTTGTGCCAAGCCTACAAATAGAAGTATAATCCAAGTTTATCAAAACAAAGTACTTAGGGGCATAGTGAATGCACCATGGTACATCAGAAACTCAGACCTGCACAGAGACTTGAAGGTCAACATGGTGGACGAAGAAATTAAGAAGCATGCAAGACGACACCTACAGCGCCTTCAGGGACACCCGAGTACAGTGATCCGGAGGATGTTGGATGAACCCAGCCCGCTTCGTCGGCTCAAGAGGACCAAGCCAGCTGACTTGCTTATATAAAACTTTCAGATTGTTTACCAAATATTTGTTTATTTTAATCTATATGGGAACAACCATTGGGCTGTTACTCATCAAACTGTGATGTAATAGATTAGAAGTTGCTAAATGAGCTAAGCTCAGTTGTAACAGTATGTGTAATAATAAAAAAAATAAAAATATATATATATATAAATGCATTTTTTTAATAAGGATATGAGAAAGCGTTTTAATAAATTGCATAATATTATATTAATGTCATTAAAACTCTTTTGTCCAATAAAATTATCTATTGTCTTTAATAACATTTTTTTAAATTTTTTCAAGATTATTGCGGTCAATAAAATCATGTACATTTATATGAATACACTTACAAACACATTACACACTGAGAAAGAAGAGATAAACTATTACTCTTAGTTAAGAAACAGTTCCTAATCATTCTAAATTGCCAGTGTAGGAAAACGAAATCAGCTACGAATGCTGCTGTATGTTGGTAACCACCATCTGACTACACGGCATGCCTTATGTCTTTGTAACGGAATAGAAAAGACAATTCCAATAGATCTTTTCACATCCGAGAGTGAAAGATGGAATCACAGAGGAATAGCAAACTATGACACTTCTTCCAATATGGACTCTTCAACCTATTGTAAAGACTTGGGTTAATTGTATGAGTGGTAATATTTGTTATTATCTGACGCAGGTGTTATTGGAGCATGGATGTTATCGACAGTAAGTTCAAGAATTTCTAGTTACCCTCCGCTAAACATCATGATGGGAATAAGTGGCTTAATAAGGATGAGCCTCTCGCTTCTGAGAGTACTGAACACCAAAAATAAAAACATATATTCTGAATAGACCCGGTATAAATTCTGCGCTTATTGTTTTTATAGTGTACTTGCCGTTAGAAATCGTGAATTTTATCTTTAGTTTTGGTAGTGTATTGTGAAACTGATTAAAAGTATCTTTATATTATAATTTCCTTAAAATATTTTAATGGATTCAATTAAACATTTTCAAATTATGAATAAAAATTTGTTTAGCGATTTATTGCATGTCTTACAAGAGCACAAATAACTCGTATATGAATATTTTAATTAAATATTTAAAAGATATAAAGTGTTTTATAAAGATTTTGTTAGCGCTTATTTCTCTTTGACTGAATTAAACAAATAAAACTATTACCATTGTGTCCATTAAATCTAATCCAACTTGTCGTAATGATATTTATCACTATAAAAGCAAACGTTAGACTTCCAGTTATTGATAACTTGTCTGAGGTAATAATTTGTCGTTCTGTAATTAAAAGCAATTAACATTAACAGGCAGTTCCCATGTGTTTAATTGTTATAAAATTTTAGGGCAAATAATTTAAAATTAGTTAGGATTATTAGTCGCAAAAAATATAAGTTCTGTAATCTTTAGTCACTCTAAATAAACGAAAGAAAACGACACTGTCTTTAAAACAAAATTTGATGTATTTATACAGGGCTTAAACATGTTTAGTTTGTAAACCCGACCTCAAAGAGAAGTATTTCATTAAAATTGAGGTTCAAATTAAAGTGTTTAGTTTTGTTTTTTGCCAATTATACCAGAGCAGTAATTCATATTTCACCTAAAGATTTAATGAATGTAGGATAATTGACGAGAAAACAATTTTTTCTTTTATAACAGCAACATGGCCAATAGTTTGTTTTTTATAAACTCTTAAAATCGATAACTCGTGAAACGCCATTTTTTTGGAGAGATCATAACCATTTATTTTGGTTGGGCCCCTAAAGCGTGTACTCGAAAAATTATTAAAATAGTTATAGCCGTGAAAATGAGAATATTTCATTTCATCGTGACTTTTTCCACATATCAAATCTTACTATCTTATATATATATATATATATATATATATATATATATATATATATATATATATATATATACTTAAGTACCATTATCTCTACGACGGATTACATTTTAAGAGTTCAGTCAATTTAATCCGTTTTTTAGTAACGTTTGACAGTCAGAAATCCTATAAAAACGTTCCCAAGTCACCTATACCGTTTAAAAATATGAAAAAAGTAATATTGGTAAATTTAAATGAGTTCAACAGTCCCCTTACACTGTAAATATAAATTAGGTATTTTAAAATAAATTTACATTTTATACGAAATTAGTAGTTTTAACATTAAAACTTTTCTAATATTAGGCTATATCTTTGCACTGTAGGTTAGGTCAAATAAAAAAAAAACGCAATGCAACCCTTTTACTCTCCTTCAGAACTTCCTCTCCTCAACCCTTACCACCTCTGAGCTTTTGCACATTAACTTTGAAATATCGCAGGACATTATATGTTATTGCCTTGTTTCCGCGCCATACTTAGCTGAGAGATATTTTACAAGAATTTAGTATTTTCATGATTTGTTCTTTTATTGCGACTTTTACTTCTTCATGGTACTTTCATAGCTCACTTATCAACAAAACACTCGGTAGAGATTGTTCTACCTGGGTGAGAGACATTATACAAGACTTGTTATTATAAATATTTGTTCTTTTTTTATTGTTTACTGCTACATTGAAAGCTGTTATTATTTATAACAATAAACAATTACTATATATGACAAAATAACACTAAAAGAAAGTTACCCAATGTCAAACATTCTTACTGATAAGTCAGAACATTGACATTTTTCACTCTACAACTCTACAGTAAAGCACTGCTCCACCATCCCACAGGTTTTAATTTAAATTAAAAACATCTGTATTCAAGATAAGACTTAATAATAACATAGAATGGAGATAGTTTTTTTTTTAAATTTTATAAAGCTGAAACTTAGAAGTCAAAAAACACAATCACGGTAAACACACAACTAACGGCAAGTACGTGTTGTATCAAAGATACAGCAACAAGTGACGTGTCCAGAAAGCGTGACAAACTATTAGGGGTGTGGCCTATTGCTAGTTGTATTAAGCTTCCTAGCACAAGAAGGGGTTACAACCCTTTGTGGCGATTTAACAGGTACAATTTCAGCTTGTTTATTAGTTATAGGGATATTATAATTAAATTTTTGTTCTTTTTTTTAATAATGGGAGCCTTACTTCTATCGTTGATTGGCTGATAGGATTGTCCGTTAGTTTTATATGGAGGCTTCAATTATTTTAGGTTTGTATAGGTTACTTTCCCGGTGTATGAGTTTTACCTCTTCCCAATTATATTTGTGATTTTCGGACCATATATGTTCTGCAATTTTCGATTTATCGACTAGGCCTAACCGCACATTGTTTTTATGTTCTTTTATTCTGATGTTTAATGGTCTTTTTGTCTCGCCAATATATTGTCTATCACACTCACATTTAATACTGTAAATACAGTTTTTAGTATCCTGCGTGCCATTTTTAGGTTTAGTTTGGACGAGATGTGCCTAATGGTGTTAGTGTTTTAAAAACAGTACAAATTTTATATTTTCTGGCTACGCGTCTAACTTTTTCCGATAATCCCGGCACATAAGGGATTGTCATGTACGCTAGTGGTTTATTTTCATCTTTAGACTCATTATTTTTATTATTTTTTCGCTCTTTTACATTTGGAAATAATGAATAGAGGAATTGATTCTTATCCCTAAACGTCGTGTTTTGAATTTTTAACACACAAATGATGGCAAATGTCCGAAAAATGTATAACAATAAAATAATTGTACAATATTGTTGGTTTTTGAAACTAGATAGACAACCATTAACAACCAGAAGGACCTGTTTGACGTTTGCAAAAACAAAACTGATGGCTGGATATGAATTCTGATAAGAAAGAGTTATCAATGGAAGAGAAGATCTTCTTAAATTATATTGATAAAATTGGGTGTGACATAATAGCTCGGTAGGATTTAACATCATGAGTGTTTTTCCTGTCTTGAAATTAAATTCTATTGAATTATCTTCTATTCTCCGATTGAGTAATATATTCTATTAACGTTTTAGATACTAAGTACCATACTTATTTTTTGGTGTTTCTTTTAAAACACGGGCTGTTGTCAAGTCAAAACTGGGTGATTGTTTTAGATTCCATTTTAGGTGATTTCTTCTTTAAATGATGAGACTTTTAGTTCTTTCAAACCTCGCTTATGAAAAATAAACCTGTACTGTAGGTCAGATACAAAATCGTATGTAATATAATGTAACATCCTGTTTATATTGTTTAAAAAAATTATCAAAAATCCATTTTTATTTAATATTTATAAACGTTTCGAAGCCATAGGAATCTACTAAAGTAAATTTTGAGAATATAGAATATTCTCAGCCTCTTTATAAGGATGGGTAACTAATAATAAATAAACGTTTATACCAATAACAGTTGAAGGTATTGGAGACGAAAAGATACAACATTCTATGAAAACTTGTCATATATTTTTATGAATAAACTCGTTAGTGAATTTATTCTGAAGAATTAAGTTAGGGTGTACTTCAGTTTGAATGTACAGAACGTCTCAGACGTAACTGTGAAACAATTTAATTAAAATATAGTAATAGAGTCAGTCTAGGTGTATAGAACTAATTTTGAACTAACAGTAAATTATTATCTAAACGTTTAGCTGAATGTTATACATAGGCTACTGTATATAAATTAAAACTATTTAATTCCAAATAAATTATGTTTTTAAAACATTAGTATATTGTTATTTTTTAGACAAAATGTATTTTACTATCGATCTTCCATTAATGATTATTTTTTTAATTTATCGGTTTTAAAACAATTAAATTTACATATTTTTAGTACATCGCAATTATACATGTGATTTATTTGTATTTTTATGATATGCATAGATTGTATCCTAACTAGCTAATGTAAAAATTAACATATTACGGTCACACGTTGGCTTCATGTGTTAAAACAGAATACTATTACTCAACACAAAAAATTAACTGTTTATTATTGTTATTGCATAATATTTTCCTCCACATATTGTTTATTAACTACGATGTATCTTCAATATTATTTTTAATCGTAGAATAATTCTAATGTTACTTCTAAAGATTTCTACTTTTTTAAAATTAAAATTCATTCCAAACCCAAATATTATACGGTATTTTGATAATCAAAATTGAAATCGTTAAATGGTTGTCAGTTTAACATCAAACAAGCTGAAACAAAAACACCGAGAAGCACACAAGACGTCATCTTCATTATAAATCCTTTGCTTTCCTGATTCCACAAAGTTTCTGTTCTGTAAACGCAATACATTTCAAAGAAACTCCTTTTGTAAAACCATAATTACTTACTTCATCAAAGGCAGCGCGGCTTTACGAGTTTTATACCTCTTTGTACTTTATTGGAGCTTATCTTTCTTGTAAATTTGCTTCAATATAGATTTAGTTTAAAAAAAATTAAATTAATTTGTTTATAAGATATGAAATTATTTTCGTATATTTATACAAATTATAATATTAATAATATCTTAAAATGATAATCATTATGTATAATTTATAATACAATATTATAGAACAGTCGAATTAAAACAATACTTTTATAATGATAATTTATAAATATGTTTATACTTCAATTGATATTTAAAGCATTTATTTGATGGCAATATTCTTATTTTTACAAGAATAAATAAATTCTACACATTCCATTCACATTCACAGTGGCGTCAATAAGATTCAATTTTATGTCCTTAAATGGAAATTAAATATAAATACGTTTTTAAAGTCAGATCTATAAATGTGGAACAGATTTAAAAAAACGTGGAACAAAAGTATTCTAAATATATGAATTAGTGAAATAAAAAGGTGAAGCGAGTAGCCTAGTAAATAAATCAAAAACATTCATTGCTCTGAAATGTATCATAGAGTCAAAAATAATACAATGAAAAAATAATAAAAATAATTGCAGCTTCATGTATAAAGCTAACCAAAAATCCTATCAGCTAATCCAGTGTAGAAATAAAGCCATTAAGACATCAGCTAGCTAATAAAAACATAATTATTAACACTACTATACAAATATACTACATTATTTACTAGATGTCGTTACTATATTACTAAGTGTACTGTATTTTTTTTATCACTCTGGTTTAGCTTTAGGCCTTGAGTTTTTACTTAAATACTAGTTTTAGTTTCATTTTCTATTCTAGCTTTAAGCTATGTTGACACTCTTCTCTTTTCTTATGTTCTAGGTTTATCACTTGCTAACGGGTGTAGATTTAAATTTTGGAAACGTCTAATGTGATTCACGAAATAAATGTCTGAATAAACATATCCTTAATAATACAATAACTTTAAAACCAGATTAAATACGTATGGATGATTTTTTTTATATTGAAGAATACTGAGGTGTATTAAGGTATACGTACTAAAGTATTGGAGTACAATAAAAGACTAAAATGTTTTGGAAACTAATTTAACACTTGTAGCTTTTCTTCCTTTCCATATAAAAGTAAGGTATAAAACAGTTAACTAAACTGTATATAGTAACAAATTCTTTAAAAATTGAAGCCTGACCACAACCATTGAATAATATATTTAATTATAAAATCACTTTTATTAATCCTTCGTAATAAGGGTAAGTCACGTGATACAATAATATTTCCATTTTGTGTTTATCTTTGTTATAATTCCCCTATCGTCGAGGCACATGAATTTTGACACGCCTACTGAAAAAAAATGAGTTACTCAATCAAATTTGATGTACTGTCTCGAAGCATGAGTACATATCTTAAAATCACTTCAAGGATGTTGATGAAATTATAGAAAAGTGAAAATTTATTATTACATATTATTTCAAATCAACTTCTAAATATCAGCTTGTTTCGGTTCATGTTAGTCTGTTCGTACATTTTATTTACTTTTAGAAAATATTCCTTAAGATTTCGATCAGAAATAAACAGAAGGTTTTAGTTATTAAAACCTGTGATGTCACATCCAATATGGACCTCAACTGTCTAAGCTTCTAATAAATCAGGTTTTGGTAGTATTTTAACTGATAAAATTCAATTCACAGTGAAATATGTGTTTAATGCAGATGTAAGAGCGACTTTGTACTATTTGGCGAAAGTTTGGAGGTGTAGGAGGTATAATAATTATTAAAAGTTCTGGAGTTTTAAATTTAGTTTATCCTTGAATACTTATCATGTGCATAAAATATATTCAGGGTGCTTTGCAATTGAATTATAATAGCCAAATATTTGTATGAATAAAGAAAGAAAGTGAGAAACGAAAAGGTTATTTTTATAAAGATTTGACGGATTAATACAATTGTATTCAAACGTATTATTTTAGATATTTTTTGGTTGTGAATTTTAAATAAGCCATAGATTGATAACAAGTATAAATCAAACTTGTAAAATTGAATAGTTACCAATACAGTGAGCTCAATTTTAATGTGGAGATTTATCCAATTAACCAGTTGTTTAAAGCTTACTGAACTGATTTACCAAAATAAATATTCTTGCAAGTTATTGTCGAATTTTGTTCATTGTGCAATAATGAGGAGGACGCAGATACATCGTGTTTTGTTGGCGTTTCTCTTATTTTGTAAGAAATATAAATATGTCTCAGAAACGTGTGTTAATTTTATTGGAAATAAATACCTTACTGAGTAGATATTGCAAGTCAAAAGTATTTGACTTATGTGGGAAATCAATTATTAAATGAACATTTTATTTTTATCTTTTAATTAAATTAATTTATCTTCTTATTCATCACGTCGAACAGTCAATGAGAAAGGTACTTTTCAATTGTTTTAATCAGTTCAATTCAGTTTCAATCTTTTAAAAGAATTATTCTATTTTTCTTTTGCTAAAATGTTTTCTGTTTGGTTTATTAAGACACTATTATTTTTATTATTATTACGCATGATGGATTTTACATAATTCTTTCTTATTTATTCTGAATCAAATAAATAATGAACTCCTATTACGACATTGCATTCTTAACATTGCAAAGTAGTTGTACAGGAATGGGTTTCAAATTTAGCGATATGGTTATCAAAATATTTTTAGCGGTGTCTCAGAGATAAGTCAATATCTACGACAAAACACCTATTACCTTTAAATCAATGAAATGGGGAAAATTGTGTATTTGTTTTTCAGTTTTGCCTATAAATATCGCTTTTCAATATTATAATGTTCAGTGATGCAAACATGAAATACTATAAAGATTGAATTACACTGTAACATGTTTGTTTAACGTTCAACACATTAGGTGAAATGACGGTAGCCCGGACTACAGTTTAAACATGAAATTAATTAAATTAAATGTATGCAATGTAATGTAATTACACCGACATTAACAGAATTGTATTATTTAATTGTTTGTAAAGTCTCTCAGCGTGTGAAGTATTGTTATTTATTCTGTTGAAAACTGGATTTATTATTATTTCTTTTTTTTTATATAACTCTTGTTTGAAAAATAAATAAATAACTTGGAATTGTTTTTAGTTATTTTATTTGTTGCTTTGTTAATTTGTTTTTCAGATGTTAATAGCAACAAATTTTGTATTGGTTATTTTGTAATTGTCTTTCGGAATAGTAAAACTGTTGTCGCGGAATAGCAGATAATTTTAATCTTAAGTTAAAAGTTTTAACAAATAACTACTATTATACATAAGGATAAACACATATCAGACATAAAATTTTCTGAATTAAATTAATAACAAAATTTATCTCAGTGCGAAGAAACAGAACACTTATGAGCTTTCATATGAAAGCAATCAAAATTTTAAATTCCTATATTTATTTCATGTACAAGTATTTGTTTATTCATTATTTATGAATAAAACATAGTTATAAATACACCAATATGTTTCATACAACATATTTATAATCATTTATACACAAAATGTACAATAAACATAATTTTGTGCTAAATATAGTAAACGCATGTATTATGAGTCTGATTCAGATGCAAAAAAAAACATTGACGATAAACAACAATGTACAAAATGTAGACGTAATAAATAAATTTAAATAAATTAAAAATCAACATGCATAAGAAATATACTAAATAAATATATTATAAACTACAATATAAGCAGGCCGTATAAAACCCATACAAATATTTTTTACACAATACACACGAACACACACACGCGCACGTCTTCCACTCAAACAAGTACATACATACATTAATTTGTTGTTAAACATTTCTATATTTATAATTTCAATTTATTTTCAATATTATAAAGAAAGAGGATATTTAAAAACTTGTTTTTAAATAATTTAATGATGTAACAGCATACATTATTCGGCTATTGAATTTCAAACATGTTTTCATACATTTCCTGCGTATAGACAAAATTGAATATCCCGTTATTTTATCACTCCTCTTGTCTTAAGCCTCATAAACTAAATATTTATTGATTAGTTGACCTTGACCATTGACCTCTATTGATATATGATGGAAGGAAAAACCTTTTTTTTCATTTCTAAACTGATGAGTTAGCTAACTTGGCTGATCTCTGACTAACCTCGCAGAGGTGGGGGAAGGAATTTCATGCGTTCGTTTGACAACATCCCTTGAAATCAATATATGCACATCACAGTCTGATATCACTACATTGTTAAAATTAACAAATACTTATTATTTAATAATAAACGTATTCTATAAATATTAGTATATAACTTTTTATATATATTTCACTAAAACAAAATACAAGTTGTTGAGAATTTGTTAGTAAATAAATTACTAGTAAATTTGTGTATTAATGGGTTAATAATTACGAATTTTAGCGGTGATATTTCTGAAATATTTTTTTTTTCAAATACTTTCATTTGTTTATGATTGTTTATTTGAACACACTGTTACCCTTTATATCGAACAAAATAATCGGATTCCTTGTTCATGTACAAGTATATATTAAATAAATTGTTTAAATTGCCTACCAAACTCCTCTGACACGAGTACAAAAAATGTTTATTGAAGTGACGTCACTTCTAACAGTGTTATATGGAAGCGAACCTTTTATTTTTTTTATAAAACTGTTACGGGCGTTCCTCGTTTCACGGTAGATATCGTGCTGTTTTAATTTAGTTTAATATACAAACTTTTTATAGACATCTTTATGACCAACGTCCCATATACTATTTCTTGAACATTATCTTTCAAAGCGTGCTATATTGAGGAGCATGGAATTAAATATGTATAAGTACACAATTAAATCAAATTACTTAAAGTTGATTATGATTCTATGAATTAAGACTTAAAAATAGAATTATATGGAGAAATAAAGTCAATATTATTGACAGTTACGTTTATTAACAAATGCCATGCGACACCCAGTGTACAGATAGTGTAGACTGTTAAAATCACTTTTTGGGTTCATAGACTAAAAAAATATTGATAACTCCATTAAAACGTGAAAACAGATTTTTGTGTGGGTCATCGTTATCTTGTCATCGAAAGCAAAACTTTCATTGAAAAAGTGTTTTATGATAATAACAAATAAAATTAAACAAATAATAACTTTGAAATTAAACAAAGTTTACAAAACTAAACCCTTCATTGACAAAACGTTTATTGATGAATAAAGCCCAGACTTGCACAATAGAAATGCATTCCATTGTTATGTATACGATGACAAGAACTTGTTTAACAAATGACGTCACAATGGCATTCTTTGTCACGAGGGCTGTCTTGCCCAATGCGGGATTCAATTTATACTTTAGGATTAATTGTGATTTCTTTGATTATTTACAGCTGAAGGCGCTAGTTTTTACGTGGATAATTAAATATTCCATCTTAATTACGGTTGAAGCTGTACGATCGAAGGAACGACAATGTAATTATAATTTGTTAGTTGATTAAGAAGATTATTGGAAATAATTTTGTTTAAAATAAAATGTAGATTGTGATCGGTTTATATGGTTTAGTCTAAACTTATAATATTGTTGATAACAACGCAGATATTTTATCGGACTCTAGCATCGTTCTCAAAGTTTGGAATAGCTTGTTTTGTAGCTGTTAAGAGAATATCGTTAGGTAACTACTAATGCAAGAGATTTGTGTGAAAACCAATCTATATGAATAAAATAAATATAATTAAGCAAGTAAATTGTCTTTATTTCATTTCGAAATACATTAAATTCGTACAGTCAATATAGTAGAAAGTACTTCTGGTCAAATGACAGTTGGAGGAGTTGCCACTTAGAAAATTGTATCTTACGAACAATGACAATGAAAAAAGAAAACTTTGAAAACATGATACAAATAACATTGTAACAACAAAAGACTTGAATCATTCTAAATCAGCAAACAATTTAACATTAACAAACACACACACACACACACATATATATGTTATTATAAAATTATTAATTATCACTGCACAACGATGGATAAAAATAACAAATGAAGCAAAAAAAGACTAAACTAAATAATACAAAATTAATCATTAAATTCATTGACCAATCCATATCTGTATTGCTTACAAAACCCACTAAATTTAGTCCAGTTCATCCCATTCAGAAAATTATTTTACCTCTTCTCCACCCAGTCTATTCATATTCATACATCGAGACGACCCACTCAATATTGGACAGACAGCAATGAAATGCATAACATACTTTTCTTCTCCCACATTACAAACAGAACAGATCATATCGAGAAATTGTACTTGATTAGAAAAATTACAACTGCCCGTGCTTTAAATAACCTCCAAATATGTTACAATTCTCAACGATGTGCATGTAAGCACCATTTAAGTCTATTGCTTTATATAGTGACCTCAGCCCCATATTTTTTCAATTAGTTTATATATATTCTCATCAGATTAATTTGATTACAAACTTTATTTGTATTTATGAATTTATGACAGCACAAACAACAACAAAACAGCGCTTAGGAATAAATATTTTGTTTTACCAATCCCCAAGCTTAGTACGTTTTCAAAATAATATTATAATTCATTTTGTTTTTGAAATAATAAAGTTCTCAATTTAAGCTCGCTTTTCTATAATTTCAGGGGATCATTTTGTATTTGCTATAATAAAGTTCTAAATTTAAGCTCGCTTTTCTTTAATTTCAGTGGATCCGCTGGTGAAACACAAATTGATTTCAAATTCCAACTTCGGTCCATAATATAAATTGATATTTAACTCTCATAGTTTTGATTAAAAATGCAGTCAACCCGTAATGCGACTAAATTAAATTTAATTGTCATTTTAAGTTGAGACAACACTTTTACATCTGAACAGAACATAGAAACAACAAGTTTTGATTATGTTATATGATGACTATAAGATCTGAAGTTATAAGCCCTTAACTCAACAGAACAATGGAAGGGACGCCTCCTTTTTGCTCTGAATAGTAGGCCTTCCTGAACGGGATAGCTACTTTAGTCTTTGAAGATTCCCTTCTAATCACAAGACTGTGATTTATTCTTTTATTTTATACAAGAGAGATTGGGTTGGCCATCCCGACAACTCATCTATATCAAAGATCTTTCTATCTCTCGAACAAAACCTGTTGAGATATTCATCCCTAATACTTTACGAGGTGTCTTGTAATCAGAGATAGTTATTTAATTTTCCTCCCACCACCCGTATCTGAAAGACATTATCCTTTCCGCCAATTGTGGGGAAGCTACCTATGGTTTATAAAGTACATGAAAAATGGATTGGTCATATTTTGAGACAGAACGGGTAAAAGGTGGTGAGATGACCTGCATGGTTGGAGTTGGGCAGTCGAGAAAGATGTGTGGATAAGTGAATAAAATGATGGTTGATAAGGTCTTTTGTTTCTGTAATAGGTTTCTTGGAGAAATTAAATACCTTAATAACTCAAAGTAAGTGAAATTGAAAAATGACACTGTTTTCCTTATTGCATTACTTTACCTTGGGTTTAGATGACAGTAAAGAACTGTGTAAATGAAAAGTTAAGCTGAAAATCTCTTACGAAATACTTTCCTTATATTAATGAGAACCTAAAGTAGAGGTTTTCAATTTAATGTTACATGGAAAGGGATATTTATGTCAGTTAATCTTACACAACTTTTGTTAGTATACAATTATTTCACGGTATTATCATGAAGGGCAAACATTGTAAATACATTATTACAGGATAAACGAGTTTACTATTTTCATCGTAGATAGTTATTATTAACAAATATAAAAAAAAAAAAGTTTTCTACATTTAAGGTGTTTTAAAATAGTTCAGTTATTAAAAATTCCTGTGCGTTTAGTTCTGAAATATACCAAGCATTATGAAATTACTCTAAAAATTCTCATCAGACAAAGAAAATGAGGAAAAGATTGTTGTAAAAATAGTTAATGAAGTCCTGCCAGAAACATAATATATTTGAATAATGCATTTAATTTTAAAGTTATTATTTATAATTATTTTATTTTTTGAAACAATATACTAAAAAATACTGAGCTTGATTATTAGGCTTGGGGTACTTATTTTTTTCTTTTTTTAAGAAGACACCAATCGGTAGGAGAAGGGAAAGTCCCACCGATTTATATATAAATGTAAAGTGAAAGAATAAACATCATTTGAAGTTCCAAAAATGCTATTAAAACTTTTCTATTAAATCTTCATAATTAAAAATAAGAAAACATCTACTTTGTTTTAGAAATATTACATTTATTTTCACGATAAAACACTGTAAAATACTGAATTCTCTATTATTTAAATCTATAATAACAAAGACACAGATTCGAGATCCTTTATTTAACGTAAGGGTTAAACCGTGTGTTACATTTACACATTGCATGGCACGGATAAGGGTTGTTAAATTTAACGATCACCGTTTCACATTACATCGTTACATTGTAATAAAGTCAATACATGTCTGCGTAAAATTAATATATATTATCCAGGGTAGCATGGAAGGAATCGCTTTTTAAGTTTTCTTTCAATTTTCGAGCTGTTTTACGATTTAAAATAATTTCAGAAAATACTATTGGTTATAATTAAACAACCAACGATATCTCGAATATTTAACAAATAATAATAATGGTTTTATTTGTAAATAATTCCATTAAATAGGTCACCTCTTTAAACAAAGAAATACACAAAACAAACACACAAACACAGTTCTCTCCGACACTATATTATACGTACATAGAGACAATATCCTAAGAGAACAATATTTTAGCACTTAACCTAGACAGAGGTCGCAGTATATTATTGACCAAGGTATTTGACCACATTAGAGCATCCTTGAGTTAGCGTTACTCGATAATAGCTTTGATATATCCATTAATAATCATATATATGAGACACTGATATCTTCCGCCTTTATACCTTTAGGATATGTGGATTTTGAAGCCATCACACACACATGAATGATATGTAAGAGAAATACAGAATTATATTGCTTTTAAAGAATTATTGATAGTTTTAACTTCAGAAAATTTAAGTTTAAAGTAGATTAAAGTATTTCCACTCTGAAGCTTTGACATGTTTACTTGAAGCTTCGTAATAAGCTAAGGTCTTAGACAAATCATCTTGTTATTGCTTCTTCAGATGCTTTTATTGAGAATATTAAGTTATAAACAAAGTGTTTTTTTCTCATCACTAAGAATTGGCATACAGATAAAATAAACAAAAATACAACGCTTAAACACAAACATACAAAATTAAAATAAAGCTTAAGTAGTGTCTACTTCTTGCCAGTGTAAAACTCAACTGAAGTTATCTGGTTTTTTAAATCTACTCGTAGTTTATTTATACTTTTAATTTATAAATTATTCACAACAGTCTAGAGACTTTAATACTTTAATGATTAGTTACTCTTTATCAATATTTTCCACATTTTTGTATTTTCTAATATTAGACATTCATTTCTAAAAATAAAACGGACATATTTGTTTTCATGTTAAATTAAGTGGAAAATATATTTAGGAGAATCCGCGTTTCGTCTTTTGAAATCAGTTTGTAAGTTCATCTTTTACACTGTTTAATAGGAAAATGACATTGAATACGTGCATTAAAAAGGTATAACATAAAACTCATAATTTCGTTATGTATAATGCGTGAACGTGTGTATATGCCTGATTTATGTATGTCATTCATTAAAAATACTATTTAACTCATACTGTTGCTTACCATGTGAACACAGCTCAAAGTAATACAAATAGTTGACATTGTGTTTTGCTGTCGGAAGCGCTGAAATTACAAAATTAGAGTCCAGAAACACATTAACGTGTTGATGGATCGCATTGAACAATACAGCTTCCATGTAACTGTGTCAATACAAACATGATGTGTTTCAACTGTGTTTAACGTCAGATTTAGTGCGCATGCCTGTAGGCAAGTTGAATTTTATTCCATAACTTTTCTGAGATTAATACAAAGTTTTTCCCATGTGTGAGACATTTAAATTGTCGAATGACGTATAGTTTATTTATTCTGTTGATAATTTTAGCGTTTATCGATTTACTAACTATCAGCATTATTGAAAAGTTTAAAACTTTTTTAAAGTTATTATTGCAACAATGCTTAAAACATTCTACAAACAGGGAGACGGTGAAGTAAATCCGGTTTGAAACAAAATTACAACATTTATTACTTTCTTTAGTTGTTAGAAAATAATACAAACAAAAAATACATGATGACGGTAAAGTAGTGAATAAATATTTTATTAAACCACAAAAGTACAACGAGATACAATTTTATAACAAGTATAATGTATTTGAGTGGATTTTAGATTAAAATTTTAATTAGATTTGTCATACTTTCAACAATGTACATGATCCTTAATTATATTCCTAACTGATCTACCAGATTGACCTATGTATTCACAATTGCAATCACTTCAAGAAATCTTATATACACCAATATTTTTTAATCTATCTCTCTCTTTTTTTTAATGTTAACAAATAGTTTTTCTAATTTTTAGAGCAATAGAATATTTTCAAATAATTAATTAAACCCAAGACAATTTTGTTCCAAAGTTGAACGTTAAACTTCTGCTAATGGAAAAATATTAGAAAACTCAATAACCTGGAATGTTTGTAAATCAATAGATCAATTTAAAAAACAAATATATCTTAATTCATCACCCCTATTGAAGCCTATTGTGTAACAATTGCTTCCTAAAACACACCCTTCTCTCCATCCCACAAGTCAGGTCATTATCCTTTCTGTCAAAAATACTGACTTTTATCATTTGTCAATTCCTTTTACTCTACCCTTTCATTTGTCTTACAATTTTGGTTATTTAGACTTGTTTTGTTTTCAATTTAGTAGCTTGAAAATAGCTAACGGCGAAACATATGTCGCTCCATAATGCTCTTTTATGGAATTACAAAATTGTTCCATTACTTTCAAGTGCTTAAAAGTGTTGACAAACAGGGCACCTGTAAAATAAGTCCAGTTTAAAACCATACTACAACAATTATATATTATAGAAAACCTAATAAAACACAAGATGAGGTTAAAGTAATGACTAATTATTTTATAAAACAGTGTGAGAACCACAACAGTACAGTGAATAACACGTAAAATAGCAGTAGGGTAGTTTTTGTTTAGACGTTGATTAAAAAGGTCCCTTCATTAAAAACAACGTTCCTTTATCCTTTATCCAGTATATTCCTGTTATATCTAGTACCTTTGTACTAATGATGTAATTATTCACATTGTTGAGTTGTATTCTATTATTATATTTTATACTTTATCAGACTATATACGTTTGTTTTGTATTTATTATTTCATCTTATGTAAGTTACAATATCGAGGAAAACAAATATCAAGCAATGAAAACGTTTTTCTAATCATTGTTATACTTACCGTTAATGAAATATTTTCAAAAACGAGCCTCTACAGCTGTGTTTTTAACTTGATTTCATCTTATAAAGTGTGCGCCTAAGTGAGTTTAAGACATAATTAAAACAAATTAGATCATATATAAATTATGAATTATGTTTAAAATAGTAAACAAAATCTAAGACAACTTCATTAGAACAATTTTCACTATTATAACTCTTAGGAACTCGCTGCAGTGAGCACGGCGTTTGTAAAATTTTATACAAATTGCGATCTTACATTATATTGTTAAGATAATGTGGAAGATAAACTTGTCGTAATTATTTTTGCAGGAAACTCATAACATTTTAAGAAAATATATAACTAAAGTGTTTATTTTGCTATAATATACAAATTGAGGGGTTAGTAATATAGCATTCCAATAATATTATTGAATTTACTTTCACATTAAAATCAATGTCATCATTTAATTATGATTGCCAGAAGTTTATATAAAATATGTAAAACTCATGATATTTTCATGAACTCTTCGGCATTAAGCGAAAACGGTCTGCTTCGATTCGTGATTTCTTCAAATTACCATTATTTGCATCGTTATATTATTATTCATTATTTTTTGTTTCGTTCCTTCATTTTTAAATTTTACTAATATAGACTACTTCATAAGATATTAGAAATATTTCATCTCTGAAGCCGTAGTCAAATATTCATTTATATTTTTGACCATACCTTTTCTAAATAAACTTCTTCTGCGTATTATTGTGTTTTATATAAAAGAAGAGAATCTTCTCATGAAAAATTAATACAGAATTTTTAAATTTACGTGCCAGACACCTATAAAATTTTCAAGTAAATAAACAAACAAAAATAACAAATCCAACGTTACTGATATTACATCTAGTAACAAACGTTAAATAATATCACCAGTACAGACAGTATGACCTCAAGAAGACAAGCTAGTTAAAATCACTTTTTCCTTACAAGTATTAAAATATTAATACCTTGAAATAGTTTTTTGTTGTTGTATTATGAAATATAACATTAAATGATCAAGGAATTTGTGAGAAATTAACAAATAACTAATTTTAATTTGCAATAACATTATCTTCCAAATTAAAATTTACACCAACTAATCCTTTCATTGACTATAAGTTTATTAATTAATAAAGTCTTATTGACACAATAGAAATGGATTCCATTGTTATATGTACGGTAACAAGCAGTAGTTTAACAAGTGACGTCACTGTCTCCTAGAATGTTGATTCGGTTCAATTGTAATTTCTTTGATTCAATTCCAGCTGATGGCGTTAGTTTTCATGTGGATAATGAAGTTTCTAAATTACATTTGAAACTATGCCATCGGAGGACTGACAACACAGTCAATAATGTTGATTAGTAAATGTTGACCGGCTCAATTTGTATTTTTTTAAAGTAAAAATATGTAAGTTGCAAAACACAAAACAGGCATTGTTTTCATATTGAAACTACATTTTATCCTCACACAAAATATTAAAATATAAAATATTAGTTATAAAACTTCAATGTTTATTCGTAATCCTGATTAGTGCACAAATTAATTTCAAAATTTCTGCTAGTTTTGCTTTAATTTTGGCGAATTCAGTGACGTGTTACAAATTTATGTAAAATTTCAATTTCTATCACCAAAATATTTGTTCATTTACTTTTGTTACTAGTTTGCACTAGTTATTTGTTATTTGTTTTAAACTAGTTTTCATTAAAATCCAGTTTACTAGTGGGGTGCCCATTGAAATGTGATATGGTTTATTTTCATGTTGAAATGTAGATCTATTGGAAACGCCAAGTTTTCTGACTGTAACAATACTTTCCAGACATCTGAAAATAACTAAATCAATTATAACAAATGAATTATAATGATCAAAAATTTATATTTAAATTTTAATGTCACATTTAAATTGAAGATTTTTTTTGGCTTTTATAATCCTGTCAAAGATCATTTCTGATTTTGTTTTCTTACAAGATGTGTAAGATGATTTGTGTAAGAACACAAGATGAGTTCTCAAAACCGAAGTCCAATGAAAGGGGCTGTCTTATATCCTCTCTGAAGCACGAAATTTTATTAACAGGGGTTACTTTCTTAGCCTTTGATGATTTTTCTACTAACGACAAAGCAGCAGATTTCCCATTTATTATGAAGGAGGAGATTGGGTTTCCTATTCCGACAAACGAAAGATTTATTTACCCCCTGAAAGTTGGCGTTGAGTTATTGACTCGTAACTGTTGACAAACAGTTTGTTGGTTAAACAGAAGGTACTAAATTTGCAAACTAAGAAAAATATGTGAGAGGCTTTCAATTATTTTATAGTTGCTACAAAAGGTAATAAACTTCTTTGATGATTGGATTACCCAAAAGTGAAAGAACTACTACGAGGTGGTGAGACAGTTGATGTGGAGTAAATATGTTAAGCAACAGAAGGATAGAACGTCAAAGGAACACCTGGAGGGGATTGGTGGAGTGAGAGAGAAAGTTGTATCAAAGAAGACAGGATGGCTATGACAGCTGGCAGGATAAGGTGAATTCTTTTTTTCTGTCCTTCGAAGAAGAAAAAGGCTTAAGGTAAAATGTAAAATAAAATGTTTTTATTCGAGAATCACTTACCTCGTGTCTATATGACAATGAATTATACAAATGAATATAAAATTGCTGAACAAACACACTTTTATGTTTGTGTGTGTGTGTGTGTGAGAGAGAGAGAGAGATAAAGAGAGAGAGAGAGAGAGAGAGAGAGAGAGAGAGAGAGAGAGAGAGAGAGAGAGAGAGAGAGAGAGAGAGAGAGAGAGAGAGAGAGAGAGAGAGAGAGAGAGAGAGAGAGAGAGAGAGAGAGAGAGAGAGAGGGGGGGGAGGGAGAGAGAGGGAGGGAGAGAGAGAGAGATAGTTACATAAAACTAATTACTATCCATTACATTGATTGTTATAAAAGTACATTGTTACACATTGTTATAAAGTGATTGTTACACGATACATTCTAGAAAAGAATCCCTTTCCTTACATCAAGAAGCAATTTCATTATTTCGTGTTATCTTCATTGAGGACAGTGTTTTTTAATACTTTTCTAGGAATCACAAGTTTGCTTTTTTTAGTATTAACAGTAGTTAGTATACAAGTAGTTAGTATTAACAAATATAAAAAATGTATTCTTCAGTTGATGTGTTTTAAAATAATTACGTTATTAAAACCCCCTCTGTAAAACATTTCTTCCCTGTCAGCTGACATCAGGATTTTCCTTTTGATTGTATGTAAAATAATTATGGAAGTTTTGAGAGAAATATAATATATTTTAACAATGGGATTTATTTTTACCACTTGTTTAAGTGTTTTTTTATTTATTTGAAGTCGTAATAACATGCCTAGATCTTAAAGCGTGGGTTATTTAGGTTTCTCTGGTGTTTGGCTTTCTACCCATCGGTTGTACAAGGGACGCAGCTGGTTACAATATATGCTAACGAATAAGTTGAAGCAAAGTTTTTAGTTAAATTAAATTTCAACGTTGTGACAGTAGACGACTTTTTAAATCATTAGAATTATTTTTTAATTGAATATGTACAAGACTTATATTATTAATAAGTCACTCTAAACACTTTACATGAATATTGTTTTAAAATATTTCGACCAAGTTAATAGACATGTAAAATAGAAATATCAGAAGTTGATTTATTTACTGCAATTTACTGATCTTCAGTCTAGTTGTAGCAGTTATAATTTGTTTAATTGGATTTAATTAGATTTTTAAATTGTTTAAAGGAAATCGGTATGCAATGCAATATCGATCGATATTAGGTGTTTAGTTGTAGTAGCATTCCATGAAAATATTTCAAATGCAACACTTATTTTATCTCATTTTATGACAACGAACGTTAAAATAATGAATATCAATGTAAACAAATTGTACAAACTCATTATTATACTTTCTAAAATATTTGATGGCATTCTTAGATTCAGGTTAAATCAGAATAACCTAAAAAAATATATACAGAGCAGATACATTGATCCTGTTACTAGTTAGTTGGTTAAGTAGGGGGAAGCGTTCGTGGAGCTAATTAAGGCTTAATTGGTTGGTAACCAACGTAATTCTACTTAATGGTAATCTGGAATCTTCATAAACTAATCTTCTAAATGGTAGAAATATCTGCAAATAGACATACTTCAATTTTCAAATTTAAAAATTCATTCCGTCTCAATTATATTCTAAACCCAAAGTAAATAAGGTATAAATCATATCGATTTTATATAGTCTAATAAATAAAATTGTATCCCAGACTTTCTATTCTGTGTTGATGCACTCCAATAAAAATGCTGTTTCAAATTGGATTTCTGTTTAATCCTGAAGACTGCTTATGTTAAACTACAAAATAAAACTGTAAAATATGACACATTGTGTAAAACACTGCAGTCATAATATTAGTTTAAAAAACGTTGATTACAATTTATCAAAGTCCGTTTTTTATACGCTTCATGAATTATATTTTTAATAATTAATTTAATTAAAAATCTTATCTTTGTACTTTTTAATAGTTCAGTACTGTATGCTTAAAAAATAAATAGAATAGTAAAAAACTGATATTTTTTATATTTGCTCTTAAAAATCTATAATGTACCTAAATATTTGTAATAATAATGATAGCAGGAAACCATCATCACTGAACGTAAAAAATGGATAGATAAAATATCTTTATTTGAGGGGAAAATTTAATGGTTTTCTCTTCTACTTTACCCCAAAGTGGAACGTTACAAATTTAATATAAACCGCTTAAATTACCGCTTAAATTATAAAACTAAAATTACCATTAATTCTAATTAAGAAACTTACCGTAAACTTTAAACAACAAACTAAATAAAATTACTTTAAAGGTAAAATAAAATCTACATTACTGGATGTTATTGTGATTTATACAAGGACACATTATTTACACAAATATATTGAAATGTTATGTAAAAAATAACATTTTACAATAATTCATTCACCATACAGTCACATAAAAAGTAAAATAGTTAAGCCATAATATTGTGTTCAATATCTTAAAGGTGAAAAACAACTTTTAAGATAATAACACAAAATAAAATCCCCTGGTTTTCAAATACTTCAGAGTCGGAGAAAAATAAGAGTGAGTCACGAAAGACCTGATAGGAAAGATGAAAGAGTATGACCTATCCCAAGAAATATGAACGTCACTAGTTTTCCTCTACATTGTACTGAGGGTGAGTCCATAGCAAAGCCATCCGTGTAGTACTTATGTAAACGCGTTGTAACAGTTTCACGTTGTAACTGTTACGCGTTGTAACTGTTTGAAAAGAAAGTTCGGTTATGTGGGTGTATCGTAGGGCGGTGTTTATTACGAGAATAATTAATTTACTAAAACGTTCACATACTTAGGTTAAACGTGTTAAACAATTCAGAGGTCGAATCTTTCGTCGAAATCGTCAATCCCAGATATTGTCACAATATCAACTTAATAAACAACACAAGCCAGCTTTAATATAAAATAGAAGTTACAACGTTACAGGTTATACTTAATAATGATGCAGAAGCAAAGCGCATTAAGTGGCTAGCACAGCATGCTTTGACTTACTGTAGTTCATATTACGACAAATTCACGTATGCGTTATACAATCAAACCCCTTGGGGTCGCTAGACCTTCCTAAAGCGAGGGCAGTTGATCTTGTTTGTGGTAAAAGCAGAACCGAAGAACACACTAAAAATACAACCGACTTTTTTTCAACGTTGGAAGCACATTGCTGGTGACATTGAAACAAGAGGGATTAGGAATGTTCTGATATTAATTTGGTATTATCCCCAACTAATCTACCGATGTTACGTTTAGTAATCAGATTCCACATTTCGGTAAACATCGCGTTTAGTGACCTCGGTGATAGTAGCTCCTGTAATTGGTAGGACACAGAGACGAAAAACTGAAGTTTTTCTATTTGTCAAGATTATTTAATTACTTCTTCAAGATATTTAAACCCACAATTTGTGTATATTCGGTGGGGTGGGGAAGAGAGAGTTTTAAAAAATATTAAGTAAATGATACGGTAAATATTTAGTTTTTATAAAATTTATTTAGATTTATTATAAAATTTATGCTCCAAAATTGTGAAAGGTTGAGGTTTAAATTTGTTACCGAGATCAAACTCACATCTCTGTGGAACGAATGAAAAATAAATATATTTTATGAAAATATTCCCTTTAATACATCTAAATAACTTTGACTCGCCTCGTAATATTCTTCAACTCCAACCTTTCAATATCTTATAATGTAGTGTTACCAGGCGACTGAAATTATTAAAGTGGAACCAACTGGTAACAATGTTTAAAAAAAAAGAAAGACAAATTTCATTAGCAAAAACAAAATATATTTAATTTAAATTTGAATTTAAGGATCAGATTTGACCATTCACAATAAAAAAAAAAATTTTTAAGAAAATTACAGAGTTTTTTGTTGAAAGAGAATTTATATAAAAAAAAATTTAAGTTTTCGGATACATATATATGCATGTATAAAAAAAGGGTGAAAATGGCAGATTAGTAACAAGTTCTGTGTTATCCAAAGCTTAGTCTAAACATACACATAAATACATACATATACATATATAGAAGAACATTTTACAAATAAATGGATGTTATACCATTTTCCATTTTAAAAGAACAAATTCATATTATGTATATATATAGAAATTAATTTTGATTTGTAAAAAAAAAAATTTATATATAGAAAATTTAAATTTTAAAAAAGTGAAATATTGGAATTTTGAAATATTGAAATTTTTAAATATTGACGTCAATTTTTTTTATTTTATTAATTTGGAAAAATAACCCCTTTGGGGTCGAGAAGGCCGAAATGTTTACATGCAGCACCACCCAAGTTTAATTATTTTATAAATTGATACACATTATTACATATATATAATAAAATACATATTATCGTACAGAGTTCAGTTCTAAATATTTTTGAAGAATAAATTCACAATTCAAGTTCCTTTCTTTAACTATTATTTTAAAGTGCACTTAGTGAAGATTGAAAATAGTTTTTTGTTTATAAACATGTCTGCAATTAATTGTCAGGTAGAGCAGATCCAATTATTGCTGAACAAACTCCGACAATCTTCAACCAGCTTTTTGCTAAAGCAAAAAAGACACGTCGAATAGAGATTTATACAATCTTATACAGGTTATTGCACAAGTCTTTTTGCATTAAAAATGTTTTGTTGTTTCATCAAAATGAAAGGAAAATTATCAGAATTACAGAAATCCAGAAAAGATTATAATTAAGTTTTCTTTCATATTAATAAAAAATCGTATATAAATATCTTGATCTTTGTTTGAAATAAAAGAATTGTAACAACAGTTAGAAAAATTCTAAAAGCAAAGATTCTAGTTCAGAAAAAACATTTGTCTACTTAGTATTTTGATACTATTTAATACTTAATACTTTGACTGTTTAATACTTAATACTTTGACTGTTTAAATAAAGATATATAAATATCTTGATCTTTGTTTGAAATAAAAGAATTGTAACAACAGTTAGAAAAATTCTAAAAGCAAAGATTCTAGTTCAGAAAAAACATTTGTCTACTTAGTATTTTGATACTATTTAATACTTAATACTTTGACTGTTTAATACTTAATACTTTGACTGTTTAAATTTACAGTTAGATTTTGTAAATTGTCCTTTAAATGAAAGAAGGCTTTTTACAAGTTGTTAACCTTCAATTAGAATCATTGAATAATCAAATGGAAAATATGAAACACATATTTCAGTAATCAAAGCTTAAAAATATTAACAATTTTACTGTATGGTCAAATCTAAAGTAGACATACCTTGTAATTGTAAAAAAAAAAAATGCCTAGAAGAATGACATGTGCGTGTTGGTCGTTGCTGTTGATAATTTATGTTTAGAAAACCAGAATCACCAAAACTAAACTCACTGAAATGTAACTCATTTTAAACTTTAAAAAAAAGAAGAACTGTTGTGAATCACTTGATGAAGACTTATTAAAATTTAGATTTCATGATCAAAGAAAGAGCTTCTGTACGTTGATGTGACCTTGGAACAACTGACCTGATTGCTAGGCAGTCTGACGAGTTCCGGAATCTAAGGTGAGGTTGGGTTTTGATATTCGCCGCCAGGTTTCACCACACGCTAGAGGCCTGTTCCGGATGAGAGATAAAGGAAAGGCAAGTGAATTGTTGATAAATTAGTACAGATTTATATTTAAGTCTGAAGGACGTTACAGTAGAAACAACATCAATTAAAGTTTCATTAAAACTCTTAAAAAAATCATGCAACCCATCGTGATATTACCTGCCTTATATTTAGGGACAATAAACATTCATTTTTGTATTAGAATACCACATTAGTTTATAATAGAAACACTTTAAAATATCTAATGTTAAAGACACAGATATTTTTTTAACGTAAGACAGCAACCATGTGCTATAAGTACCCATTGTATGACGCGGATAAGGGTTGTTAAATTTAACGACCACTGTTTCGTATAATAGAATTGTATTGTATTAAAGTCAGTTGTCGTATAGTCTTTGTATTAAAACCAAATTCACATTATCGTAAGTAGCTTGGAAAGAACAGCGAGGAAGTTTTTTCGATTGTTGAGTTTGTTTTACGATATGGAATTTCACAAAATACTATTGAATCGTATAATTTAAAAATCAATAATGTTTCAAACATTTTAAAACAAATACAAATGGTTTTATTTGTAAATAATGTATATAAATATGTCAGTTATATTTATAAAGAAGATATATTCTTCAAACTACTTAGAAGTAACTTCAACAGTGAAAGAAAAAATTGTAAAGTTACAATAGAATTAATTTTATAAGTATATAATAAAATAATATGTATTAATTATTATTCTGACGCCTTTAAACATCTGAGGTGTGGTACTTGATAACGCCATCGTGTTCTAAGATTTGTTGTGATCATATTTATAATAACTTGTGAATCTTTTCTTTCAATAAACAAAGGTGAAATTTTTGCAAAACAGTTGGTAGTTCTACTGTTCATTCACAGTTTAGTTGATAGCATGGGCAGGCATTGGCCATGCTATTGAAACGGAGATCTTACGCTACTAGCCTGCATGAAAACATCAACATGCGCTCACTTACATCATGGTTTCATTCAGTGTTGAGGGGTTATGGGTTTGTATTATTGTTATGTATTGTCCGTTTTAAAACTCATTTACACTAGTTTTTAAGAATATGTTTCCCTTGATATGGTTTTTTATTGATATTTATATTTTCAAGAATAATTTGTATTAGTGTGGAACAATTATTGAAAAAATGAAGTTGTTTATTTTACATTTATGTTGATAAAAGAACTGTTATTTTAGGAAAGTAAATGATATAATATAAAAACTTTACGAAAAATCTTTAAATTCAAAATTTGTTATCATAATTTGTTATACAGTATTTATTCAGTAAAATGTGAAGGATGAATACAATACTTAAACTGCATGACCAAAATTGCTAGTTGTTTTAAATTTCGTTTATAACATAACAATTAAAAGTTAAATATATTTTAAACTATTTATTGTCACTCTTATATTCTAATGATTTAGTTCATATCCAAAGGAAAAAAACAGAAAGTTCCCAGCTACTTAGTAGCTTTTTTAGTAGTTTACAGACAACATCTGAGTATTAGTGGTGTTGTACTATCTATCATGACCTAATTTCTGATATAGTATTAATAATTATTTGAAGAGTATATTATTTTATTTTAGAGAATATAAAATAAATTCCAGAAATTTGTTTAACAATTCGTTAGAATTGAAATAGTACCGCTCAACAATACAGCAATAAACGTTACTATAAAAGTAATGTAATGTCAGTTTTTGGTAGTTTAAACTTCATAATAAGGTTTACTTAAACATGAGGTACGTTACTGTAATTAAGAAATGTTGATCTTGAACTAAACACTGAGACAGGGATATTCCTACTCAGTGTGGTAGTGAATAGGAGCCGATGTAGTTAGGTCAGGTAGTAGAGCGGCAAGCCTCCATAAGGCCCATGCTATCAACTAAACTGTGAACGGACAGTAGGAGTGTAGGGTTCTTACCCAATTAAACAACTTTGGTTCTTTAATAAACCTTCTTTCAGGTATGGAATTGTTGAGTACATTACGCCAAAAGAATTTTAGAATAACCTACTTCATTTTGATTTAATTCCCCATTAAGGACGGTTTATCTCCTCCTTATTTCCTCTATGGTTTTCGTAATACATCTTAATCAAGATTCTTTCATTTTACTTTTGATTCTATAACTTGATTTAATGATATTTTTGGTATATTTCTAAGTGAGGTATTAAATCATATATTTCTCTTTTCCGTGCAGGAAACCTCTGATAAACGTCAGGTAGGATATGTTTGCAATACCTATATTAAGTGTTATTAATTTTAAATTTGTTTTAATGTAATACAAATATTGATACATGTTAGAGCTTCTATCCAATTCCTTAAATAGGGTATAATGTCATGAATTCATTTCCCAGGTGGTTCATAAACCTATCTCTCTTGCCATTTCTGAGGGATCGATTCTTTTGATATTTTTAATCTACCTCTTAATCCGAGATAACAGTTCTTGTTCCTAACGTTACTTAAACTTTTTTACTTGATTATAAACATTGCTTCTTTGTAATAGCACCGAATTTGTCGGTGGAGTCCTTTTCAAACATCCCCCTTCTCTTTGAAACTGTACAATAGGTAGGAGAACTAAGTCCAGCCAGTGTCAACTAGCTTTATACATCTGTTACAAAGAGCAGCCTAGAGTGAACGCTACAGAATATTAGCTTTCTTGTTATCCATTAAAATTTCAACCCATGACACTGATATTTTCAGCCATAGATGTTAGAAATTTGAATCTTGAAGCTTTCAAACCATTTCGCTACAGTGTGAAGCAATTAAAACTAACGCTCTTGCAATGAGTTATTAACAGTTTAACTTTTGAAATATAATTGAAACTAAACAACAAGGTTTAAATGAAAGTATAAAATTAAAATAAACCAATTTACATGAATCAGTTAGAATCGTATGTTTAGAAAATGGCGATAATAATTAGTGCAAGATATTTGTTATCTGAAATCAAGTAATAAAACTAAAGATGAAATAAAGTGAGTGAAGTGGTTTATATATAATTCCTTTCTGAACCTTTGAGGTGTTCACTAAAAGTTTCTTAATGATCTTAGTGAACAACTCGTCTTGTTATTGCTTCTTTAGAAGCTGTTATTGAGAAAATAAAGTTATAAACATCAAAGTATTTTAATCTCTTCAACAAGAATCTGCTTTCAGACTGTTTATTCCTCAACAAATTATTTCTGTAAAACCTATTGATGAAATTTTAATCCTAATATTCTCTAATTTAACTTGGTAGTTGATTTTTAACAGGAGGTTAGGTTAGATTAGTTTTCGTTACATTTTCTAAAGCCCTGCCTGGTATTTAATCCAATTAAAAAGTAAACATTAATTAGAGTAATTATTTCAAATAACTTTTTCCCCACGTAATCTATAACTCTTATCCTGTGAACCTAACCTAACCTAACCTGACCTAACCTAACCTAACCTAACCTAACCTAACCTAACCTAACCTAACCTAACCTAACCTAACCTAACCTAACATAACCTAACCTAACCTAACCTAACCTAACCTAACCTTACCTAACCTAACCTAACCTAACTAAACCTAACCTAACCTAACCTAACCCAACCTAACCGTAACAACTATTTGTATAACATCACACTGAGTCAAATTTTAAAACTTATATCAGTAAAAAGAAAAGTTATAGCTACGCGGTGGAATTCCATTTTAAATTAAGTAAATAAAAACATTATTGTACTATTCACAATGTTTATGATCTAACTATACAAGTTATGGGATATTCACATTGTTTATTCACATTCTTATAGTAGTTGTTTTTTAAACAAATACACAAAATAAAGTAGATGTAACAAGTTATTAGCAACTAAGGGGAGGATTTCAAGGACCTGCTCAAGATTTGAAAGAGGGAAATTATTTAAATTTTTTTGGTCGTTTAATGGTATGTTGGAGTCATTAAAAACCCTAGCTGATGAGGAATTAAACGATTGTTACATAAAGATTCAACTAAGCATTAAACGAGAAATTAGATTTAAAAACTCGCCAGGGCTTCAACACAGATTATCTCTGACTATGACACTAATAACAGGACAATTTAAGTTATAACTTTTTGTTTGGACATTGTTTTATTTGCGTTTTAAGCTATGAGAATTGAGTAACTGACGAAACCTAAAGCAGCAAAATTGTTGTACGTTTTGAAAAACACAAACATTTTACTATAATAAAGAACAACGCATCTGAGCGTAGATTAGAATAGGATTTGTCTCGTAGATTGTTAGACATCGGTCCAGTAGTTTCTGAGTTACAAGATATCTGTTTCTACACACAGTACAAACACTCAAGAACTTAAACTATATTTTTCTAACTTGTAAAGTTCGTATACAAATGTCTTTCATAAAGAGTACTTACATATTTAATTGAATTTAGAATTATTAATTCATTTTTAATTCCAAAGAAAGGGTAACAAATATAAAGATTTAAATAATTATAATTATAAATCCCTTATTATCAGTCTAAAACTGTCCTTATTTCCTTATCTTGCTTACTACTGCAATTTCGTATTCATAGAGACATTACCAGGCTGGCAAATGTTAACGTAATAAATCAACATCAAAACAATACTTTAACTTGAACACATGCGTTAAAAATAATATCTGTGGTCAACCATTTCGCCAAAACTTTTAAATTGAAATAATTAAGGAGTGCGCCATATCCTGCTTTTTGTTGTCTAATACTCACTGAACTTATCTAATTGGTTTAGGTTCACAACAGCCAGTAGATTTTATCACAGTCTAAAAATGATAAGGTTTTTTGTCAACATGTTCCCCAGTGCTGTACATTTCACAAAATAAAAAGGACACTTTTATTTATGAATAACAATTATTTCGTAATGTAATAAGGGCACATATTTTGTGATGTGCTACCTCTGTTTATAATTAATTTGTAAGTTCATTTTTAATAAAACACTAAAGATAAGTAAACGTATTAAAAAGTATCACATAAAACAAGATTATGTAAGATTCTAAAATTATGTAAGATTTATACGTGTGGTACGGATATGCATGTATGTCTGAATTTAGTTGTGTCATTCATTAAGAATTCAATTAGCATTCATACTCTTGGTTACAAAGTGAAGACAACTCAAAGTTATACAAATAGTTGACATTTTGTGTTGTTGAAAGAAGCGCTGAAATTGGAAAATTAGAGTCCAGAAACACGTTAACGTGCTGATAGATCGCATTAAACAATACAGCTTCCACCAATACAAGCACGAGGTCTGGCAATTATTTTGGCTGTAATGCTGATGAGGAAATTTGTCCGCATGCCTATAGATAAGTTGAAATTTATCTGACTTGAGTGACAAATTTGTTCAGATGTATTAATATGAGGTAATTAAATCGTCAAATAACTTTCACTTTTATGTAAATATTACACTAATGATAGTTTTGACTGTTATTTGTGTCATCTTCGGGTCGTGTTGTATAAATTAAAAATTCAAAAATGAAATGTAAAAAAGTTGTATTAGTTAAAACATAAATGAATTATTATATTAAGTTGATGTTCGTCGAATGACTGTTATAAACTCTCGCGTTTCTAAATCTTCATTATTTCATGATTTAGAGTAAACAATAATATTTAAACATAAAAACAATAAAACATGGACGTAAACACTTCTCGATACGATATAAACTAAAATACAGGTCGGTACCCATGCCCCTGAGATAGTGGTTGATTTAAAATGCACTGTTTATGTTCTTAGAATTGTCTTGCCTATATTTAACCGCCAAAGACATTTGATTGAAATAACACTTGAGAGTTTAGTTATATTAAAAGAAATGATTTAAAATCGCCACAGCATTCATTAGCTTGCCTTTATTATATGTATTAAAATTTGAATATGATTTGTTTTCATATATTAAGTTAAATTTGATTTTATGTAGCGTAAGTTGTTATAACCCTAGCATTCTACATACTGCTTTCTAAAATCTCTGTTTGTTTGTTCGACGAAGAAAATGTTGTATATTTAAATTTTGTCGTAAACTTGTCACACCTGCATATACATGAAAAAGAGAAGCTCATTATTGCTATGCAATTATATGAAATATACAAAATATTTAAAATCATCCAAAGAAATCTATTAACTGACTATTTGTCATTGCAATCAAATAATCTATACAACACATATAGTCTGTCTACGGCAATATATATTATGAAGACAGAAATAAATGAAAGTCGTAAACCGTGCGTGTTACCTACCAGAGTCTCGTGTGATATTTGACCCGTTTGTTGATATTAGTTTGTATGACAATTGTTAAGAGTTTCTGTCTTTTTTTTTAATGTTCTATTATTTTATTATTGTTTATTCAACTATCCAAAACGTTCGATCTATTAATCCTTAACTGATGATGGTATTACGTTTCGAAACAGGCCTTAAGCCACTTTAATACTTTATCAGGCGACAACCATCCAGATTATATAGTTATTATTGTAACTAATAAAACAGGTTCACGTTTATAAATCATTTTATTTTGTGTGTCCATAAAAGCCAACCTCAGAATAACAAGGAGACTTCCGCTGTGTTTTAGTCTGTTACCCTTGTTTTAAACTTTTTATTTACCCAGTTAAAAACTTTGTGAAAAGTTACAATTTACTTAAAACACTTAACTTAATAAAATGAAATTCCCCAAGCCTACCAACGGTGACTTAATTGCATTTTATTTGATTTATTTCTATAAATTTGTCAGATAAAATATATTCCTAAAATAATATCTTGTATATTTTCCATGTTGTTCAAAGATGGTAAACCTTTCGGTGAGCATCGTCTTATAAAAACAGGAAGAAAACATAAATGAAGACTCCATTTGTCAAACATATCGTTAGTGTCGGAATAGAACAAGAGTTGATCAAGAGAGACCTGAAGAGAGTTGAAAGAGAAGATCTACATAACAAAATATGTAGATTCAAATAGAAACTCTTGAGGTTGGACGCCTGTATTCACCTAAGTGAATACCTGAGGGGAATTTAAGTTTAAAATTATTATTTTAAAGTAACAAGAAAAGGAGTAAAAAAGAGGAATAACATTTACCTTACTTTGTGAAGACGGCTCTACATAGAGACTTTTATAGTACTAATTTTTGAATAATGAAACTAATAGATAAAATTTTTGTAAGAACTAATATTATTTTTTTATGTTGTTAATTGCGTTCATCGTATTATCTATCAGAGGTTTATAAAACATAAACATTACTTAACAATAGTTTCAAATTTTAATATTTTTTCTAAAATCCAACAATGAGTAAAACATTTGACAAACAGGGCGCTACTGTTTAAAACTTTGTCATAATACATATTACTTATTTAGTTGTTATACAAAAACTGAATAAAACACAAGATGAGGGTAGAGTAAGGAGTAAATATTTCACAAAACAGACTACGAAAACCACAACAGAACAAGCTAGTAGTAGGGTGGTTTTTTGTTTAGACATTGATTAAAAAGGTCCTTTTATCCAAAACAAGTTTCCTTTATCCTTTATCCAGGATATTCATGTTGTATCCTGTACCTTTGTTCTAATGATGTAATTATTTAAATTGCTGTGTTGTATCCTATAATAAATGAATAATAATAAATATTTCTTTACTATAATGTAATATAATATATTATAAAATAATATATTCTTTCAAGTTTTTTTTTTTGAAAAACTTCTTAAATTTTGAATAACTTTCTAAATGAAACAGAATTACCTCTTGGCTCTACTCAATTCAAGCTAATTGGTTAATTTGGAATATGGATGGTTATTAAAAATAAACAAATAAAGACTAAATTCAATTTCTTATTTTCTAGGTTCAAACATTAATAAATAATAAGATATGATGTTATATTAACATAATAACATTAATTTTATTAGAATTTACCATACAATATTGGATTATAATTTGTTAAGATTTAACTCTCTTTTAGAGTTCATGAAATTTGTAATAAAGTTTGTAATATTATAGGCCTCTAGGCTTAGCTCAATTTAACAGAACACTTAGACTCAAATACTACAATATTAATTAGGTTAGATCTCGGGGTAGGCACTCGGCTGGCATGGTTGTGTTATACAAGCATAACGCATAAATAAATTGAAAAATTGAAATGATTAAAATTCTAAAACAAAAATTTAATTAAAGTTCACAAGAAATGTTGAATTGATAATTTTGAAGTAATACAGGCCTTTGAATTTGGTAAATGTTTAGAATAGTTAATTAACAGAGCATACCATGCTCTGTACAGTTCACACTGACTCTCATCACTAATTTAGACACAAATATTATAAAGAAAACTTTGGATGTTAATTTGGCTTCTGTACTGTCTCGTCTCCACAATGTTACTATTGTATCTTGTTTCTTTTAAAAACATGGCGCCTCGTTGTGTTGCGGAGCGATATTTTTCTATTTTAAGTGAGATCGTTTGTTGAAACTGTTGGGATTCTTCCGCGGCACCATATAGTACCGTTTTTTCCCTTCTTTTCTTGGCCATTGGCAATTTGGGGTTGTAATAATCATTTCTTGTATTCGTATTTGTTGTTTTGTATCAATTTGTTTATTAATTACACATTATTTAACTAATTTAAGGGTGATTTAGACCGCGTACATACATATCAGCTGATCTATCTTAGTACAAAGTTTTAACTTATTTCTTCTTCCTCAATATTTTACAATGTTTGCAATTAAAACTAACAGATGTTTTTGCATACAAATAATTTATAAGTAGTGGTATCTTAGAGTAATTTACAGTCTGATCGTTCTATTTAGTACTTCGAAATATGGTTACATATATTTTGGAAAATGGCCGTAGGCCGTTTTCGTGTTTAACATTGCAAACTCACTGTTCCTTATAAGTAGTGATTTGTTTGTAAATAAAGTTTGGGATCTTATGAAATGATTTTAAATAAAGATATGTGATGTTATGGTTGTGTAGTGGTGTGGTTAATTTGTGTGTCCGCGTCTAAATTTCGAATGTTTACAATTTAGAGATAGGCCTATCTTACGTCTGCTTTAGGAATGATTTGTTTTGCAATTGAATGAATATGGGTGGTTTATTAATAATAGGTTGTATATAAATATCTGCTGTTAATACTTATGAATGTAGATCGTTGTATTCTATGCTTAATTATCCAAATCGTATATTTTTCATTTGACTTAGGTTATGTTGTTATTGGTTAATTTAGGCTAACTATCCTAACCTGTTGCATAAGTTATTGATGTGATTTGTGCTGTTATAATGCCCTTCAAACTGATTTTGATGAGGGTACTGAATCCAAAATCATTTTGTGAAGCACAAATAACATCTTTAATCTAACTATAACTGGTAACAATCAAATAACATAACTAATAACAATGAAATAACTTATAACTAATAATAATCCTTAAATCTAACATGGTTAATACAATTCTAGTTCTATTCTGGGGTAGTATTGTTTTTCAAACCCTCTTTGTGGTTTCTGTTTGCTCATATTTGTTGTTGATAACACTTGTTGGTTATTTGTAGGGGTTGGGGACTTATGTAGTTCATAAGATTGTAGTTTATAATGGGGAACACTGGGGTAGTTTGTTGGGTATTTCACTGTTTTTATTCACACTCATTGTTTTCCATGGTAGTCAATTCACTTGGGGGTGTTCCATTTTGTATGCAGTAGTCGTTGGTCTGTACAGGTATGTTCTGGCGGTATGGCTTTAATAAAGATGTATGATAGGGCCCATAAGTTTTTTGCTGATCGTCAATTAAGGTATACATGGATTTTCCAATTCGTTTTAAGATTCTTAACGGTCCAACATATATTGTGAATAGTTTGGCTGTTTCACGTTTATTTGGTGTTCGTATACATTACATCTTCCTGGTTTCTCTGAGAAAGTTTCAGAATATTTTATGATTAAGTCGGTCATTTGTGTTCGTTGGATGTTCTTTAATTTGTCGTTTGCCTCAAAAGTCTTGTATATTTCACTTATTTTATCGTCGTTGTACTCATTGTTTGTCTTTAAAATTTTATTTTTAATATTATCATTGTTGTTATCGTCGTAGCATACCATTCTGCACTTTATTCCTTTAATATCTTCACATTCTAACTTAAGTTCTAGTACATCGCCTTTTGCGTTCTTTATACTAATAACATTATTTTCGAAGTTTAATTCCATCTTCATTTGCCTAATCGTGTCTATTCCTAAAATGCAATCTTTGATAAGATACGGTACTATAACACATTGTAAATCAAACTCTAGTCCCTTAATCTCTGCTTTTACCATTATTATTTGTGAAATTCGTTTTGATTTGCTGTTTAAGGCGGTTGTTATAAATGTGTTACTGACGGGTAACTGTTCCACATGACCTAATTTGCTCTTGTTGTTGAGAAACCACGTTTCGGACAAGCAAGTTATGCTGCTGCCTGTATCCAGAAGTGCATTTGTATTCAAACCGTTAAGTTTAATATTTATTTCCGGGCATTTAAAATTCATTAGGGGCTCATTCAATTCGTTGTCATCTTCTCGTAATAAAAACTCCCTGTCGCAGTAGAGGTTACTTATAATTATAGGGTTTCTTTCCAATGGTTGTTGCTCCCTTTCTAATAATGGCCTAATTCCGATTTGTTCCGTTGCTCCTTGCACTGGTGTAGTTGGTGAAGTGCTGATATGTCCATTTTCTTCAGCCTTACCTGTACAGCCATTAGTTATCTTGATCGTAGAATCTAAACCAGTGCGTTGGTGTTTAACGCACTCTGGTTCGTATCACTCCTTGCTTCTTCTCCGGTTCTATCTGAACTCGGCGGTCTCGTCGTTGTGGCAATCATTTGGCACACTCTCGTCTGTTCTTTAGTAGGGTAAGTCATTCCTCTTGCTTCGTTATGCTGTCTTGTGTTTTGTGGTGGGTATGTTGGTCTGTTCTGGGTTTGGTTTTGGTACCTGAAGTCTGTGGCGATAGGTCCAGGTTGACGGTCGAATGTTCGTCTTGTCGTAAATCTGTTACCGTTCTGATTTGTATTTGATTGGGGGCTTCCGTGGTAGGGTGTGTATCTTGAGTTGTGTTGGAAACCGTCCTGATGTCTGTAAGGGTGGTTCCTATAGTCTTGTGCGTTGTTGTAATACGGTGGGTTTCTCTGTGGTGTTCCTCTGTTGGGGTGTTGGAATGATGTTGACGGTCGGGGTAGTGTCGTGTTGTGTGTTGACCTTTGTAGTGTAGTGTTCCTGTGTCTTATCTCCGCATTGGCCTCCTCCGTGTCTTCACGTTGCAGAAGTTCTGAGAATTCCTTGATGCTGGTTATGTTTTGCACCCTCTGTGCGTCCTGGATAATTTTGTCGAAGTGTTCCACCAATGTGGTGATTATGTCCTCCTCTGGAGGCTGTGGAATCATCGACTTCATTATTAGAACACGGTCGATGAAATATTCACTGCGGGTTAGTTTCCCTCCTGGTCGATACCGTTCGAACTCTAGTTTTTGTCGAATCCCCTTTTGGACATCCCTGCTCCAGAATTTGGACAAAAACTCTTCGCAAAACTTTTGGAAGTTTGTAATGTCGGGCTTAACCAGCTGCCACCATCTGCTCGCACTGCCTTCTAAGCTGTTCTCGATGATATCGAACAAGCAATCCTGTCTGTCGATAGGGTTTCCTATGGTCCGATTCGTGAGCCGTTCGTAGTACCTGCTTAGTTGATATAGGTATTCATTAGGGTTTGGTTGCCTCCCGTTGAATTTTGGTAGTGTAGGCATGACTAAGTTGTTGTTTTCGTGTCCGTTGGCTCCGCATGTAACATTTATAGGGGGTAGGACGTTGCTAACGTCATTTGTTTTGGGTAATTCCGAAATTATATGTTGTACCTCCCTCATAACATTATGGTTATTTATTTCCAATTTTTCATCGATTGTAGTCTCGTGTTTTTGTAGGGACTCATTTAGAATTTTGGTAGTGATTGTAAGGTCAACTTTATTTTCTAACTCGATAATCTTAGAATTGTTAGCCTGTAATTTTTGTTCTAATTCCGTGAAAATTTCCGAAAATTTATTTTCTACCTGGCTTATTTGTGTAGCAATACATTCTTTAAGCTGCCCTACTTCCATTTGTATTCCTATAAAGTTGGCTTTTATATTAGCCTCGCTCTGCCTAAATTTTTCTTCTAAATTTTGACTGTTTTCCTTTAATTTTTCTTCTAAATTTTGACTGTTTTCCTTTAATTTTTCTTCTAAATTTTGTTTAATTTCTATTTGATTTAATTTTAATTTTTCTTCTAAATTTTGACTGGTTTCTATTTGGTTTAATTTTAATTTTTCTTCTAAATTTATTTGTAAGTTTGCAATAAGGAATGTCATCTGCTCTAACAGGTTAGGGGATGATGTGGTAGGTATGTCCATAGCTATCCCGGTTTCAGTGTCGTTAGTGTTTGAGTTGGTCTCGATATCCTGAGGTATAGGGTCGGTTATTGTTATATTGGAAGCAGTTCGTCTTAAAATTGGTAACTGCCCTTCCTTGGCTTTGTCGGTTTGTTGTATTGTCTGCCTAAGGTCATAGTTTGCTTTGGATGTCTCGTCTGGCGAACTCATCTTGATATCATGTATGTACTACTTTTATGGTTAGCCTATTACTTTACTTACTAATTATTCTAACACATATAAACATGGATTTTAAAACTATAATGTGATGTTTATGTACTAGTAAATGATTTATAATTATCAAATTTATCTAGGACTAACTTAAATATCTAGGCTACTGTTTGATAAGTTTTTAATGTAATATCCTAATTGTTACCAAGCTGATATGTACATATTGTTTCATAACACAATCATGCCAATCACGTTGTGCGCCATTTATAATAAATGAATAATAATAAATATTTCTTTACTATAATGTAATATAATATATTATAAAATAATATATTCTTTCAAGTTTTTTTTTTTGAAAAACTTCTTAAATTTTGAATAACTTTCTAAATGAAACAGAATTACCTCTTGGCTCTACTCAATTCAAGCTAATTGGTTAATTTGGAATATGGATGGTTATTAAAAATAAACAAATAAAGACTAAATTCAATTTCTTATTTTCTAGGTTCAAACATTAATAAATAATAAGATATGATGTTATATTAACATAATAACATTAATTTTATTAGAATTTACCATACAATATTGGATTATAATTTGTTAAGATTTAACTCTCTTTTAGAGTTCATGAAATTTGTAATAAAGTTTGTAATATTATAGGCCTCTAGGCTTAGCTCAATTTAACAGAACACTTAGACTCAAATACTACAATATTAATTAGGTTAGATCTCGGGGTAGGCACTCGGCTGGCATGGTTGTGTTATACAAGCATAACGCATAAATAAATTGAAAAATTGAAATGATTAAAATTCTAAAACAAAAATTTAATTAAAGTTCACAAGAAAGGTTGAATTGATAATTTTGAAGTAATACAGGCCTTTGAATTTGGTAAATGTTTAGAATAGTTAATTAACAGAGCATACCATGCTCTGTACAGTTCACACTGACTCTCATCACTAATTTAGACACAAATATTATAAAGAAAACTTTGGATGTTAATTTGGCTTCTGTACTGTCTCGTCTCCACAATGTTACTATTGTATCTTGTTTCTTTTAAAAACATGGCGCCTCGTTGTGTTGCGGAGCGATATTTTTCTATTTTAAGTGAGATCGTTTGTTGAAACTGTTGGGATTCTTCCGCGGCACCATATAGTACCGTTTTTTTCCTTCTTTTCTTGGCCATTGGCAATTTGGGGTTGTAATAATCATTTCTTGTATTCGTATTTGTTGTTTTGTATCAATTTGTTTATTAATTACACATTATTTAACTAATTTAAGGGTGATTTAGACCGCGTACATACATATCAGCTGATCTATCTTAGTACAAAGTTTTAACTTATTTCTTCTTCCTCAATATTTTACAATGTTTGCAATTAAAACTAACAGATGTTTTTGCATACAAATAATTTATAAGTAGTGGTATCTTAGAGTAATTTACAGTCTGATCGTTCTATTTAGTACTTCGAAATATGGTTACATATATTTTGGAAAATGGCCGTAGGCCGTTTTCGTGTTTAACATTGCAAACTCACTGTTCCTTATAAGTAGTGATTTGTTTGTAAATAAAGTTTGGGATCTTATGAAATGATTTTAAATAAAGATATGTGATGTTATGGTTGTGTAGTGGTGTGGTTAATTTGTGTGTCCGCGTCTAAATTTCGAATGTTTACAATTTAGAGATAGGCCTATCTTACGTCTGCTTTAGGAATGATTTGTTTTGCAATTGAATGAATATGGGTGGTTTATTAATAATAGGTTGTATATAAATATCTGCTGTTAATACTTATGAATGTAGATCGTTGTATTCTATGCTTAATTATCCAAATCGTATATTTTTCATTTGACTTAGGTTATGTTGTTATTGGTTAATTTAGGCTAACTATCCTAACCTGTTGCATAAGTTATTGATGTGATTTGTGCTGTTATAATGCCCTTCAAACTGATTTTGATGAGGGTACTGAATCCAAAATCATTTTGTGAAGCACAAATAACATCTTTAATCTAACTATAACTGGTAACAATCAAATAACATAACTAATAACAATGAAATAACTTATAACTAATAATAATCCTTAAATCTAACATGGTTAATACAATTCTAGTTCTATTCTGGGGTAGTATTGTTTTTCAAACCCTCTTTGTGGTTTCTGTTTGCTCATATTTGTTGTTGATAACACTTGTTGGTTATTTGTAGGGGTTGGGGACTTATGTAGTTCATAAGATTGTAGTTTATAATGGGGAACACTGGGGTAGTTTGTTGGGTATTTCACTGTTTTTATTCACACTCATTGTTTTCCATGGTAGTCAATTCACTTGGGGGTGTTCCATTTTGTATGCAGTAGTCGTTGGTCTGTACAGGTATGTTCTGGCGGTATGGCTTTAATAAAGATGTATGATAGGGCCCATAAGTTTTTTGCTGATCGTCAATTAAGGTATACATGGATTTTCCAATTCGTTTTAAGATTCTTAACGGTCCAACATATATTGTGAATAGTTTGGCTGTTTCACGTTTATTTGGTGTTCGTATACATTACATCTTCCTGGTTTCTCTGAGAAAGTTTCAGAATATTTTATGATTAAGTCGGTCATTTGTGTTCGTTGGATGTTCTTTAATTTGTCGTTTGCCTCAAAAGTCTTGTATATTTCACTTATTTTATCGTCGTTGTACTCATTGTTTGTCTTTAAAATTTTATTTTTAATATTATCATTGTTGTTATCGTCGTAGCATACCATTCTGCACTTTATTCCTTTAATATCTTCACATTCTAACTTAAGTTCTAGTACATCGCCTTTTGCGTTCTTTATACTAATAACATTATTTTCGAAGTTTAATTCCATCTTCATTTGCCTAATCGTGTCTATTCCTAAAATGCAATCTTTGATAAGATACGGTACTATAACACATTGTAAATCAAACTCTAGTCCCTTAATCTCTGCTTTTACCATTATTATTTGTGAAATTCGTTTTGATTTGCTGTTTAAGGCGGTTGTTATAAATGTGTTACTGACGGGTAACATTTCCACATGACCTAATTTGCTCTTGTTGTTGAGAAACCACGTTTCGGACAAGCAAGTTATGCTGCTGCCTGTATCCAGAAGTGCATTTGTATTCAAACCGTTAAGTTTAATATTTATTTCCGGGCATTTAAAATTCATTAGGGGCTCATTCAATTCGTTGTCATCTTCTCGTAATAAAAACTCCCTGTCGCAGTAGAGGTTACTTATAATTATAGGGTTTCTTTCCAATGGTTGTTGCTCCCTTTCTAATAATGGCCTAATTCCGATTTGTTCCGTTGCTCCTTGCACTGGTGTAGTTGGTGAAGTGCTGATATGTCCATTTTCTTCAGCCTTACCTGTACAGCCATTAGTTATCTTGATCGTAGAATCTAAACCAGTGCGTTGGTGTTTAACGCACTCTGGTTCGTATCACTCCTTGCTTCTTCTCCGGTTCTATCTGAACTCGGCGGTCTCGTCGTTGTGGCAATCATTTGGCACACTCTCGTCTGTTCTTTAGTAGGGTAAGTCATTCCTCTTGCTTCGTTATGCTGTCTTGTGTTTTGTGGTGGGTATGTTGGTCTGTTCTGGGTTTGGTTTTGGTACCTGAAGTCTGTGGCGATAGGTCCAGGTTGACGGTCGAATGTTCGTCTTGTCGTAAATCTGTTACCGTTCTGATTTGTATTTGATTGGGGGCTTCCGTGGTAGGGTGTGTATCTTGAGTTGTGTTGGAAACCGTCCTGATGTCTGTAAGGGTGGTTCCTATAGTCTTGTGCGTTGTTGTAATACGGTGGGTTTCTCTGTGGTGTTCCTCTGTTGGGGTGTTGGAATGATGTTGACGGTCGGGGTAGTGTCGTGTTGTGTGTTGACCTTTGTAGTGTAGTGTTCCTGTGTCTTATCTCCGCATTGGCCTCCTCCGTGTCTTCACGTTGCAGAAGTTCTGAGAATTCCTTGATGCTGGTTATGTTTTGCACCCTCTGTGCGTCCTGGATAATTTTGTCGAAGTGTTCCACCAATGTGGTGATTATGTCCTCCTCTGGAGGCTGTGGAATCATCGACTTCATTATTAGAACACGGTCGATGAAATATTCACTGCGGGTTAGTTTCCCTCCTGGTCGATACCGTTCGAACTCTAGTTTTTGTCGAATCCCCTTTTGGACATCCCTGCTCCAGAATTTGGACAAAAACTCTTCGCAAAACTTTTGGAAGTTTGTAATGTCGGGCTTAACCAGCTGCCACCATCTGCTCGCACTGCCTTCTAAGCTGTTCTCGATGATATCGAACAAGCAATCCTGTCTGTCGATAGGGTTTCCTATGGTCCGATTCGTGAGCCGTTCGTAGTACCTGCTTAGTTGATATAGGTATTCATTAGGGTTTGGTTGCCTCCCGTTGAATTTTGGTAGTGTAGGCATGACTAAGTTGTTGTTTTCGTGTCCGTTGGCTCCGCATGTAACATTTATAGGGGGTAGGACGTTGCTAACGTCATTTGTTTTGGGTAATTCCGAAATTATATGTTGTACCTCCCTCATAACATTATGGTTATTTATTTCCAATTTTTCATCGATTGTAGTCTCGTGTTTTTGTAGGGACTCATTTAGAATTTTGGTAGTGATTGTAAGGTCAACTTTATTTTCTAACTCGATAATCTTAGAATTGTTAGCCTGTAATTTTTGTTCTAATTCCGTGAAAATTTCCGAAAATTTATTTTCTACCTGGCTTATTTGTGTAGCAATACATTCTTTAAGCTGCCCTACTTCCATTTGTATTCCTATAAAGTTGGCTTTTATATTAGCCTCGCTCTGCCTAAATTTTTCTTCTAAATTTTGACTGTTTTCCTTTAATTTTTCTTCTAAATTTTGACTGTTTTCCTTTAATTTTTCTTCTAAATTTTGTTTAATTTCTATTTGATTTAATTTTAATTTTTCTTCTAAATTTTGACTGGTTTCTATTTGGTTTAATTTTAATTTTTCTTCTAAATTTATTTGTAAGTTTGCAATAAGGAATGTCATCTGCTCTAACAGGTTAGGGGATGATGTGGTAGGTATGTCCATAGCTATCCCGGTTTCAGTGTCGTTAGTGTTTGAGTTGGTCTCGATATCCTGAGGTATAGGGTCGGTTATTGTTATATTGGAAGCAGTTCGTCTTAAAATTGGTAACTGCCCTTCCTTGGCTTTGTCGGTTTGTTGTATTGTCTGCCTAAGGTCATAGTTTGCTTTGGATGTCTCGTCTGGCGAACTCATCTTGATATCATGTATGTACTACTTTTATGGTTAGCCTATTACTTTACTTACTAATTATTCTAACACATATAAACATGGATTTTAAAACTATAATGTGATGTTTATGTACTAGTAAATGATTTATAATTATCAAATTTATCTAGGACTAACTTAAATATCTAGGCTACTGTTTGATAAGTTTTTAATGTAATATCCTAATTGTTACCAAGCTGATATGTACATATTGTTTCATAACACAATCATGCCAATCACGTTGTGCGCCATTTATAATAAATGAATAATAATAAATATTTCTTTACTATAATGTAATATAATATATTATAAAATAATATATTCTTTCAAGTTTTTTTTTTTGAAAAACTTCTTAAATTTTGAATAACTTTCTAAATGAAACAGAATTACCTCTTGGCTCTACTCAATTCAAGCTAATTGGTTAATTTGGAATATGGATGGTTATTAAAAATAAACAAATAAAGACTAAATTCAATTTCTTATTTTCTAGGTTCAAACATTAATAAATAATAAGATATGATGTTATATTAACATAATAACATTAATTTTATTAGAATTTACCATACAATATTGGATTATAATTTGTTAAGATTTAACTCTCTTTTAGAGTTCATGAAATTTGTAATAAAGTTTGTAATATTATAGGCCTCTAGGCTTAGCTCAATTTAACAGAACACTTAGACTCAAATACTACAATATTAATTAGGTTAGATCTCGGGGTAGGCACTCGGCTGGCATGGTTGTGTTATACAAGCATAACGCATAAATAAATTGAAAAATTGAAATGATTAAAATTCTAAAACAAAAATTTAATTAAAGTTCACAAGAAAGGTTGAATTGATAATTTTGAAGTAATACAGGCCTTTGAATTTGGTAAATGTTTAGAATAGTTAATTAACAGAGCATACCATGCTCTGTACAGTTCACACTGACTCTCATCACTAATTTAGACACAAATATTATAAAGAAAACTTTGGATGTTAATTTGGCTTCTGTACTGTCTCGTCTCCACAATGTTACTATTGTATCTTGTTTCTTTTAAAAACATGGCGCCTCGTTGTGTTGCGGAGCGATATTTTTCTATTTTAAGTGAGATCGTTTGTTGAAACTGTTGGGATTCTTCCGCGGCACCATATAGTACCGTTTTTTCCCTTCTTTTCTTGGCCATTGGCAATTTGGGGTTGTAATAATCATTTCTTGTATTCGTATTTGTTGTTTTGTATCAATTTGTTTATTAATTACACATTATTTAACTAATTTAAGGGTGATTTAGACCGCGTACATACATATCAGCTGATCTATCTTAGTACAAAGTTTTAACTTATTTCTTCTTCCTCAATATTTTACAATGTTTGCAATTAAAACTAACAGATGTTTTTGCATACAAATAATTTATAAGTAGTGGTATCTTAGAGTAATTTACAGTCTGATCGTTCTATTTAGTACTTCGAAATATGGTTACATATATTTTGGAAAATGGCCGTAGGCCGTTTTCGTGTTTAACATTGCAAACTCACTGTTCCTTATAAGTAGTGATTTGTTTGTAAATAAAGTTTGGGATCTTATGAAATGATTTTAAATAAAGATATGTGATGTTATGGTTGTGTAGTGGTGTGGTTAATTTGTGTGTCCGCGTCTAAATTTCGAATGTTTACAATTTAGAGATAGGCCTATCTTACGTCTGCTTTAGGAATGATTTGTTTTGCAATTGAATGAATATGGGTGGTTTATTAATAATAGGTTGTATATAAATATCTGCTGTTAATACTTATGAATGTAGATCGTTGTATTCTATGCTTAATTATCCAAATCGTATATTTTTCATTTGACTTAGGTTATGTTGTTATTGGTTAATTTAGGCTAACTATCCTAACCTGTTGCATAAGTTATTGATGTGATTTGTGCTGTTATAATGCCCTTCAAACTGATTTTGATGAGGGTACTGAATCCAAAATCATTTTGTGAAGCACAAATAACATCTTTAATCTAACTATAACTGGTAACAATCAAATAACATAACTAATAACAATGAAATAACTTATAACTAATAATAATCCTTAAATCTAACATGGTTAATACAATTCTAGTTCTATTCTGGGGTAGTATTGTTTTTCAAACCCTCTTTGTGGTTTCTGTTTGCTCATATTTGTTGTTGATAACACTTGTTGGTTATTTGTAGGGGTTGGGGACTTATGTAGTTCATAAGATTGTAGTTTATAATGGGGAACACTGGGGTAGTTTGTTGGGTATTTCACTGTTTTTATTCACACTCATTGTTTTCCATGGTAGTCAATTCACTTGGGGGTGTTCCATTTTGTATGCAGTAGTCGTTGGTCTGTACAGGTATGTTCTGGCGGTATGGCTTTAATAAAGATGTATGATAGGGCCCATAAGTTTTTTGCTGATCGTCAATTAAGGTATACATGGATTTTCCAATTCGTTTTAAGATTCTTAACGGTCCAACATATATTGTGAATAGTTTGGCTGTTTCACGTTTATTTGGTGTTCGTATACATTACATCTTCCTGGTTTCTCTGAGAAAGTTTCAGAATATTTTATGATTAAGTCGGTCATTTGTGTTCGTTGGATGTTCTTTAATTTGTCGTTTGCCTCAAAAGTCTTGTATATTTCACTTATTTTATCGTCGTTGTACTCATTGTTTGTCTTTAAAATTTTATTTTTAATATTATCATTGTTGTTATCGTCGTAGCATACCATTCTGCACTTTATTCCTTTAATATCTTCACATTCTAACTTAAGTTCTAGTACATCGCCTTTTGCGTTCTTTATACTAATAACATTATTTTCGAAGTTTAATTCCATCTTCATTTGCCTAATCGTGTCTATTCCTAAAATGCAATCTTTGATAAGATACGGTACTATAACACATTGTAAATCAAACTCTAGTCCCTTAATCTCTGCTTTTACCATTATTATTTGTGAAATTCGTTTTGATTTGCTGTTTAAGGCGGTTGTTATAAATGTGTTACTGACGGGTAACATTTCCACATGACCTAATTTGCTCTTGTTGTTGAGAAACCACGTTTCGGACAAGCAAGTTATGCTGCTGCCTGTATCCAGAAGTGCATTTGTATTCAAACCGTTAAGTTTAATATTTATTTCCGGGCATTTAAAATTCATTAGGGGCTCATTCAATTCGTTGTCATCTTCTCGTAATAAAAACTCCCTGTCGCAGTAGAGGTTACTTATAATTATAGGGTTTCTTTCCAATGGTTGTTGCTCCCTTTCTAATAATGGCCTAATTCCGATTTGTTCCGTTGCTCCTTGCACTGGTGTAGTTGGTGAAGTGCTGATATGTCCATTTTCTTCAGCCTTACCTGTACAGCCATTAGTTATCTTGATCGTAGAATCTAAACCAGTGCGTTGGTGTTTAACGCACTCTGGTTCGTATCACTCCTTGCTTCTTCTCCGGTTCTATCTGAACTCGGCGGTCTCGTCGTTGTGGCAATCATTTGGCACACTCTCGTCTGTTCTTTAGTAGGGTAAGTCATTCCTCTTGCTTCGTTATGCTGTCTTGTGTTTTGTGGTGGGTATGTTGGTCTGTTCTGGGTTTGGTTTTGGTACCTGAAGTCTGTGGCGATAGGTCCAGGTTGACGGTCGAATGTTCGTCTTGTCGTAAATCTGTTACCGTTCTGATTTGTATTTGATTGGGGGCTTCCGTGGTAGGGTGTGTATCTTGAGTTGTGTTGGAAACCGTCCTGATGTCTGTAAGGGTGGTTCCTATAGTCTTGTGCGTTGTTGTAATACGGTGGGTTTCTCTGTGGTGTTCCTCTGTTGGGGTGTTGGAATGATGTTGACGGTCGGGGTAGTGTCGTGTTGTGTGTTGACCTTTGTAGTGTAGTGTTCCTGTGTCTTATCTCCGCATTGGCCTCCTCCGTGTCTTCACGTTGCAGAAGTTCTGAGAATTCCTTGATGCTGGTTATGTTTTGCACCCTCTGTGCGTCCTGGATAATTTTGTCGAAGTGTTCCACCAATGTGGTGATTATGTCCTCCTCTGGAGGCTGTGGAATCATCGACTTCATTATTAGAACACGGTCGATGAAATATTCACTGCGGGTTAGTTTCCCTCCTGGTCGATACCGTTCGAACTCTAGTTTTTGTCGAATCCCCTTTTGGACATCCCTGCTCCAGAATTTGGACAAAAACTCTTCGCAAAACTTTTGGAAGTTTGTAATGTCGGGCTTAACCAGCTGCCACCATCTGCTCGCACTGCCTTCTAAGCTGTTCTCGATGATATCGAACAAGCAATCCTGTCTGTCGATAGGGTTTCCTATGGTCCGATTCGTGAGCCGTTCGTAGTACCTGCTTAGTTGATATAGGTATTCATTAGGGTTTGGTTGCCTCCCGTTGAATTTTGGTAGTGTAGGCATGACTAAGTTGTTGTTTTCGTGTCCGTTGGCTCCGCATGTAACATTTATAGGGGGTAGGACGTTGCTAACGTCATTTGTTTTGGGTAATTCCGAAATTATATGTTGTACCTCCCTCATAACATTATGGTTATTTATTTCCAATTTTTCATCGATTGTAGTCTCGTGTTTTTGTAGGGACTCATTTAGAATTTTGGTAGTGATTGTAAGGTCAACTTTATTTTCTAACTCGATAATCTTAGAATTGTTAGCCTGTAATTTTTGTTCTAATTCCGTGAAAATTTCCGAAAATTTATTTTCTACCTGGCTTATTTGTGTAGCAATACATTCTTTAAGCTGCCCTACTTCCATTTGTATTCCTATAAAGTTGGCTTTTATATTAGCCTCGCTCTGCCTAAATTTTTCTTCTAAATTTTGACTGTTTTCCTTTAATTTTTCTTCTAAATTTTGACTGTTTTCCTTTAATTTTTCTTCTAAATTTTGTTTAATTTCTATTTGATTTAATTTTAATTTTTCTTCTAAATTTTGACTGGTTTCTATTTGGTTTAATTTTAATTTTTCTTCTAAATTTATTTGTAAGTTTGCAATAAGGAATGTCATCTGCTCTAACAGGTTAGGGGATGATGTGGTAGGTATGTCCATAGCTATCCCGGTTTCAGTGTCGTTAGTGTTTGAGTTGGTCTCGATATCCTGAGGTATAGGGTCGGTTATTGTTATATTGGAAGCAGTTCGTCTTAAAATTGGTAACTGCCCTTCCTTGGCTTTGTCGGTTTGTTGTATTGTCTGCCTAAGGTCATAGTTTGCTTTGGATGTCTCGTCTGGCGAACTCATCTTGATATCATGTATGTACTACTTTTATGGTTAGCCTATTACTTTACTTACTAATTATTCTAACACATATAAACATGGATTTTAAAACTATAATGTGATGTTTATGTACTAGTAAATGATTTATAATTATCAAATTTATCTAGGACTAACTTAAATATCTAGGCTACTGTTTGATAAGTTTTTAATGTAATATCCTAATTGTTACCAAGCTGATATGTACATATTGTTTCATAACACAATCATGCCAATCACGTTGTGCGCCATTTATAATAAATGAATAATAATAAATATTTCTTTACTATAATGTAATATAATATATTATAAAATAATATATTCTTTCAAGTTTTTTTTTTTGAAAAACTTCTTAAATTTTGAATAACTTTCTAAATGAAACAGAATTACCTCTTGGCTCTACTCAATTCAAGCTAATTGGTTAATTTGGAATATGGATGGTTATTAAAAATAAACAAATAAAGACTAAATTCAATTTCTTATTTTCTAGGTTCAAACATTAATAAATAATAAGATATGATGTTATATTAACATAATAACATTAATTTTATTAGAATTTACCATACAATATTGGATTATAATTTGTTAAGATTTAACTCTCTTTTAGAGTTCATGAAATTTGTAATAAAGTTTGTAATATTATAGGCCTCTAGGCTTAGCTCAATTTAACAGAACACTTAGACTCAAATACTACAATATTAATTAGGTTAGATCTCGGGGTAGGCACTCGGCTGGCATGGTTGTGTTATACAAGCATAACGCATAAATAAATTGAAAAATTGAAATGATTAAAATTCTAAAACAAAAATTTAATTAAAGTTCACAAGAAATGTTGAATTGATAATTTTGAAGTAATACAGGCCTTTGAATTTGGTAAATGTTTAGAATAGTTAATTAACAGAGCATACCATGCTCTGTACAGTTCACACTGACTCTCATCACTAATTTAGACACAAATATTATAAAGAAAACTTTGGATGTTAATTTGGCTTCTGTACTGTCTCGTCTCCACAATGTTACTATTGTATCTTGTTTCTTTTAAAAACATGGCGCCTCGTTGTGTTGCGGAGCGATATTTTTCTATTTTAAGTGAGATCGTTTGTTGAAACTGTTGGGATTCTTCCGCGGCACCATATAGTACCGTTTTTTTCCTTCTTTTCTTGGCCATTGGCAATTTGGGGTTGTAATAATCATTTCTTGTATTCGTATTTGTTGTTTTGTATCAATTTGTTTATTAATTACACATTATTTAACTAATTTAAGGGTGATTTAGACCGCGTACATACATATCAGCTGATCTATCTTAGTACAAAGTTTTAACTTATTTCTTCTTCCTCAATATTTTACAATGTTTGCAATTAAAACTAACAGATGTTTTTGCATACAAATAATTTATAAGTAGTGGTATCTTAGAGTAATTTACAGTCTGATCGTTCTATTTAGTACTTCGAAATATGGTTACATATATTTTGGAAAATGGCCGTAGGCCGTTTTCGTGTTTAACATTGCAAACTCACTGTTCCTTATAAGTAGTGATTTGTTTGTAAATAAAGTTTGGGATCTTATGAAATGATTTTAAATAAAGATATGTGATGTTATGGTTGTGTAGTGGTGTGGTTAATTTGTGTGTCCGCGTCTAAATTTCGAATGTTTACAATTTAGAGATAGGCCTATCTTACGTCTGCTTTAGGAATGATTTGTTTTGCAATTGAATGAATATGGGTGGTTTATTAATAATAGGTTGTATATAAATATCTGCTGTTAATACTTATGAATGTAGATCGTTGTATTCTATGCTTAATTATCCAAATCGTATATTTTTCATTTGACTTAGGTTATGTTGTTATTGGTTAATTTAGGCTAACTATCCTAACCTGTTGCATAAGTTATTGATGTGATTTGTGCTGTTATAATCCTTCTATCACAGTTTTTTTTTATTTTATCAAACATGTTTACATTGTATTTATTTGTTCATCTTTGTATGTAGATAAAACAAAACTAACGATTCCTAACTGGATTTCTAACGAATATTAGAGTTACCGTTAATATATCATTTAAAAAAATGAAAACAGGCCTTAAGCGCCTTCATTTTCATTTGGTTTTATCTTATTATGTGCTTAAAATAAGTTATAACAAAAGTAACAGAAGGAAATATATAATTACGTTAAAAATAATGAACAAATTTAAGACGTCTTTATGGGTTGATTTTCAATTTTTACTGATAAATATCGAACATCCCGTTAGGGGCTCGTAAGAGCAAGTTGGGCGTGGCAACCCTGAGCAACTCTAGATGGATCAACAATTTTTAAAAAAATATTTTTTGGGTTAAATCTCTCTCTTTCATCTCTCCTAACAAGTATCTCTTGACCGAACTCTTGTTCATTTAATACCCTGACGCTATTAGAGTATTCGAGAGCTTTGTTTTATGTTTATTTCTTCTTTTGTTTTTATAAGATGATAATCACTGAGAGGTTTTACCCCTTAAACAACAAGGAAGATGGATTAGGGAACATATTTTAAAACTAATAGTTTTCTTTGGTTAATATTTTGATTGTGAATGAGTGTTAGAAAGTTTGTGTCATTTATTTAATTAACTGTGTTGAGCTAAACTTGCGAAACTTTGATTACCAAGCGAATTTAAACACAACTCTCCAGAAAAAAACTTTTCTTGTGCAATATATTGTCTCGTATTTGTCTAAACTGCTTCTTCATTTTATATGTATGGAACTTTAGTTTATAATTCATTTATTGATTGCTGTTTATTTATTAACATATCTTGATAATCATTGTATATTTCATCACACAGTACCTATATTCCGAAATTTCAAAATTTTCCAGTACAAATTTGGTCTCCTTTCATTCACAAAATAGAACTTTTATATCTGCATCTCAAATCGCATAACTTCATATTAAACATTCTGTCAGAAACAATCTTTCACATAATTTGCAAATATAAATTATTGAAACTCATCTTTAATTCGATTATAAAACATAGAGATCAAATATTTAATAAAAATCATTAAAACTTTTCCCTAATCTAATTGAAATTTTTTTTTTCGTAAATGAATTCCAACAAAAATCTAATTATCTCGAGGGACGTTTTCCGCGGAAGTTATTCCAATATTGCTGTGAAAAATGTGTCTGGAAAAATAAGGCTCCTTTATATTGTTAACCTGGAATGAATTTAATGGAAATGTTTGGGACAAGTTAAAGCAATAAATCACATAAAAATATATTAAACGTGTTAGAAACGTAGAATATAGTTTAATCAAAATAAAATAAAATTATAATAACCTAGTTGTACCTAGGTTATATATAGTTTTCTATACCTATAGTACCTATAGTTTTCTAGTTGTACCTAATTCGGTACAACTAGAAAAATTAGTTGTATCCAACTATTTTGAAAGAAAACAAGAAATGATGAAATGCTTACCTTGCAAGTACAGCGAACATCACAAGTGAGGTGTGTGTGTATGTAAGTTTTTGCCAAAAACAGACCGGGCTAATCGTAATAGAAGGAACCACTGAAGGAGTGTGAGAATATAGCCAGACTTGACGTCAGAGAAAGAGATCTGGTCGACTTCAGACAGAGAGAGAAAAACGATAAAAAGACTTTGGAAAAGGGTGAACAAGATTTTATATATTTAAAGGAGCTTGTAATGTTTATAAAGATAGCATCTAGAATCACAATAGTTGGAACCATTCTGGGTTTATGTTTTTAATAGAAGTAATTGTTTTAGAAAGAAGATAATAAATTGTAATTATGAATGAATAGTGATAATATAGAGGAATTATCAATAGTACTTATAGTAAGAAAGTTATATTAACCTTAATGAATTGTAAAATGACGCAAGTAGATAAAATGTAAGAATAACATTAAAATAGTTTTTATGTAAATTGAACCTCTAACTATTATTTAAAAGTAAAGAACCCATCCCTGAAGTTTGTTTTTCTAACAAAAGTAAATTGTCAATTATCAAAAAATCAATAAAATATATTTAATCCAATAAACGTACAACAGTAATAATATTGGACACTGAGGAGGCCCATGTGTTTAAACGTGCTTATAGATAGATTACCCTGTCTAACCCACCATAAATCTTTAGCCTGGTTCATGAGATACGTTATGTAATAGTCCCAGTGGAAATTTATTACTTTCCCTTGAAGTTTAATTACTCCCTTATTTTACAACGCAACATTGAAAAGCAGCGTGAGTAACGTTTTCTTCATCGGGAATAACTGATATCTATTCTGTTATTTTTTAACTTTAAATATCTTCAAATATGTCCCAACTTTATCGTGTATTTGAGGCTCCAATATTACTTTCGTAGAAACATAGAATCCATGGATTGAAGAATGGAGAGGTTCCTGATTCGTGGAGTCTCGGGACACGTACAATAAAAGTGAAATTTTTAAAACACTTCTCTCCTTACTCTAAAACAAATATTTTCACTCAGGGTTTATTCCACACATCTAGCAGTTGTCTAAGATACCATCGCTTTGCTATAAAAGTAGAATCCATGGATTGAAGAATGGAGAGGGTCCTGATTCGTGGAGTCTTGGGACACGTAAAATAAAAGTGAAATTTTTAAAACACTTCTTTCCTTACTCTAAAACAAATATTTTCACTCAGGGTTCATTCCATACATCTAGCAGTTGTCTAAGATACCATGATCGCTTTGCTATAAACGTTGAATCCATGGATTGAAGAATGGAGAGGGTCCTGATTCGTGGAGTCTTGGGACACGTACAATAAAAGTCAAATTTTTAAAACACTTCTCTCCTTACTCTAAAACAAATATTTTCACTCAGGGTTCATTCCATACATCTAGCAGTTGTCTAAGATACCATGATCGCTTTGCTATAAACGTAGAATCCATGGATTGTTGTCAAAATAACTGTTGAACCTTAAGGTTTGAGTGCATCTTGTTTTGTAGTTAAGGAGTAAATTAGGATTTATAAAATGTAACGAAACAATGAAATTATGAAATGAAAACAAATCTTGCAGTTCTAGTCATTAGTATCAAAGTTGATTATAATACTGAGTCTTGTCATTAATTATTTAAAACTATATATTACAAGAAAATGTAAATACCATACAAACTGTACAACACAGACATTTTTTTGATCTTTTCGGATTTTAGGGATTTATATTTCCCGAGAGATCTCAGAGTCTAAAATTAAATTTCAGATCATTCTGTTTTAGAATTTTAGAGTTATCATTTCATTCAGAATTATAATACACGTACTAAGTGTTGAGTCTTACATATTGAGTATAATATCGCCCTTTGAGTACTTAATTTACCGCCATTTTGAAACTGTTTTATTAATCTTGAAGCAACCGGTACAAGTATTTTTAAAAATCAACTTTTATACCGTAGTTAAACTTAAAGATGACCTACAGTAAGTTACTATACATACACTGACATAAATACATTATCCAAACTGGGAAAAGTGTGCTACAGTGTCTCAAATAAATGCATTATTAGAGACACAAAACACAATATCAAACAGTTTATTATTTACCTATACAATTTTATGTACTATTTTGTGTACAATAAATTTAAAAGATTTTTTTTTTTAATAAATAAAAACCTTAAAAATTCGTTTTGTGTATATTGTGTTTGTGTGTGTATATAAGAATGAGTTAAACAATAATTTCTTATACGATAAATGTACTAAGGCTTAATAATTCTACAAGATGAAACCTCCAAAGGGACATAATATCAGTTCGTCACGCAGTCAACATGCTTAAATTACATTAGACTTCAATAGAGACTAAATTGCCGCACCCTGTCACAAAACATTGTTAGCAAATTAGTTTATGGCGACTCCAACAAGTTCTATAAATTAAATTTTATTTTCAAATTTCTCCCTGACGTTAATAAAATTCTGATCGTGATTGAATTCTCCTTTCATTAAATAAAACTACCGTCTTACAAAGAAAGCTATAAAATTAAAAAAAATTAATTTATATTAACTATTTATTTGAAAATGGGCTCATCCTATTTGATCTAAGTGTAAAATTTCATACAAAATTTGATAAAGACGAATATATAATTATATTTCCAGCTTTAAATAATCGTTAACATTTAATATACAACGTAGACATCCTACCATCGATTCCAACTCTACAAACAAAATATAATATAATTGCCTTGCAATTACAGTTTATAGCTACCTAGCTGATACAAAATATAAATTGTTGTTTAAAATGATATAAATAAATCCATTAATAACTTCAGATGGCAGACGATAATATTTGGGAATTTAATGAAATAACTGTTAGTTAATCTTTGCTGAACCATCCCCCAACCCCATCAACCTAACCACATTTATGACACACTGTATTAATTTCATTTATATAAAAGACTAACCTATGGCATCAATTTCACATGAGGATAGTTGACATAGTTTTATAAGGGAATAATTATTTTAACACAATCCTAATGGAGATGCTATGGAAATAAATTATTCCCAAATACAGCAACACAATATTTTTGATGAAAATCGACCCGTAAATAACCCATAAGATTTGATACTTATTTTAGGGGTAAAAACACCCTTGGAGTGGAATATTTTCAAAACCCTTTCCCTGTAAGCATCTACAGACCTACCGAAAATGATGTTAAAAGAGTCATAGCTCTAGGCTTCTTGGATCCAGAGATTTCGTGATCAGTCAGTTGGTTTTGATTTATATATATATATATATATATATACTTTTATTTTATATAAGTTTTGAAAAATTAAGAACATATAAAATGATATCTGTTCGCGGCACTTTCGTGATTCATTACATAAGATTTAAATAATCTTATCAACTGTTATCTTTTGGTTTTTGAAGCAGGTCTAAGTTATGCATAACAATATATATTTTAGTGTAAATCGTGTTTCTTTGTTGCTGCGACAACATAATAGTTCCATAAATTTAACGACTTATTAATTGATAACACAGATAGCAAATTTGACGTCCCTTTACTCATGTTTGCCAGATTTTATAAATATTTAAATGTTTCTTTTAAAATATATCTGTGTTAACGTATTTCAAAGTACTTGACATGTTTTCTGATTAGGTAAAATCACAAACACACCAACCAAATCAGTTATCTGAGGAAGGGAGACCAGAGTTAAATCATGACAGAAAGTACAAATATAAAAACGAGCTGAAATGATTGTGCGTCAGAAGGCAAGCAATACATTATGCTTAGGATTACGAAAGAGACAGCCACCTGGGATACATTTAAATTCACAATTATTCAAACACATTATTTAACCTAATCCCTTAAGTGGTATTTAAATGAGAGTAATTTCTTTACTGAGTCGCGTTTATCTGATAATAAATTTATTCAAAACCAACTTATTGGATTAAAAAATAATTTTGGTTAAATATTTATCTTTGAATATATAATAAAAGTTATTCCTTACAGTACAGTCGCATAGCGTATATTAATAACATTATCAAACAAATATTATTTTTATAAGATATATAATAGAGTTTTAAATACATTAGGTTAAGTAAATATATTGCGTACTTGTTCACACTTATCGATTTTTAGGTAAACACTCGAATCTGAGTGAAGGAAGTATTGAGTAATTAATCGGTCGGGTACAGATTATGTTTTTCCGTCGCTTGTGATTTTACTCATCATTAGTGTTAATCAAGTTGAATAACTGCTCAAAGCTGAAGTCAATATTCATATTTCTGTAAGTCCCGGATAAGAGATGCTCACTTTGATTACCTGGCATAATTGCTAAGTGGTAATGAAAATGTTTATTCGGAAAGAGCAACTATTTTCTGTCATCATTAACTCAAAAAAGGAATTAATATAAAATAATTACCCTTAGCCCTCTAATACTCAAGTAGCGTCTGGATAGGAAGACAACAAGAGAGTATTGGTAGGAAAGATGAAATAGAAGGAACTAACCCAAGACTACTTGAAAAAAGTGTACATCCAGCTAGGTTTTCTCGGGATTGCCAAGTCTGTATTCACTACATGGGTCCCAGAGTGTGGTAGACCACTCAATACTTTTATCAAGGATATATGATGCGGATGTAAGATTCGTCCTTAAATTCGTTTACTTTAAATCTTATAAAAGTAATTTTGACTAAAGTAAACTGAGAAGTAGCGAACCAGTTATAATTAAGTACAGATTCTACACCGATCACTGCTTTCGGGTTCATTATTGTTAATATATGTAAATAATCTACTTAAAGTTTGTTCATTGTTTGGTGTCCAAGTCACTTTGTATAATATAATGAGTAATAAATTAATTTATATTACCTTTATAGTTCCGTCATGTGACTTTGAGTTAATTTAATTGTGTGTATAGTGTTAATGTTTTTGTGATATTTAATGTTTTAACGACCTCTACGGAGTGAAATTACTGAAGATGGAGATACGTCTCCGAAACGCGTCTTTGTAATAAAGACAAACTCAAAGTCACATGACGGAACTATAAAGGTAATATAAATTAATTTATTACTCATTATATTAAAGTTTGTTTCAAAAAAGTCTGGTCTCTTTTGTCAACAATACAGTTCTGCCAATACTTCAGATCAACTCATTTTAGATATGAAAGAATGATCTAATTTCTTTAGGATCGTGGCACGGAGAACTATGTGTCCCAAGATTAAATATATAATATTCAATATTACTTATAGTTATGTAAATAAACCATTATAGTTATTCAACTTCACTAAATTAGAAATAAGTTAAAAATATATTTATCAAAGTGTTAGAAATCATGCTTCCCGTCTGGGTTCTTTAACTTTAAACTAAATAAATCAGTGGTTCCGTTGTATAATTAATAGTTCTTTATTAGTTAATACAACTTGACTATTTCTCTTAGTTCTCTTAAAACAAATAATATAATCTTCTTAATTACTAATAATCCAGAATGACTAACTACTGCAACCGATAGACTCGATTCTACGTAAATGATTAAAATGACTTGACTGTGAATAATTAGAAGATAGAAATTTTTCTCACCCTTCCTTCAAATTTCGTAGATTCTTGGACCTGAATACTCGGAGATTCTTCCTCTGGCTATCATCCAAAACTCCTACAGTCGTTCATTTAATCGATTGATCCCTCTCCCCGCCATTCCAGCGATTATATCCTATTGTCAACTCAATGACGTCCACCAAACTTACAAGATAAGCAATTTCATCATTTTTTAAAAAATTCTGTCACAATAATTGTTGTTACTTTGTCTTCTAAGAAAGAACTTAGCCTATATTTTCAATTATATCTATCCCTAATACCTAACAAAAGATCAATCAAAACGATTTTATAGCGTTTATTGTTTTCAAACAAATTCGCAAAGTTAGGAATCAAAATTAAATATTTTACAAATGAGTACTCATATCCTTTACATATTTAGTTAACCAAAGACATGGTTCATGTCTACACACATTTAAAAAATTCAAGTATACACTTCTGTGGAATAATTTTAGAGAAATACTGGTTTTATTTTAGTTTTATTATTTATATTTTCATAAAATTTACATGATTAATCCAAATAACATTTCAAAGATATTTAGAAATTCCGCTCATAATTTTTAAATATTATCAGTACAATAAAGGGAAAATGGTATTTCAAATTTAGTTAGAACTAAGTTTAAACGCGAAATTCAAATAAAAATTGATAAATTTTAATCTGTTGCATTTTACAGCAAGTGTTTAACATACGAAAGTTTCAATATTTAGAAAAGGAAAACTGCGACTACATGACAACAAAACATCAAAACAAAGTTATAACAATAAATAAATACTTTAACTAAATCTTGTTATTTAATTTTTTTATTTATAATGAAATATTATAATATGTATTTATGAAGAAAAAACATCATAAATAATAAAGTTATATTGCACTCAATTTGTCCAATATTGAAAATCGTGCTTTAAGTTGAATCATGTTTATAAATTAAAAATCCAAGTATTTTTAAATTTCTGATAAAGTTTTACCATATAAGACAACACCCAACTCTTCCAACTGAGTTTTTGGTGCATTTACAATAATTTACAATATATTCATCTCTGTATCCAACGAAACGTGAAGAAATGTTAAAACAAAACAAGAAAAGTCAGTCTGATCCACGATCCCTTTTCTTGATAAAATACATCATTTCAACCTTTCTTACTTTTTACGGTAACGCCTTTTACAAATCACTCCATAAATCTTACGTAAGACCGTTAGTGAGTTTTCGTTTCGGGTCAACACCGAGGATTGGAATATTATTATGGAAGGAGAGAGAGGAGGGAGGACGTGAGAGACAAGGGCTCACTTAGGGACTCCCTCTCCCCGCTGGTTATCCATTTCAAATGAGTTAGGAAGTTCATCAAATGTTATTATAATAGGATTAGTTTATTATTGTTATTGAAAAAGAGTATCACAGAACGTTCCTAGGTTCGAAAGTACCATTGTTCATTCTTAAAAGATGGGAAATGTACTTTTAGTGTAAAGGTTTCTAGCAGAGAGGCTTAACACCGAGATTGTTTTTGTATTTGGTTACAGTTTTTTTTTGTAATTTGAGGGTGCTCACGGGCAAAAAATATTACTAATCTTCATGCTATAAAAATTTAATCCAAACAACAGGAATGATTTCCTATCAAAACGAGAGAGAGATGTTCTTACTTGTGACATCTCACTGAAGAGATAGGTATCTTCTCAATAGTGGAGACTCTTCCAGGATAGTAAAAACTTCTGAATAAAAGCAATGTTTTCACCCCTTAAGAATAGTTTTCCCCAAGAGAGTAGAGTTTTCTCCCCAAGAGGAATGAATTTTTCTTGGGTGTAGAGGCTGCTTACCTGGGTATATGTAATTCAACCCAAACTGAGAGCAAACAAGCAGCAAGGATTATATCCTAGATTATAAACCTCTCAGTGATAAAAAAGGTTTTCCTTTAGACTATCTGATACAATCGTTATCTCATAATAAATTATAAAACCATCACTCTGTCAGGAGATGCAATTACTTCCTCTGGGAAGAATAATTTTTCCTCAAATGAGGAATCTAATAAGAGATTTGTCATCCAGAGTTTAAGGAAATCTCCCGCGTAGCCATCTCCCTGTAAGGAGATTTACCTTATAATTTCTCAGTTAGAGGAAACATTTTACGTTTACAGCGAAATGATACAGAGAACTCAACACACATGATAAAAGTGGGGAAATATTTGAAGATATTTAATTTCAAAAAAAAATGTTGGACTTGATATTAGTTATTCTCGAAAAGAAAACAATGTTTTTTTCTAGAACGCATAGTGTGTATCTTTTAGTTGCCTTGTAAAATTAGGAAGTAATTAAACTCTTAGGGAGAGTAACAAATAAATTCTAGGCAAGATACTTAAGGTCATGAAACCAGTGTGGATATTTATGGAGAGTTTGACAATGGGATCTATCTAATAAGCTAGTTTAAACACATGTGGACTATCTGTGACCAATACTTGTTATACGTTTATTCAAATAATATTTGACTGATTTTCAAAAATTTACATTAAATATATTTTAAAGTGATTTATTGCTTTCACTTGTCTAACACGGCTCCATTACATTTATCACAGGTAATAAATTATCGCATTACGCTTAATTTGTCAAACACAATTTCCACAGTTATATTGAAATAAATTCCAACTCAGAACGTCACACATGATAATTAAATTTTTGTCAGAATCCATTTACGTAAATGTTTCAATTGAATTAAAGAGGAGTTTCAGTCATTTTAATTTGCAAATTATGTGAAAGATTTTGTTTGACAGAATGGTTAAGCTGTGGAAATTATACGATTTGAAATGCAGAAATAAAAATATAGATTTCATTTTTGTGAGTGAGAGGAGAACAAATTTGGATAAATAACTGAAAATTGTATAATTCGGAAATCGCAGATTATAATATGATATAGTGAACTTTACAATGTTTATCATCACATGTTGATAAATAAACATTATAATAAATAGCACAAATTTTCTCACACACTCGAAATACTAACCAAAGAAAACTTGTTAATTGTTATGGTCTCACACTTGTGTAAATTACTGTAATCAAATGAATGACAAACACAACTTTTCACACAAAAATCCCTATATTTGTCCAACACAAAAACAAGAATCATGGTGCTAGTATCCAAGTCACTTTTGTTTTAACTAACAATTGAATTACCTTATATGGTTTCCGATAGGTGACTTCTTTTTTCAAACACTAACGCGTTTCAGAGCATCTGCTCCATCTTCAGAGTTCTATTCACTTATTTCCGATCGTTAACAACATTAAAACATAAAATATAAAAAACACACTGACACACACACACCCATATATATATATATATATATATATATATATATATATATATATATATAACTTTACACATCACTTATCGTATCGACGACACTTGCGATGAGCATCATATCGATGTCCTTAAAAAAAGAAGTCACCTGGCGGAAGCCATATAAGGTAATTCAATTGTTAGTTACAAAAACAAGACAACTTTTTAGGTACTGAGGATGATGACTTAGACATTGAAATGTCGTATTTGTATTTATTGTCTTTTCATTCATATTATTATAAAAATGCTTATCCAAAAATAATCATTAGTTTTTTTCGTTTTTGTTTAACGGAGAAAAACCTTTCGCCTTATGAAAATAAGAAGAAAACAACACGATATAAAGACCTCCAGCGCTCTAATACTGTAATAACTTCAGGTAAAATAAACCATAGTGAAGAAAGAACTAATAGGAAAGATGAGAGAGCGAGGTCTAATCAAAATAAAATTAAAAAATGTAGATACAGCAAGGTACCTCAGGATTGTCAAGTCCTTACTCAGTAGAGTGAACTACTGAGGGTATTAATAAATTGAAACTTGACTGTAATAACAAGTCAATAAAAATATAATACATAGTTTTATTTAAACATATTTATTGTTGAAGTACGTAAGTTGTGCAACTTATTGGCACTGTATATTTATATAAAGTGCATCTTCTTTAACAGCCATGACTTTCCTGTAATAATAAATAAATAAATACTTAATAGCTAAGCCATCTCCATAATATGACTTGAAGTTCAATATTTAGTGTCTCTAGTGATGGCAATATCGGTTCATTCTTGATAACTTCAAGGATAGTTTTCCGCATTCTACAAGCCCCTAATGTTTTCTGATCCCTCACACTCTAGCAATATGAACTGATTTCACAAAACCACAAATGTTTTCCTCACATCAACACAATGCTATGGGATTCCTCCTTGTTATAAATTAAATGCTTCCATCAGTCAAGTTATTCAACTATTAAGATTCAAATTGGAAAAGAAGTATCTGACATGAAAGTGTTCTTAATAATCCGTTATTTTATAATGGTTGGACAGGGATTGACATGCAGTTCGTTTTACCAAATTAGACCAAATATAATTGTACAAAATATTGTGCAATGAATGCATAGAAACTGTTTGAAAGTTTTGAATAAGCAGTTTTTCGAAATCAAGTTACAATTTAAAAAAGCTAGAACTATTTTTATTTAACATCTTATTGGTAAAATAAATACACAACATTACCTCTTAACAAAAAAATAACAATTTTTATTCAAGGATAAAATAAAGCAAAAGCTTAAAGTTTCAAATATTTTAATAATATAAATGAGCTTCAATTGTTTCGCCTTGCGGCATCATCAGTTGCCCGATGATGCCGCAAGGCGAAACAATTGTAGCTCATTTATATTATTAAAATATTTGAAACTTTAAGCTTTTGCTTTATTTTATCCTTGAATATGGAGTTTCAACAAGAAATATCTTCTATTACATTAAAGACAATTTTTATTGTAATAGCAGATATTTCTTGTTGAAATTCCATATTCAAGGATAAAATAAAGCAATAAAGCTTAAAGTTTCAAAATATTATAATAATATAAATTCAACCCGATGATACCGCAAGGCGAAATAATTGTAGCTTATTTATATTATTAAAATAATTTGAAACTTTAAGCTTTATTTTATCCTTAAATAAATAACGTTTCTAGTTAAATGTGAAAATTAAGTAAACATATTGTTCAGGGACTTAGAGGTGATAAACTTTTATTGAAAAGGAATAAACAGTGCACTATTAAAAGGAAATGTATTATTTATATAAGGAATGTGGGCTTTGCTCAAGGAATGGTTGTGTGAGTAAAAGGTTGATCTTTATATAAGGGACTTTGTATTGGGAGAAGTTGTGGTTTTATAGACAAAGTTTGGAGGTATTATTTACACATTTGACATCAGGTTTATCAACCTGTCATCATTATGGTGTTCAAACTCACAGGTATTGGTGTAATTGTGTTTTCTATTTTAAAATGTTAATAATAACAAATTCAGTTAACAAGAACGTTTGTATCCATATAACAACTGAAGGTGACAGTCATGGAAACTTGGTTTTCAACAAAAAAATGTTTATTTTAAGAAAAAAATGTGTTTTTTTTTTAATTAAAAAAAAATGAAGTTGCAATAAGTGTTGATTAATTCCAAGTAACTTTCATTTACTTTTAATCAATGGCGGCGTAACTTATTTTTTGCTCTATATATCGTACAGTAAACGTATTTATTTACTGAAGTAAAAAGCGTAAAAATTGCGAGAAAGCCTTAAGTTACAAAAAAATAAAATAATATTAATTAAAAAATACAAAATGCCAGCATTCCGTACGTTGATTTTAATTTTGAAATACCTCTTTTGTTAATATACACAACGTTTGTTCCCTTCAGTATTACATTTTAATTAAAGCTAAACAACAGTTTTAATTTTATTCTGGTAAAAAAATAATTAAACACACGCGCTTACTAAATAATAAGTACACAAGGAAATAACTCTAATGATCACTTGAAAACATGGATAATATATGAGGGACTGAATTGAACCATTGAAAGCTGCTCTCTTCACTAATGATTTATTAATTATTTCGTTAAAAGAATAAAATCAAGGTGGGGAACATTATTTTCATAAAATTGTAAAAACCTTTTGAAAATTAGTTTACCTATTAGACAACCTACAAGTATTTTATGAACTCGTGAATTTGAAATTCTGTTTTCTAGTGTTTAATTTTTTAAGACGCAAAACACATGACATAAGTTTTATTTTCAGGTAGAGACCAGTGTTAGATTATTATTTAAAACTAATAGCTATTCAAAATTGTCTAAGTACAGTAACTAATGTATTACAAAGAGGTAAACCAATTCAAGATTGCTTTTGATATTCTCTACAAAAACAATTGCATAAATTTGTAATCAATTGAAACATAAAACACACACACTATACACACACACACACACACACACACACACACACACACACACACACACACACACACACACACACACACACACACACACACACACACACACACACACACACACACACACACACACACACACACACACACACACACACACACACACACACACACACACACTGCCACGCCGCCTCTCTCCACGTTAGTGTGTTCGAGTAGGGTTCTTCTCGCCCCACTTTGGAACGCCACTTACCACGCCGAAAGTCTTGTCTGACTTCACGCGAATTTAAGATTCTTGTTCCCTTTTTTGGAACACTATTATCACGAACTCTTAAACTCGCTGTACGATCACCACCGACTGGGCGAACCACCTTTCTTTTCAAAGCAGGCGCGGGCAAGGCCAAGATGCTCACTTTTACTTTTTTAAATCAAAGATTTTGCAACTCTTGGCTCTAATAAGTATGAGCTTGTCCTCATAAACTTACTAAATTTTAATTAACGCAAAATTCCCTGAATTTTATCTCAATGCTCGATTATTTAACTTTTTTAAGATTAACTCTCTCTCTCTCTCCAAGGTCGTGCCTTTTGGGAGAAATCGGCTCTTAAGTTCTGATGATAACTTTTTAAAATTTTCAAATTATATTACCAGAGCACAGATATATAAAATTTATGTTAAAACAAAGTTAATAGCATACACAGAATGGATTTATATTAAAAACACAACAAAATTTAGAAATGAATTATTTGTATATTATCTCCTCTTTTCCACAGAAAAATTATATATTCAAAACTTTTTTAATCACACAAAACAATTTAATTGAACAATAACACAACTATTTATTTATTTAACAACATTAATTAATGTAAGATTATCTATATATTAAACAAAAATAAAAGCGCTTGACTTTCCAGACAGAACCACAAACAGTTTTTCCTGTACTGAAAAAGTCGTATTTAAATTATTAATTATTATCAACACCAAAGCAGAGGTTTAAAAATGAATTTAATTTTTAATAATTCCCCTAATGACGTTATATTTGAAAAGAAGTTAATATTTGCGAATTATTCCTTAAGTATAAGATACCTTCACACTTTAATAGAAGTTCTAGTTGGATTTGGAATTTGTTGTATTATTAAGATAATAGTGATGTGATGTTTTCTATCCAGAGTCTGTAAGCTGCTAAGTAGTTGAATGCTGGTCTCGAATTCTTCTAAGTCGCCTTGAAGATCGATTAAAGTTGAAATTATTCTAAGTCCAATTAGTAGAGTGACAGTTGAATCTTCCTCTCAGCTCAGAGTCGGTTGCAGAAGAAACGTCCTTTAAGCGTCGATTCCAAATCAAAAGTAATCGTCTTTCGACGATTAAAACTCGGTCTCCCTGTCAGTGGGAATTAATCCACTTTTCTGGAGCCAATTTTCCTCCCTTTTTGGGAAAAAGGTATTTTCCATATATTATGTGTTTTCAGGCCCTTTTGGTCTGAAATATTTACACTATATGTTTTATTAGTCCTATTTTTTGACTAATGAATAGTTTTCTTCCTTAATTATTAATTAAAACACCTTTTAATTAATAATTTATAGTATTTTTTCTTTAACGTTATCTTTGATCCATGTTGGCAACATGATGATTCTGACTTTAGACTCTGCTTGAAGATGCGCGCGCAACTGTTCATGTTTTGGCATGAAAATCTCTACTTTTGACGTTTTTTCGTTCAACTCGCTATAACTTTCGAACGCTCGAACCGATTTTAAAGTTCCTTTCGGATTCTTCTTCCTTTCCATCTTGTGGGTCTTGTGGAACTTGATTCATCGCTCTACTACGCTTCGTTCGCGAGTTATCGCCCTTTTCCTGAAATTTGATTTTTCCCCTTTTCAAATTTTGAGATAAGTCCTTTCTCAAAATTCTTTTGACGAAATCTTGTTCCTCTTCTACTACGACGAAAAACTATGGTTGTACTTTTCCCATAACTCGTTTGGTTGTCGAGTTATTCGCCTTTGAAGTCCTTAAGTTTGTGTCGTATGAGTTTATGTTCATAAAAACCCCCCCATTATATATTATTACTTCTGCTTTGGTGTGTTACCATTTTACATACTAAATACATATAATTATCATGTTACTTTACCCCTTTAACTTTTATTTTACCCGCTTTTGGGCTTTGAAGTTTTACGTTTTGTAATTATTATATCTCCCTTATTTTATTTTCAAATTTGATTCTAAGTACCTATTATTGTGCCCTATTGTGGTCTCTACAATAGTACTTATTATTATTATTTAAATGATCCCCCCTTCAACTCAAAAATTCCAAAAAACTCCCCAAGAATGACATTCTAAGTCCATTCTCACCTGTTAATTATTATTAATTCATATTTTTTATTTGTGATTATTGTTACTTCCCCACTTGGTTATGACTCTATGATTTTTGAATTTTGAATTTATTCTTTTTCCAAATTTTAGGTTTTTGAGCCCTTCTAAAAACTTGAATAACTTTTTTGTTTTATGTGATTTTAAATTTATTCTTCGATATTATTGGTCGGTTGACTCTACTGAATATTTATTTATATTAATAATTTAGTTTCTTAATAAAATAGGAACTAAGGCAGTTTGACTTTTCACGTCTGAACAAGCAAGTTTGCTCTCGAGCTGGCGTGACGTCATCGCCCCACCTCGTCCCCACTCTACAAGGTTTAGCGCGGCAATTTAACTTGTTTTAAATGGACTTGAGACGTTTGGCTTTTTCCAAACCGCCTCAAAATCCCCCCTTTGAACTAAAATTTTCGGTAAAAATGAAAATATCCTATTTTTCATTTTTTTTAAAAAACTAAAATTTTAGTATTAAACCCCTTTTTCGACATATCACATTTCATATTAACTATTTATTTATCATCTCTATTAATCATCAACATAAAGTTTGACATATTAACCTAACAACTTATATAAACACATTTATTTATATCCAAAAAACATCTCCTCCATCATTTCATATATTGATATACTCAAAACACATTTTATTCATTATAGTATAATATTTATATATTCAAAACACATTTTATTCATAATAGTATAATATTTATATATTCAAAACACATGTTATTTATGATAGTATAATATTTATATATTCAAAACACATTTTATTCATGATAGTATAATATTTATATATTCAAAACACATTTTATTTATGATAGTATAATATTTATATATTCAAAACACATTTTATTCATGATAGTATAATATTGATATATTCAAAACACATGTTATTCATGATAGTATAATATTGATATATTCAAAACACATGTTATTTATTATGGTATACATACAAATTTGCCTAAGCGTTCTTATAGTCCATTACAGCCGTTTCATCTAAACGTCCTTGCTGTAAATAAACACATTATCACACACAAAACATATTACATTTATATAAGGAATAATTCGTCTTATATGATTATATTTATCTGCTTTGGTTGAATTTTAAAACTATGCCTACATATATATAAAGTACTTGGTAACTACAACGATTATTATCCTAATTGTAGTTAAAAAGAAAAACTATTTATTTTATTCGGAATCTCTCATTAATAAAAAACAAAACAGTACACATTTAAACATCCATTCATTCATTTCCATCTCCCCTCTGCTAATTTGCTGAACAAGCAGTCTGTCAATATTTGTTGATTGACGTCCGGTTCACCGCTTCCCCTCCTCGTCTATACTTTGTTTATTCAGGTGCGGCTTGCAGATGCGTGTTACTGCTATGCTCCTGACCTTGTACACTTAGGAATTTATTCGGGACTTTTCCGGTTAATCACTGACCTAGGTTACATTCTTTTAAATCAGCTGACAGTCCGTTATTTCCCTTTTACCTCACTCGCTTCTACACTTTACATATTACAACTTTTAAACATTACAACTTATACAATTTATTCATAAAATTTCTTCAAATCTTTGATGTCATAACGACCTTTAACTTTTTGAGTGTCGATATTTATTACTTCATATGTTTTTCTCCCCATGACTTTGCTCACGACATATGGTCCACCATATACGAGCATTAATTTTTCGGTCTCGCTTCTATCCAAATTCGCTCTATTTGCATTCAATACGAGAACACGATCTCCTACCTGAAATTTTGTTTCTCGTATTCTTTGGTTAATTCTCTCCGCTCGCCTTGTGCCGATTTGCGTCATCCTTTGAAGACATTTCTGCTTCTTTTCTGCCCAAGTTTCACTCTGTCGCAGCTCCTTGTCTCGTGGGAAATATGACTCCCATACCTAATTTGGATCCCTATTCAACTGTATTTGTATTGGTGCATACCCGGTAGTTTCATTTGGTGTGTTGTTGATCAACTCTTCTATAAAAGGTAATTGCTTCCGCCAGGTGGTTTGAGTATCGTGACAATAAGTGCGTAATAGTCTCCCCACTTCTTTGTTGACTCTTTCTGCCAAATTTACCTGAGGATGTCTTACCGGGATCAACACATGTCCTACTTTTTGTTCAGCAATCCACTTCTTCCAATTTCTAGATGTAAATGCTGCTCCAAAATCAGTTAAAATTTTCTGAGGTTTCCCAAAATTGTCCATATATTCTGTCATATGTTTGATGCTGTTATTTGTGGTTGGATTTCTTACTGGATATAGTTTTATAAATTTTGAAAAGGTATCTATTATAACTAAAATATGTTGTATATTTCCAAGTCCTTTTGGCAATGGACCTAAGTAGTCTATGGCTATCATCTCGTTGATGTCCCTAGGAACAATAGCCTTAGACATTCCTTGCAAATATTTATTCGTTTTTTTCGCATATTGGCAAATTCTACATTTTTTGATTACCTGTAATATTCTATACCCAGCATTTTTTATATAAAAACATTTATTTATCATCGCTAACAATTTGTTCCTTCCTAAATGGCCATATATTCGGTGAACTTCGCTTATGAAATCATTTTTGTTTATTTCAGGGATAATTATTTTCCATTTATTATTAATCTCCTGATATACAATATCATTAATTATTCTAAAATTATCTCTTTCCTGCAAGTTTATTCCTTTCATTGTTAATTCCTGTAATTGATTATTTCTAAAATTTTGCATTATATCCTGAAATTTTCTTGTTGTGACTAATTTTGACTGACTTAATTTTAACCTAATTTTATTTCCACTTGGACAATTCTCGTTTTGACCATCATACATCCTGCTTATGATGTCACAAGGAACGTTTATTTTTCCTGCACAGTGTTCAATTTTGGCATCATACTCTTGGATTGCCAGTATCCATCGAGTTAGACGAGCTGTAGTTAATTTGCAGCTTCTTAGGAACTTTAAAGCTTTGTTATCAGTTATCACCGTCAGTGGTGCCCCTACAATCAATGGCCTAAACTTCTCCAGACCATGAACTATGGCTAACAACTCCTTCTCACAGATGGTATAAGCTAACTCCGCTTTCTTTAAAGTTCTGCTCACAAATCCTATAACTTGTAACTCGCCCAACTCATTTTTCTGGTACAACTGGCTAGCAATTGCACCATCACTCGCGTCGGTTTGCAAAAACGTTTCCTTGCCTTCCACAGGATGCATGATTGTTACAGATTTCTTAAATAATGATTTAGTTTTCTCAAAAGCGTTTTGCATTACATGGTCCCACTTAAATGGTTCATTTTTTCTTAATAATTTTAATAATGGTTTAATTTCATGAGAATATCGTGAAGTAAACCTAGAATAGTAATTCACAAACCCTAAGAACGATTGCAGTTTTTTCTTATTAGTCGGTCTCGGAAAATCACTGATAGCTTGCAATTTTTCCGGATCCGTACTTATGCCTTGTTGCGAAATTACATATCCTAAAAATTTTACCTCCTTTTGACAAAAATAAGTTTTGGTGGGATTTATCGTTAGATTTCCTTCTTTAAATTTTTCAAAAATCGTTTTTAAATGCTCCAGGTGTTCTTCAAAAGTCTCAGACATGCATAACAAGTCATCGACATAGCCTAACGTGTAGTCGTCGACTTCAGTACCTAATGTTAGGTCTATTGTCCTTATTAGTGCCGCCAAAGAATTTTGAAGTCCAAACGGTATCACTGTATAGTTATACACTTTATTGTTATATAAAAATCCCGTGTATTTTTTAGACTCCTCCGATAGTGGGACTTGCCAGAAACTAGATGTTAGATCGAACTTAGTTATGAATTTTTTGTTACGACCTTTCCTTAAAATTTCTTCTATAGGCGGCGCACTTTCATAATCCGGCTGTATTATCTGATTCAGTCTTCTAGCATCCATACATAGCCTAACGGTTTTATTCGGCTTTAACACTACCACCATCGGATTAATATACGGTGTTCGGGATCTCTCTATAACTTTATACTTTAGCATTTTATCTATTTCCTCCTGTACTTGTTTCCTATAATTTATTGGAATGGGGTAATTTCTATTAACATAAGTCTTATTATCAGTGATTTTTAGTTCATGAATGTATTTATTAGATTTTCCTGGAATTTCGCTAAACACAGTATTATATTTTTCCACCAAAACTTTTATTTTTTCTTCTTGATCGATTGTTAAAACACTATTTCCTAAGCCTAAAATTTTGCCGTTTTCTTCAAACATTAATTCTTTTACATGAAACTCTTCTTTCCTTTTATATTTCACCTTGGGCCGTCCTCCTTTTATTTTATACTTCGTAGAATTTTTGAATTTAACTTTCTTCTTTCGATACCTTAAGTTTCGTCCATTTTGTCTTTCCGGATCCGCCATTTGTATTATAGCTCTCCAATCACTCTCGTCTCTGGCGTCGAATCTGTCTTGTGTAAGTTCCGAATCTTTTTCAGAGTTATTTTGCAAATTTTCGTCGTATTGTATTATTTTATTATTTTCGTCGATTATTGCCTTTGGCACATTTTTATTTCCTTTATTCTCCGCTCCTTTCAGCCCTTCATCTTTATTAATTACTTGGTTACCTTTATCCCACGCTTTTAACAGCACTTCATCATTATTAAAATTTGCATTTTTCCTCTTCGTTGATTCATTCCTTGCACTTAACTTGCTTCTTCGCTTTTGACCACTTTCTGATTTGTCACTACTCGGTCTAGACACGTCCTTTGCTTTTTGTTTTAGGTCCGTAGGCATTTTAACGGCCAACACACAAGCCCCTTTTGCTCGCTTGTGCGAATTTGAGCCTCCATTATTCGCTGCTGACGACTCTACCATTTTACCGGTTTCGCCGCCATCTTGATGTTCGTTCTGCGCGTTTTCATTGCTCAATCTTGAAATCTTATTCTCCTTAAGAAAATCTACAACAATAAATTCATTTTCCTTTACCAGTTGTAGGAAACCCTTTTCCATATTAATTCGACTTCGATATTTGCACATTAAATCACAACCCATTATAATTTTGCTTTCCAGCTTTGGTACCACCATAAATACCCCTCTTATTGCTTGGTTATTTATTCTAATTTCCAATAATGCCTGTAATTTAATCTTCTGTCGTTGGCTTTTTATCGCTGTCACCATTTCCGTATTTACAACTGGTAATTCCATGATTTTATCGTTCCTATTTTTAAGCACATTTTTATAAAAATCCTCTTGCACACAGGACATTTGAGCTCCGGTGTCAATGGACATATTTACTTTTATATTTTCGATTTCTATCCCTATTTCCGGACATTTTTCGTAAACTTCACTATTTAAAATTTTATTATCTCTTTCCTCCATTAAATCTTTCTTAATTTCTGTGTTTAAAATCCCCAATTTAATTTTATTTATTTTCTGATCCCCCCTTTTAAGTTTGCTAAATTTGGTTTTATCGTCGATCTCAATTCCGTTTGTATTATCCTTTTTCTGCCAAAAATTTTGCCTTGAGATCTCGTATTTTAGTTTTTTGTGACCTTGGGCGGGAATTTTTGATTTGAAGGACCAGGGTTTTGAGGTATTTGTGGTTGAGGTTTATTCTGGGTTTGACCATAGGATCGAGGGTTAGGGTTTTGGGATGGTTTTGAGTAGTCTTGATTCCTTTGCCTGTAATTTTGATCTCTTTGTGGTCCGTCCCTCCTTTCGAAACTATCTGGTCGGCGAACTTCTCTCGTCATTCCGTCTACGTTTTCAATGGTCCTCAAAAACTTGATAGCGTCCTCCAAATGCTCACTAGCCCTACCAATACACGCTAATTGAACTTTTTGGTCGAAATGCCTCATTAGTTGGTATATAAGGAACTCTTCCGGAATTTTGGGTTCCAAATATTCGGCCTTTCGCACCATTTTACAAAAATAATCAACCCTACTCATATTTCCGTTAGGATTATATCTATGGTTTTCTATCTGATTCCTAACTACTTGTTGCGTTTGATAACCCCAATAATGCTCTAAAAATAACAATTTAAACTGGCTATATTCTTCTGTATCTCGCTTGATTATTTCCCACCATTCCATGGCAGCTCCTTTCAATTTTTTCTCCACTACTTTCAATTTATCACTTTCTTCCATCACGGGATTTATTTCTTGGAATACCTCCTCAATTTGTTTCAAAAATTGCACAGGATTTTCTCTTGAATTTCCCCAAAATTCTATAGTTTTTGACTCTAAATTTGCCCTATCTAAATAAATTATATTTTTAGCATTACCACCGGTTTCTTTAATTTTGGCAACTTCCCTAATTTTAACTTCTAATTTTTTAACTTTCTCCCCAATTTCTATAGTCGACTTTCCCTGTTCCTTTAAACTGTCCGTCATTTTTTTAATTTCCCCTACGCACTCTTCCACTTTTTCTTCACAAGTTTCTATTCGCCTCGTATTTTCAGCCATATTACTATCTATAGATTCCTTAATTTCCTCCATATATTTCCCTATTTCCTGTTTACGGGCGTCTTCCCTTTGGATCCGTTTTGTCTCCATTTCTTCCTCCCTCTTTATTCTCTTGGCTTCTGCTTCTTCTCTTTCTTGCTTCCATCTTGCTTCCAATTCTTCTCTCTCTCGTTTCTGTTTGGCTTCCAATTCTTCATCTCTCTTCATCCATCTGGCTTCCATTTGGATCTGCTTGGCCTCCGCTTCTTCCTTTTCCTTCTTCTGCTTGGCTTCCAGCTCTTCTTCTCTTTTCAACTGCTTGGCCTCCATCTCCTCTCTCTCCTGCTTCCGTAATTCCTCCATCTGGATCCATTTGGCTTCCATTTCTTCTTTCTCCTTATTTTTCTCGATTCTGTCTTCTATTCTTCTTATCTGTTCGTTATCTTCCTTCTCCTTTTCTTTTCTCTGTTGTTCCGCTTTGTCCTGTTCCCTCTCTTGCTTTCTTCTATCCTCCATTTGGTTCAGGTACCTCACCATTTTCTGCATTTCCGTCTCCTGTTCTTTTGAACCTTCCGGTTTTGCTGGATCTTTCGCTGGTCCCATTTTCACTTCACTTATTCACTTGGTTTATTTAATTAAAAAATTTAAATTTCGGTTTAATTTGGACTCTACTTTTAATTATTATTATGTTTGCAATTTAGTATATTTGTCGTTGTAATTACCAGCACAACTTATTACTAACACACATGTACATATAAATTATATCAGAACTTAAGATATTCTCGTTCGTATGAAACACTAAAAAATTCAAAATTTTGAAAATTTGTTCCAAAACTTTGCTTTTTCGTGCTCCACGCTATTGGGCGCCACTTGCCACGCCGCCTCTCTCCACGTTAGTGTGTTCGAGTAGGGTTCTTCTCGCCCCACTTTGGAACGCCACTTACCACGCCGAAAGTCTTGTCTGACTTCACGCGAATTTAAGATTCTTGTTCCCTTTTTTGGAACACTATTATCACGAACTCTTAAACTCGCTGTACGATCACCACCGACTGGGCGAACCACCTTTCTTTTCAAAGCAGGCGCGGGCAAGGCCAAGATGCTCACTTTTACTTTTTTAAATCAAAGATTTTGCAACTCTTGGCTCTAATAAGTATGAGCTTGTCCTCATAAACTTACTAAATTTTAATTAACGCAAAATTCCCTGAATTTTATCTCAATGCTCGATTATTTAACTTTTTTAAGATTAACTCTCTCTCTCTCTCCAAGGTCGTGCCTTTTGGGAGAAATCGGCTCTTAAGTTCTGATGATAACTTTTTAAAATTTTCAAATTATATTACCAGAGCACAGATATATAAAATTTATGTTAAAACAAAGTTAATAGCATACACAGAATGGATTTATATTAAAAACACAACAAAATTTAGAAATGAATTATTTGTATATTATCTCCTCTTTTCCACAGAAAAATTATATATTCAAAACTTTTTTAATCACACAAAACAATTTAATTGAACAATAACACAACTATTTATTTATTTAACAACATTAATTAATGTAAGATTATCTATATATTAAACAAAAATAAAAGCGCTTGACTTTCCAGACAGAACCACAAACAGTTTTTCCTGTACTGAAAAAGTCGTATTTAAATTATTAATTATTATCAACACCAAAGCAGAGGTTTAAAAATGAATTTAATTTTTAATAATTCCCCTAATGACGTTATATTTGAAAAGAAGTTAATATTTGCGAATTATTCCTTAAGTATAAGATACCTTCACACTTTAATAGAAGTTCTAGTTGGATTTGGAATTTGTTGTATTATTAAGATAATAGTGATGTGATGTTTTCTATCCAGAGTCTGTAAGCTGCTAAGTAGTTGAATGCTGGTCTCGAATTCTTCTAAGTCGCCTTGAAGATCGATTAAAGTTGAAATTATTCTAAGTCCAATTAGTAGAGTGACAGTTGAATCTTCCTCTCAGCTCAGAGTCGGTTGCAGAAGAAACGTCCTTTAAGCGTCGATTCCAAATCAAAAGTAATCGTCTTTCGACGATTAAAACTCGGTCTCCCTGTCAGTGGGAATTAATCCACTTTTCTGGAGCCAATTTTCCTCCCTTTTTGGGAAAAAGGTATTTTCCATATATTATGTGTTTTCAGGCCCTTTTGGTCTGAAATATTTACACTATATGTTTTATTAGTCCTATTTTTTGACTAATGAATAGTTTTCTTCCTTAATTATTAATTAAAACACCTTTTAATTAATAATTTATAGTATTTTTTCTTTAACGTTATCTTTGATCCATGTTGGCAACATGATGATTCTGACTTTAGACTCTGCTTGAAGATGCGCGCGCAACTGTTCATGTTTTGGCATGAAAATCTCTACTTTTGACGTTTTTTCGTTCAACTCGCTATAACTTTCGAACGCTCGAACCGATTTTAAAGTTCCTTTCGGATTCTTCTTCCTTTCCATCTTGTGGGTCTTGTGGAACTTGATTCATCGCTCTACTACGCTTCGTTCGCGAGTTATCGCCCTTTTCCTGAAATTTGATTTTTCCCCTTTTCAAATTTTGAGATAAGTCCTTTCTCAAAATTCTTTTGACGAAATCTTGTTCCTCTTCTACTACGACGAAAAACTATGGTTGTACTTTTCCCATAACTCGTTTGGTTGTCGAGTTATTCGCCTTTGAAGTCCTTAAGTTTGTGTCGTATGAGTTTATGTTCATAAAAACCCCCCCATTATATATTATTACTTCTGCTTTGGTGTGTTACCATTTTACATACTAAATACATATAATTATCATGTTACTTTACCCCTTTAACTTTTATTTTACCCGCTTTTGGGCTTTGAAGTTTTACGTTTTGTAATTATTATATCTCCCTTATTTTATTTTCAAATTTGATTCTAAGTACCTATTATTGTGCCCTATTGTGGTCTCTACAATAGTACTTATTATTATTATTTAAATGATCCCCCCTTCAACTCAAAAATTCCAAAAAACTCCCCAAGAATGACATTCTAAGTCCATTCTCACCTGTTAATTATTATTAATTCATATTTTTTATTTGTGATTATTGTTACTTCCCCACTTGGTTATGACTCTATGATTTTTGAATTTTGAATTTATTCTTTTTCCAAATTTTAGGTTTTTGAGCCCTTCTAAAAACTTGAATAACTTTTTTGTTTTATGTGATTTTAAATTTATTCTTCGATATTATTGGTCGGTTGACTCTACTGAATATTTATTTATATTAATAATTTAGTTTCTTAATAAAATAGGAACTAAGGCAGTTTGACTTTTCACGTCTGAACAAGCAAGTTTGCTCTCGAGCTGGCGTGACGTCATCGCCCCACCTCGTCCCCACTCTACAAGGTTTAGCGCGGCAATTTAACTTGTTTTAAATGGACTTGAGACGTTTGGCTTTTTCCAAACCGCCTCAACACACACACACACACACACACACACACACACACACACACACACACAACACACAAACAATTTACCTTTGTTAACCGAGAATGATAGCTGTTTTGCTATAAGATTTGAGTAAAGAGATTATGTGCGGTATGATAAATCAACATATAAAAGGAAAGGTAAAAAGATAAGAAACGAAGGTAGCTTTCAAATAATAAATTATAACGATAAAGTTTTTCCCTTCATTTATCTAAAAACAAAATTCCAGTCTGTCAAAATATTTGATATTAAGGATAACATTTTCTTATTTTTTTAATAAAGAATAAAAATATTTCTGTAGTTAAAAAGGTTATTATTAAAACAAATATTCCAGAATTATAGATCACAATGATTGAAAGTTGTGGTTTTAAGACAAACAACTTTTCTCTCTTGTTAAATTAAAAGAACTCCCAAATTCTTACATAAAATGGTTGTCTAGAGTAAAATATTATTCGAAGAGGATTTGTATGGCTGTGGTACTTGCTTTAGTCAGTCAATCTATGCTTTTCAGCATAACCACTAACAATAATATGAGAATAAATTATTTAAAATTGAGGGGAAGATTTTATGACAATTTTTTAAAACAAAATATCTAAATCACATTCATATTGTAGGGGAGCTTTGTGTTTTAAATAGGAAATCAGCATTTTTAACACAGTTTTTAATATTTACTGTTTTATTCATAAATGATGAAATCGTCTGTAGTTTTATAGAACATTATTAAAGTACCAAACGATAAGACCGGATGGTTTTGTTATGTTGGTAATTCATAAACACGTATTGTTTATAACTTTCTATTTTATATTACAATATGACATGAAGAATGTACAGTATTTAGCTTAACATCATATTTTGAAAGAATAATTGTGAAAGAAAAATGTTTTACTTGTAAAGGTTACACGTGATCAATTCTGTTTAATATCGGTTCTTTCTTTCCACTTTTTGTTGTTCTCTAGTACGGTACATTAATTTTCATAGTTCTGTCCTTAGTATATTTTACTTTATTTATAGATGAACTACTCCCATGAAATCTCATCACTCATATCTTATATTTATTTTATTTGAATATTTTTTCTTATACCTTTTCTTTCTCCTTATCTAAGTCGCTTATCACAATAACCTCTGAACGGGCTTTCCTTGGTTCCATAATTAATTGTATTCCCCCCTAAATATTATTTATGTTACTATGGAGGTTTTTTATTGTTATTTTTTGTTATTCTTTTGTTTGTATATGTATGTGTGTATAGTCTCTGAGGTAATTAATATAATAACAATTATTGTTATTATTAGTTCTAATTTTACACAATTTTTGTTGTGCTATTATACATTCTTACATACTCTAACAGTGTAGAAAATGTTATGTGACAGGTCAAAAAAAAAACTATACGTTATTTTCATAGGAACATCCTTTTTGAGGTTATGTGAGTTCATCATAGTGGTTTTGAGAATGATGTCTGTCTGTCGCCTGTCCAGTTCACAGATTTTATTAAAATTTTATACATGGGCAAACAATCCTTGAGAGTTTTCCCCTTCTTTTACGATAACCCGAAATTTAGTAAATGATAAAAAAAAAAAGTTATGCATAATATAAAGTCAACTGTCGGCGTACAAAATATGTAATATACTTTAACATTTATTTAATACTTTCATAAAATAAAATTAAGAAGTGAGCAGTGATCAACATAAAAACTTAACGAAATAATTGTTACAAAATATAACTAGTTTAAAATGTAATTTCGTTTAATGCCAGATGTTTAATTTATGCACAGCTTCTTGTGACTCTTTAATGTTACACAAAGCTTTCATTATTTTTCTCCGTGTTATAAAAAGTTGTAACATAATAAGTTAAGTTACGAGAACTGAGCTTTATAAACAAGCATCACGTGATTAAATAACGTTTTTTTTTTAAATACAAAGATTAAAGTGGCTATTAAATATTTAACAACAATTTTAATTAGAAACAAGAAGTTTAGTTTGTATACAAGGATTATAAAAAATAAGAGTACGGGCACTAAATAATCTGTATATTTATCACTGGATTTTTGTTGTACTTTCTTGTGGAAATTTAAAAGTTATTTGATTAAAAAGGGCAATCTAATTTCTTTAGTTCACTACTACTGAGTGAACTCATAATTTTAAACAAGACAACTACCCCCAAACTAACAAATGCTAAAACTGATTGGACCATGTTTGGAGACCTGTTGGAAGAAAACTTAAACGTGAATGTACCCATTAAAAATGTATTTCAATTAGAAGAGGAGCTCGATGCGTTTAACGAAGTCATTCAACATGCTGCGTGGAAGAGTACGCCTGTAAGCCATAAACAATGGAATAGAGAAATTAACTATCCAGTTACATTAAGGGAATTAATTAGGGAAAAAAGGAAGACAAGGAAAGACTGGCAAAGGAATCGACATCCAGAGACAAAAACAAAGTTAAATAAATTGTGTAACGAAATAAAATCTTATATTAGTGAACTGAAGAATGAATCAATTAATAGATTCTTAGATAGTCTATCCACTCATAAAAATGGAGAGCACTTCCTCTGGAAGGCAACAAAAGGAATTAAAAGACCTATAATACAGGTTCCTCCGATTAAAACTGCAGATGGTACATGGGCCAGAAGTAGCCTGCAAAAAGCAAACCTCTTCGCGGAATACTTAGAGGAAACGTTTCAACCCCTACCCAGACAAACAGAGGAAGAAAGCATACCTCCAATTGAAAAGCAGGATGATGTAGAGATAACTCCGGTGACACTTCAGGAACTAAAAAAGGAAATCAAAACTAATTTAAACTCAAAAAAGGCCCCAGGTTATGACTTGATTACTGGCCAAATAGTAAAAGCCCTACCAGAGAAAGGACTTAGGAAGTTGCTCTATTTGATCAATGCGTGCTTAAGGATTAAGTATGTTCCTCTTCAGTGGAAGGTAGCTGAAGTCATTATGATACTAAAACCTGACAAACAATCTAATGACAAGAATTCATATAGACCAATTTCGTTACTACCAATAATCTCAAAGTTGTTTGAGAAGCTATTGTTAAAGAGACTCATGCCCATCATTGAGGACAGAAATCTTATTCCTGACCATCAATTTGGATTTAGGCGTAGCCATGCTACAATAGATCAAGTCCATAGGATCACAAATGTAGTAGAAAATGCGTTTGAGAAAGGAGAAACATGTGCAAGTGTCTTCTTGGATGTAGCAAAGGCATTTGATAGGGTATGGCATGACGGACTGGTGTGGAAATTGCAAAGAGATTTACCAAAGCAGTACTACACTATTTTGAAGTCATATCTATCTGATAGACACTTTCGAGTGAAATATGAAGCCGAATACTCAGGACTGAAGAAAATATCTGCTGGGGTGCCACAGGGTAGTGTGTTGGGACCTATCCTGTACTTATTGTACACAAGGGACATTCCTACACCAGATGATACAACCATAGGTACATTTGCTGATGACACGGCGATTTTAGTGACTGATAAGAAAACCGAAAAAGCTGTAATTAAACTCCAGAGGGTCGCTGATGAGGTGTGCACATGGACTAAAAAATGGCGCATTAGTCTTAATGAAGAGAAATCAGTCAATGTTAACTTTACAAATAATAAGAACGAACATCGTATTCCAATTATAATAAATTCTAAACAGGTTCCTCATGCCAACTCGGCTAAGTACCTTGGAATGACACTTGACGTAAAGCTGAAATGGAAGGAACATGTCAAAAAGAAAAAACAAGAATTAAATCTAAAGTTCAGGAAAATGTATTGGCTGCTTGGAAGACAATCACAACTGTCAATCCATAATAAGCTGTTGATATATAAGCAGGTCCTGAGACCAGTGTGGACATATGGGATTCAGCTATGGGGCTGCACTAATAAGAAAAATATAAATATAATCCAAGTGTTCCAAAATAAGGTGTTAAGATGTATAGTTAACGCACCCTGGTTCATCAGAAATGAAGATTTACATAGGGACCTCAAAATAGATACTGTCAGAGATGAAATAAAAAAGCAGGCAGAGAAGCACAGACAGCGCATCAGGCACCACGAACGTCATGAGCTACGAGGGATGTTGGATGTAACTGGAAGAAGACTGAAGAGAACCAAGCCTTCGGATTTGATTTGATGGACAATTAGTGATAGGGAGTAACCATTGGGTTATATCCCTTACAAACGTTATTCATTTATGAGGAATAAATTACTAGATGAGTACATCTTACTCAGTTGTAATAAAAAATCAATAAAAAAAAAATAAAAAAAAATAAAAAATTTCTTTAGTAATTATTACAATAAACTGTTGAAGAAAGAAATTGTGTTTGTACATTTCATAGTTTAGTATGAAACACATGGGATAATTCCACCACGGAAAATCAAACAGTTTAATTGATGATTTGATTCACAAATATTGAAAAAAAAATCAAATTTTAGAAAACTTGTTATTTTAGAAAGTATACATAAATTTACTTGATATGAAAGGTTGACAGTTTTTTATTTAATTGCAATATACATTTTTTCTCTAATTTTAAACAATTTATGATGAACTTTAAAATCAATATATACTACAACACATACAAAATTCAAAATAAAAATCATATTCTTTATAATAGAATCGATTTAAAAGCTGTTTAATTTTATAATTATTTATTGAACAGTTGATGGTAAACTCTCAGTAAATATTATTTTCCATAAACAAAGAACTTGAGATAGAAATGTGGCTTCTATTTATGCACTCCTTAGTATAATAATTTTTTAAATTGAAAAAGTAGTTCCAATCAGATTTTCCTCAAAGTATTTAAAATGTTTGAACGAAAAGCTAAATCTCAATTCATTAGGACAAATACAATCTTTTTCCTTTTTATTATAAAGAGATAATAAAAAGGAATGCCTAAATAGGTAGTTAATTAAAAGCCTCATAGAGAATAAAATGAATGTTAGAGATAAATATTACAGACATTTATGAGAAAAAATATTCTCAGCTCCGTCCTTTGTATTGCAAAACAACAAGTCGTAAAAAGTTATCCAGCGAGCTTTTTATAGTTATGGAGGTACAAACGGAAATAAAACCCTATGGGTGGGTGGGAATGAATATATCCATGTCCAACAGATTAACAGAAATGAATTAAAAAAATTTAACTGTAACCAAATTGTTTACAATATTTAGAATTTTTGTTTGTAGGTTAATGATGAGGCAATGATATAGATTTTATGAATTTAAATAGATGAGAATATTTGTAGCGGTCACCATGGTAGAGACCATCCTCAGACCATAAAATGTAGACAGTTACAGTTTGGCGTAAAATGTATACAGGTACACTCTGGAATAAAATGTACACAGGTACTGCACTCTGGCATAAAATGTAAAACATTCTGGAAATGTTTTGTGTTATATATGATTGCATAAAACTCGTCTAGTGTCTTTTTTTTGCAATTTATAATGAAGAGAAATAATTCTTAATTAGGAAGTTTGGTAGTAACGTCATTTTTTTAAGAAACTGAAATTAGTAAATGATGTTGAAAAGTAAAAATGTAAAACTTTGTTACTGCTATATCATCCAGTCAGCTGATTGTTTAATATCTTTCCAACGATTAGGCCTGATGTGTTATTACCATGTTACTTCCTAACTATACTTTGTTCATTCGCAATGATTAACCTTACAAATTCTTTTTATACACATTTCTGTATAAAATGTAATCCAAAAAACAAAAATTGTCAACTTGAACATTTTTTGAATTTTGTTTTAAAGAAAATGAAATCTCTTTCCATGGAAATTATAATTTAGAAAACAGGAATTTTATTGTTCTACTGCTGTTTTTAAAAGAAACAACGTTATAAAAACACAACACAAACATAAAACGTAAACACAGAGAGTAAGCCTGAAAGAGTTATAAGGCACTTTTGAAGGATGTGTAAGAAAAAATTTAGCAACATCTCAAATTTGTTTTATTGTATCTTTGCTTACGGGGCAGTAGTTAAAATGAAATGATAATTTAAAATCTTTCATGTCATAACCTATTTCGTTACACGTTGGGTATAGTGCAATGGTAATATACAGCGATATAATAAAATAAAACCATAACTGCATTTAAAGAGGGACTTATTGTTGGAATAACATCAATTATAATCAATACTTGTATACTTTAATCAATAATGGATAATCTATTGTCAACGTTGGTTTTTAAAATATAAAAATGTTAATCACACAGAATGATACATTACACGAAGAGGCTGTAGAGATTGCTGATGACACTCAATTTTGCTGATAAATCTGTTTTTCATATCTAAGAAACTTCATTGACAGAAAACCGATAATTTACGAGCTGAGGATCATGTCATTGCTTCTTAACATTTTCTTTACAACTTACTATTTATACTTACAATATTGTCAGATAGATGAGAGAATTTATAAAGTTAATGAGGTCAGTCCTTACGACAACTGGGTGACATTCGTGTATTTTGAAAATAGAAATATACATAAAAATAGAAATTCAAATATCTTCTTCTTCTTCTTCTTCTTCTTCTTCTTCTTCTTCTTCTTCTTCTTCTTCTTCTTCTTCTTCTTCTTCTTATTATTATTATTCGGACGAAGAAAGGGCTGTGACCATGGACCGGTGGCAACAAAGGTATGATGCGGATTGCCGAGGCAGATGGACTGCACGCCTTTTACCAAGTGTGAAAGGTTGGATAGAGAGGAGTCATGGTAAGGTCAACTATTATCTGACCCAACTGCTGTCTGGACACGGTTACTTCCGTTCCTACCTGTTCAAACAAGGAAAAGTAGAAAGCCCTATGTGTCTCGCTTGCGGTCAAGCCGTAGACAATGCAGAACACACATTGTTCATATGCAGCCAATAGAGCCTACAAAGAGGAGTACTGATAGAAAAGATCGGACAATTCACCCCCGAAAACATGGTAGAGCTTATGCTGAAGAAGGAGGATAACTGGGACGCCGTAGCTAAGTATGTGGAGACGACTTTACGGACGAAGAAACCGAACGGTCTGGTCGACGACCAAAACACGTGAAGCAACAGCAGCATTACCAGAACAGAGCAAACGCCAATCTGGCGAAGAACAGCCATCTTGAGTAATGCTAACGCGGGTACAGGATGGAAATCTCAACGAGGTTTAGACAAAAGAGGAAGGGTTTTAGTGGGTCGTACAGGTGGTACAGCCCCACACACCAGTCGGTCTTGCTGGGCCACTGATGGCGCGGATGCGCATTTCCCCCCTCTTCGGATAAAAAAAAATTATTATTAATATATGATTTATTTGCATGAGTATCCGTCGCTCTCAGACAATCTCATAGAGTAGATCACAGTTTTTGATTTACGCTAGAAAATCCACTGCGGACTTTACAATGAGACCAACAAATTTTAAGTTGTTTGCAACATTTAAATAAAAGAATTGCTACAAAGGTGGCTGTCAAGTCTACACTACCATTGTTATATTATTTTAGAAAACTCTTGAGAGATGTACACGTTACATTATACATTCACAAAGGACTAATGTAATGGTAATAATCTAGCTTAAGTAGTTTGCATTATGCAAATATGCAGAAGTTATTGCATAATTATGCAAAATATGAGGTCGGTAAACCTGTTGGCACAGACAAACTCGCCCTGTACAATTGTAAATGTGATTAATAGTACTGACAATTATAATGTGTGCTTTAATATACATGCAATTATAGTTTATATATTGAATGTATATTTATTTAGCTAAAAATAAATTTAATTTATTGCAGAATTTCTTATTTCATGTTTACGTAAACGTATTTCTTTAAACTTAAGAACAAATACTTTATAATATTCGCGATCGTTTATGAGCAGATTTTTGAATGATATTATTATTAATAATGTTATACAAATTTCATTGTTAGACGTTAATGTTAGCCGTTAATATTTTCCGGCTTACAGTGTTTTTTTTTTTTTTTTTTTTTTTTTTTTTTTTTTTTTTTTTTTTTCCCAAACACTTTGTATCACTTACTTAAGCTATTTCCCTAAACTACTTTTTGGTAGAAAATATCTTTTGTCTACAGTTGTTGACAAAGTGGCATTTTGTTCATTTAAATTAGATTGCAAAACAGCTGATTTCTCAACAGTTTCACTTTGCCCACTACTTTGCACACTACTTTGCTCACTCCGGATGGCAACCGAACAAAACGAAATTTAGATTAAGTTTATTTGAATTGATTTATAATATACAGGAAATGTCCCGTATTTAGGTGAGATTAATTCTTACATGTAAAATAACATAACAAAACAACAAAACAAAGTTTTAAAGTTGAAAAAGGAAGTAATTATTCATGAAGATGATTGACAGTGTATGTACACGGAGAATATTTTTCGTTTGCCGAGTTTTGAAGTTGGCAATCCCGTTTCCTCAACAATACACCTAAGTTATTTGTAATATTCATAAATAACCTCAGTTTTGACGTGAGAACTTCTACTCAGTGTTGATAGTTTTAAAATATGGACAACTGTAGACAAAGTATAATGTGCAATTCGTGAGTAAAGTGTCTTTTTTAAACTCGATAAAATTGACTCACTCGGCAAGCATCGTGCGTCAACATTTTTCTCTCGTTTAAAAAAGTGCCACTTTGCTCATTAGTTGCACAAACAGCTATTTTCGAAGTCATTCTAAAAATTAATAACGAAATTCACACTAATCTTCTAGTTTTTACTGAAATAAACGATGTATTTACTTATCAGCTGATCATTTTTCAATATGTAATGTCTTGTGTCGCAGATATCTAGTTGTGAATATAGTTGGATACAAGAAGGATCATCTAGAATGGTTCTGATATGAGGTCAAAATTATAAGCGTTATATTAATCATATACAGAGTGTTCCAAAAGTATATTACTTGTCTTGTATTTTCAAACTTTATTATTTATAGTAATAAATTAAATTGTTTGTATGATTACTTAGTATTTAAGAAAATTTTATTTAAAGTGGAAAACTTTTCGTTAACTATAAAGAGTATTCATAAAAACTGCGTAATAAATGTCAAAATTTTATAAATGGTGAAAGCCTAACTAACAGAATTTCTTTCCATGTTTTGACATTATTTTCATTTTCATTGTGCCTATATCGTATTAACTTTCATTAGAGCTACATTAAGTACAGTACATAACTCTTTAGGTAACTCTATGAAGGTGTATCGTATTTATTTCTAATAGAGTTTTTAACAATCTTTGAGTTGCCTCCCTCAGGATGAGTTGCCTCCCTCAGGAGGAGTTGCCTCTAAAGTGGATTGGGATTGATTTTTTAAAATTTAAACAAGTTCTATTTATCCAAAGATATTTCCAAAGTTACATTTTACTATTTGAATCTATATAAATATTTGGTATGTATTTGATGTATATTTGGTATGGCAAGTATAAATATTTGGTATGTAAATGATATACCATTTATACGCTATAACATAAGGGGCTTCGGTAAAATTTAGTGAATTGACTTAAATACAATAATTTTTTAGGCGGTTTTAGGTAAATTTTCTTCATGAAATTATACATATTTTTATTCATAATTTATTAAATCAATAAAAAAATATGAAGAAAAATAAATTGACGAACATAAATAATGATTCATTATAACCTTATCATATTTGAATTCCAGTAATAAGCAACGTAAACAAACGCTTCATTATCTACAACCTCACAAGGTATACAAGTTCTGACGCAAGACAATTCATTGTATCAATGTTTCTGACACATATTTGATTAATTGACACGTCGTATTTTGATTAATTTTCTGTTCATAGAACAGCACAAAGCTGTATTATATAGAAGAGAAACTGGGTCAAGATTAGACTAATTGCGCTATCTAGTCAGGAGTTTCTGATTATATCACTCCCTTGATGTACTGAAAAGAGGTGGTTGGACAAATATACAGGGTGTCTCTTTAGACGTGGCCAACATATTACAAAATAAATATTTTACCTTCATTTTCATTTACTTTTTATGTGTTCCATCTACATCGTCTTCACTTTATTACACAAATGTGAATAAACAAAATTGAGTTGATTTGTGTCTGTAATGGAAACCATTTCTAAAAATCTTTTTCACTTTACATTAAATCTAACACATAGAGCTCTTATTTTTGGTTCCAAGGACAAGAGGTAACACAGACCCAATGGCTGAACTTGGAGTATCTTTTGAAGACAAAGACCTTAAAATTTTTGATTTAAATAATATTGTGTGTTTCGAAATTTTAAAATATTAACCTGCATTTATTAAATTTGTCTATTTGTTGTATGATTACTTATTTGTTACGAAAAACTAAATGTATGCACATTGCATTAACTTTCTTACTCACACCAAACCACAACCTAAGAAAAGAAAGTTAATCTATTTTCTTTTATATTTCAAGTCGGAATTTTTGGTAAAAATATGAATGTAATTACACATCCTATATGATAGCAAAACGGTCCAACTATGGAAACTTACTAAGCAAACTTTGGCGTAATTAGAAATAGATGACGTTAAGCAATGTATCTAACTGCGATTAATACAAGTTGAGATGTGCTATATCGAATAGTTAAACAGCACTGTCACACATTGTAATATGTCACACATGGGAGCAAGCTCAGCCTGTGCAGAGGTCTCGACTTCTGGGAGCGTGCGTTTGAGGCATGGTTTCGTGGTGGCAGCGGGGTGCTAGTGGTGAGATTGCTCCCCGTTACTTTTTCTATCTGAGTGGGGTAGGAGGTGAGCCGAAAGGCACCAGGTACGCCTACCCTTCCAGTTCCTCGGAATTAGTTGAGTTTAAAACTCAAACTCTACATGAACCTGTTACACATTGTAATACAATCATATCCATTAAAGCAATGCCTAGAAGTTGGTTTCTTGTGCCTTGTAGGTGTTAGAAATTAGGACAGTTTTAGTTAGAAATAAAATCTAAGTTCTTTTTAAGAAACCAGAATGAAAACAATTATTGTGAAAGACTGGAAAACTGACTAAATTGCTTACCTTGCTAGCAAGACGGACGTCATTGATGCTATCATTATATATAAACCCTTGGGTGTGAAGAAACTTGGTCAGTACGCTAAGAATGATCAAGTGAAGGTGCTGCAGAAATTCTTGAAGATAGTCAGAAGGAATTGGCGAATAAGAGCTTCCTGGGAGAATTGAGACTTCAAATGAGCATGCACAAGAATTACAAACAGGGTGAGCAAATTCGTGTACTAAGAAACTTGTAATTATTTCAGAGACAGATAGTTAAAATATGACGTAGAATCAGATCTGTGAATCGCAAAAATTAGTCTTTCTGGATTAATAGTAATAAGAACAATATTGTAGCATTAATAGGAGATGGTTATTCTTATTAATAAATTTTAATTGAGTAGGCCTACTGAACCATTCGATTACATTGAAAATAAAGATTCCAGGAAGTTTAAAGGAACCAATCCTAACATAGGAAATATTAAATTGGAAGATCAAAGAGTATTACATAATATATTAAACAGTATTCATTCGCAACGCTCGTGTCTGTCTCTGCGCGAGACACTGTATAAATATATACATACATATAAATATATATATATATATATATATATATATATATATATATATATATATATATATATATATATACTGTATGTGAAAGGCCTACACTCGTGTCAGTGACTCGGCAGTGGCAAATCTCGTAAAAATTGAAAATTAATAATTTCTGACTAGATCTGAGTTCTAATTTACATTTGCTTTTATAACCATTAAATGGTACGTTTATGGAACTTAGCACGTTAAAGGTTGAATAACACATAACATATGAACAAAAAACTGTTTGAAATAAATAGAATATTATAAAATTTTGACATTTTCTTCGATTCAACTAATTCGATTGTTTGAATTTCAATAGTTTTACACGAGTACCGTATACCCCCCCCCCCCTATACTGAATTTTATTTTCCTATCTTAATATTTGTGGCTTCTATTGAGCTTACTTACAGACGATAAAGGTATTTAATAATTTATTATTATTTTAGGCGATGGTTGTAAAAACAAAACAAATGTAATAATATTGTATAAAATATGAGTTGTATTTTACATTACATACGTTTGAACATGAATAATGCAATATATTTCTAATAAAAACACAATTCAATATATAGCTGTGTTTTCGCGTTCCCTTCTCATGTTTATCCTTGGTATTTGTTTAAAATGTTGAGTAAACATTGAATGACATTTCATGTATGTGTGGAATACGGTGTAATGTTAGATATGACTGTGGTGTACATTGTGTGTGAATACACAAACTACTGGTTTCCTTAGTAAATAGAAACTCTACACGAGTCAACAAATCGAGGTTTTATGATTTTGTCTTCTTCTTCAGTTGGTTACGAGGAGCAACTTTTTCTTTTTTGATTGTGATTTGCGAGATGTTTGTGTGTCTTTATGCGAGATAAGATTATGATTTAGTCAATAAAGAAACGTCCTGTTCAATATAATTTATCTGTTCTATTTTGTGTTTCCTTCATTTGATGATTTAAAAAAAAATTCTCATTCGTATTCAATGACAGATTTTCTATTTACAACTGTTAATGAAATTGACGAACGTCCGCATACCTTGTATGATTATTTATTGCTAAATCTTAATGAAATCATCTATATTGTACCTATCATAAGATTTGGAATAGAATTATATTAATAAAGGTACTGTTAGGAATAAGTTAATATTAGGTTATATTAGGAAGAACTCATATTCACAAAGCTGAGAATGATCCAACTATTGTAAAACAGTTAAAAAAATGTTGAAATGCTTCTCTTGCAATTTAACTAGGACAGCAGAGAGAACTAAAGGTATATAAGCGGTCAGCTTGATTTGGAGGGGGTCTTTTGTCTATTGGAGCTCTTGATGATACCGGCAGGTCGATAGCCGTGATGCAGGAATTTAGCCCAGGAAGTCTACTCTACAAAAGTAAGCAAGCATTTCTATTTTTATAAAATCACCAATAAAATGTAATCTCATTTATTAGAGAATAACAATAGTTGGAATACTTCTGGGCTTTGAGTAAATAATATTGTTTTGTTTTGTTGTTTAATTGAATTCTTATTTTTATGTTGTATTAAAGTTTTGTATTAAAGTGTCAGCAAATATGAGTTCTTCCTAATATAACCTAATACTAACCTAATATTAACTTATTCCTAACAGTACTGAGAATTGTTTAATTACTAAGAAACGCGTGCTGAATAATGGATATACTGTGTAGTAAATCAATAACTAACAGGAAATAATCAATCAATAAATATTTAATAATGTAAATCTTGGATTTACGAGGAGGAAGCAGACTTTCATTGTATATCTCAGATAATTAATTACCTGCAGGAATTATCCTTTCCCTTTAAACTTCAATTGCCATTAGTCATTCCGTCCTGAGGATTTTAAATACACAGTAAATGTTTTATTTTGATAAAAGCTAAAGTTTGGCAGGATATTGATGCAAGGCAAAACCAATTACGTTATTAATCCCTTACTGTCCATATATGTGTTTTTAATACTTTAGATAATATAAAATACAAAAATATATCATTGTGCGATATTTTTTAATTTAATTGGATTTTTCAAACGATATGCAACAGATATCTAAGCAAGCTTACTAAAAAAAAAATCCTTGTCATTGTTTTATTGCTATAAAAATATCTATAAAATTTTATCGGAATGTATTTGTTATAGTTTTTATAATAGACTGACTTTACTGCGATTCTAAATAATGTCCAATACCTATACTTGAATTAATATTTTTTTCATTATAGATATGATGTATAAACAAAACTGTTTTCCGTGGTTATGTTAAATTTAAACCGATAAGCATATTGGTTTAACAAGAAAAAGCTAAATGTAGAATTCCGATAATTAAATGTTATAATAGTGTATAAATGGGAAATGAAATAGTATTAATAGAATTAAGAATACACATTAATCCAAATTCATAAGAAGATGAACAGTCTCCTACAGAGTTTTTTTTTTTTAATCTTTACGCTATTACGATACGGATTTTAATCCAACCAATTAACAAGTAAGTAATTGTACACATTTTGAATGTACACTTATTGGCAGAATCTAAATAAATGTCATAATTAATAAAACAACGGCAAATAAATTTAACTGCATCTATTTTCCAACTTCCCGTTAAACATACACACACATGTTTATCAACATGCCTGAATAAACAAAATATAGCTGAGATACAGCTGTGTTTTTGTATTTCAAAATAACTGATCCATGAAAAGATTTGAATCGATTTATCTATCTATGAAAACTATTACCAGACCTGAGGGCTTTATGACTAATGGATTTCACTGTAAATGGATTTCTTTTTTACGAATGGAATTAAGAACGGGATTAAACAGATTTTAAAATACAATTTCAATTACCTTCAAACTTCTTTTGTGTTATACAGGAACATTTTTATGGTTTTGATTTGTCATATTTTGGAAGATTAAAAACCTATTCAACAAGCAAATACTTTTCGTTAAAAATTTCGTACATACATACACTCACTCAGAATGAAGGGATAAACCATAACACTTATCTGTAGACACAAAACTATCATATCCAAACATCATATTTAGATATTTTGTAGTGTTAGTAAATAATAAAATATCTTTTTTCGGACCATACTCGCTGTCCTAACAAAAAGCTTCACAAATTCTGCGATATCACGGTTGATATTCAATATTGGCTGTCCAGGACAAAACAGGAGACGACAATTTATGTATCCTACTCTCAGGATCTGTGATATTGATAGGATCTATAAATTTGCAGGAAGATGGTAGCAGTCTATACGTTTTTATTCTTTGTTAATAACTCAAGACAACAAAAAGTTATAGAAAAAAGGTTAGTTAAATCAGCTAGGTCCCTCGTACTTACATAAGACCATATTCACTACAGGTCAGCCCTTGAGGGACCTTATATATGTTGTGAGTGATAAAAATGTCTTTCTGAGGACACGTTAATCGCTATAGAAGGAAGTATGTCCATATTTATTGCCATCGGAACGGAAAAGACAGTTTAAATATTCCAGGATGTAATTTCAAATTCTTGGGTCAATAAACGGATCGATGAGGAACGTTGGGAGGGTAGTATGTTGACCAGGTGGGATAGATTATAGATTGACTCATCAGCCGGTAATGGAATTGGAATAATATTGTAGGTATGGATCATCACATGTTTCTATCTAATTAGATATTCCAGATTATACAGCAGCCTGGATGTTGCCAACAGTATCTGTTTAGATTTGTGATAAACTAGTCGTCTAATTGTTGTCAATTATTCAATTCGAGGAAGTCCGCGAGAGGTTGTTACAAGTACAATAAGTACACTTACCACAAAATCAGGTAGGCCACGTATGGACACAGACGTGCCATCGTTTTTGAGATATTGGAGTACAAGAACGAAGTAATAAGAAAGGTAATATTAACACCAAATCGGGAGGGATGGGAGAGGACGTATCAGAAATTAGAGAAGTATTGCGCGACGATGGTTCAGTGGATAGGAAAGGTTCTAAAGGAAATTTGAATTTAATTTAATGGGTATGATACTTGCACTACTGGGTCTATCGGTTCTTGATATCTGTTTAAGATTTCCGCAGGTATCAAACATACACTTCTGACTGGAGAGGTATAAATTGATAGTAACAATGATAGTAACAAAGTTATTGCAGTGTTTGATTTTGCAGTCAGAAATTGTTTATTTTTGAGTTTAATAGAATATTTTAAAATTGATTTTTAACAATTTATACAGTGTAGTTGCTTTAATAAATTTTGCAGTTTTAGTAAAATATTTTGATCACATAAATCTAAATCCGTTCAGCAATTTATTACTTGTTTACTGTATAACACAAAATAGTAGTTATTTCTACAAATTATTTACGTTTAAAAGTGTTTTGAAAAGGTGGAATTAGTGCTTTACTCACAAATTCCACATAGACTGCATTAAACAAGGAACCCATCACTTTTGAGTCCATTAAACCTAAACCAGCTTGTCGTGATGTAACACTATTAATCAATATAAAAGTAAAAGTTAGACTTCCAGTTAATGATAAACTTGTCTGAGGTAAAACTTTGCCATACCGTGATTAAAAGCAATTAATTTTAACAGACAGTTCCCATGTATTTAATTGTTGTAAAGTTTTATGGCAAAGAACTAATTTTAGAATTTAAACTTAATTTACATTTTGTTGTGCGGTGGATAGTTTCAGATTGTAACACAAACTTGCGATAGGAGAAACACTGTAAAGGTAAGCATTGGTGTATCTACCAATACTTGAAAATATTTAAGTACAATATACATTTCAAAATGTCGTATCATAAATAGTATTATCAGGTAAGTATGGTGATCACGTGTATATAATACCATATGTTTTGAATGATATTTAGGTTTCAGTATGGGCTTTTGTCCGTGAAAATATAAAGATGTTTAAAATAATCCAAGTAAAATTACAAAATGTTAAACTTAAAACATCCTAAATTAAATAAGTAATGTTAAACTTGAAACATACATGTATTCAGTGGACCGTTACCTTTAAGGACTGACCAAAGGAGTAAGTAGGAAATCTTAAATAAGAGCATAGGTCGAGTTGTACATCGAATTAAAGGCCTTTATAAGGCAAACCTGACCTGAAATGGTTCACCCTAGGTAAAATAGCGTGGGTTATAATAGTTAAACTACCTAAAGCAAGTATGTTTCCTGTTTGCGGTAATACCCACTACAAGCTCAAAACAACTTTCTCTTTTAGGCCTATAATGGTTAATCCATCTTCTTTGTTTGATTTAATATTAACTTTAAACCCACACTACTTTAGCTAGTGTGATTCTTTTGAGGTCGGATTTGCGGGATTGTGTTCTACTCATAAAGCCCTTTAATGCGATGTACAACTCGACCTATTCTCTCATTTATGATTTCCTACTAACTCCTTGTGGGCCGTCCCCATGAAAAGGTAGCGGTCCACAGAAAACGTACTAAAATCGTTTTTGGTGTCCTTAACAATATCAAAAGCTTTGTAGCTCTATCTGTAATGAATAAAAAAATATCTCTCTAGTGGAAGTGGTGGTAAGCCATTATTTAGGTTAAATTAGAAATAATTTTTAGTTACAATGTAGTAACAGAACAATTTGATGGTGTTAGAAAAGTTAGGGTATTTTAAAGGAAAAACTAAAAAATATGAATTGCAATTATTACTATTTTTAATGTTTCTACCTTTTGTTGTATTTAAAGGACTTATCAATTAATATTGTTGAATCATATCAGATCGATTTATAACATCAATGCCTAATATTCTGTGAATGAGTAACTAATATTTTAGGTATGAAATCCTGATTATGTTATGTCTGTTATCAAAGGACTGACCACGATAATAATGCTCTGTAATTACGTCACTATCTTGTATTGCTTTACTCTTGTATTCTGTGATTCAGTTCACGAGTTATCGCAATACATAACCTCAATGAAGTTTACAGATTATAATGTCAATAGGTTTAGTTTAACATTGCAGTTGTACAAAGCAACCACTGTTATAGGTTCCATATAAACGTGAAGTCAACAAATAAATGTGGAAACTAATAAATTCAAGTAGCCTATTTACTGACTATCGTTTTATACAGGCACTTCACAGAACTTGATGAGATTTTATTGTCAAATTATTATTTTTTATCATGTGTTTACAATTAGAGTCTAATATATTACCCAAATAACTATGTGAACAGTTATAACTATGACAAAGTGCACAGAGTAGTAAGTTTATCCGCATAAGGTACACTGTTAAAGTTTACTGAAAGCTCAAACTGTTAAGTTTCAACGAATTGAGTTAACGTGGTTACACGTCCTTCAATTTATGTTGCCCTAATGCTCATCATCTTACTGAAAGTGCAACTTATAAAGCTGTCAAATTTAAAAAAAATATATTGCGCGAATTTTCTCACTCGCCAAAACCAAATAAAAATTAATCGTCACAAAAATATAAGTTCGGTATTTTCCAACTACACTAAATAAACCAATTATAAATTTACGCGTTGAAAAAATGTTTCAATGTTTAAGTAGAGGCTAAATGTGTTTTTTTTTCGTGTGCAAAAATACCGGAGCGTAAGTCGTATTTGATAAAATTGAGCTTCCAATGACGCCTTTCAATGTCAAATTTTGTTCTTTTGCAAATTATTCCTGGACGGTAACATTTTTGTAGGTAATAATTTACATTTGTTGTAAACTTTACATTGAAATTAGTAGATTTTTTCTGAAAAAAAAATTGTTTAACAGCACCACGAGTAATTTTTTGGTTTGTTTAACCAATAACTCATAAAAGAGTATTTCTGGAGATATGGTAACCTTTACGTTTTGGTTGCGTTCTTAAACGACTCGAGCAAAACTTGATTAAAATAGTCATAGCCGATTTTGATGAAATCATATTTATGGTTTTTCTTTATGGCATCTACCAAATTTTTAGTGAAATAAAAAATTTAACGTACAAACTGACCGATATATGGACAACATGCTTTCATGTCAATTTTGGTTGAAATCAAGCCATCTGTTTCAGCTGTTCTAGATCAATGACAAAGAGACATTATTACAAAAACCGGTTGTTTAAACTCTAAACAGATATCCCCAAAAACTTGACATCATTTTTTTAACTCATCACATAACTTTATTTACACTGCCCATATTTGAAAAAATAAAAAATGAATTTTGTGCACCTCCCATATTGCACATTTAATGAATAACATTTGTAAGGAAATCGATGTATTATGTCATCCAGATTAAGAAAATCTGTAACAATTCACCACATATAGACCGACAGACAATATTCCGAAAATATTTGCATTGCTAAGGCTCGTAACAGGCAATCACCGATGCTTCGTATCACAATTCACCTATCCTTCATTTTAACCCTAACACTATATCACTTTTGTTCCGAAGCAATCATTCCATCTGACACCTCAATCATTTCATTCCGCAACATAGAGTCTCAACAAATATCTCCCACTGATGTTATATTTGTCAACTTCCGTCATGCCTACAGTAAATTACATTTTAAGAGTTCAGTCAATTTAAACCATTATTTTTGTAACATCTGACAAAAAGTGCTCTGACAGAGAGACAGTCCATAAAACTAAAGATACAAATTTACCCATGACGTTTAAAACATTTGGAACTATTACAATAAGTAACATTAATAAACTTGAAAATAATTTACTTTTCTTTCCCTCTAACTCTAAATTAGACATTTAAAAAGTAAATTACATTAATATCAAAATATTAGTTTTAACATTAAAACATTCCAAATATTAGACTACTGTATATCTCTGCAGGGATGGTCAGGTTCAATAACGCAATGCAATCCTTTAGCTCTCCTTCAGAACTCCTTCCCCTCAACCCTTAGCACCTTCGAGCCTTAGCGCATTACTTTGAAATATCGCAGGACATTGTATGTTATTGCCTTGTTTCTACACCATACTTAGCTCAGAGGTATTTTACAAGAATTTAGATTTTCATTTTATTGCGACTTTTACTTCTTCGTGGTTCTTTCATAGTTCACTTATCAACACAACACTCTGTATATCCTACCTGGATGAGACGTGTTTTACAAGACATGGTATTTACATAATTAAAAAAAATTATTGTTATTTGCTTCTTCATTCTGAACTATTATTATTAATAACAATAAACAATTATAATAAAAATAACACTAAGAAGAAGTTAACTAATGTCAACCAATCTTACTGATCACAAGTCAGAATCTAAATCTATCCTAAAGTGAATATGGTAGAAATTGTATTAATTTTGTTTAGTGTTGTGTTTAAACCGTGTTAAATTAGCTTAATGTTTAACGACCTCTACGTGTGAGAGATTTCTGATGATGGAACATAGTTCCGAAACGTGGCAACCCTAGACGAACTAAGTAACATGACGGATAATATAAGGTAAATATAAATTCTATCCCTTAAGTCTAAATCATTGAAATTCTCAGTCTACATTGAAACACTGCAACACCTTCCAACAGGTTGTCAGTTAAGTAGGTGAGACTTTTAAATAAGAGTTCATGAAATTTTTCGCTAGTTCTTGCAACTTCTTGCACAGTTCTGATGTTTAAATCATTATAGAGGTATCGATTTCAATATAATATGGTACGTCAAATATGAAAATATAGACCTTTTCAGTTACTGATAATGAGCCTGACAAGAAATGTTTGTGCATTTTAATGTTTTATATTTAAACAGAAATATAGTGATTCAATTAATAGATGTTTTATATTAGATGACATGTTTATATGTTTGTACTGATGATGTCTGATGGAAGACGAAACGGCCGTAGCTGCAATAATAAAGGATTGTTATAGACTAAGGATAAAATACTGTATACCCAGAAGAACAATATTGTTTTTAAAAGCTTTTTAGACAACATTAACAACCCTATGCACCTGTTAGACAGTGCGAAAACCAAACTTCTGGTTTGGGTATCAGTTCTGATAAGAAAGGTGTTATTCTACACAAGAAGTACTTCTGGAATAACGCTTGCAATGTTATAGACAATGTTCAATTTTGCTATGGTAACAAAGCTAGGTTGAAAATAGTTTTTATACTAAATAGGCTATAGGCTACTATAATAGCTTATAGGCTTTACTACTCCTGTTCGATTACAAAATCTAAATACACATTGAAGCCTTCAATATCGTATTCAATACTTCAATATGACATTCTAAACCAATGAGGGATTTTGGCGGTTGGTTCTTTTATCCAAAATATTATATCTTACATAGAGTTTTGGACATTTATATATATATATATATATATATATATATATATATATATATATAATTATTATATTATTATTACTACTATTATTCGCAAAACAACCAAAATAATTTAGTTGTTAGACAGGTTCTGTTATTCTTTCAAAGAGAGCAGCACAAACTGAGTTTAGACTAAAGTGGTGATTGGTTTCTTTATGCATAAAGGCATACTTTTAAAGTTTCTATTACACGTAACCTAGCAGACGTCTATTCTATTTCAGGAATATGCAATATAAAATCTGAAAATAGAAACCAGTTATATATTTGCTATTTTAATATTCATTTACATTTTGAACCCATAGGAATATACTTTTGAGAATAAAGGAAGGAAATTCGTCTCTGTACAATAACGGGTAATTGAAAATTAGTTAAATTTAAAAAACGTTATTGGGTGTAATATAACAGTTAAATTGATCTATAACATTCTATGAAGCAAATATGTTGAAAAATTGTCATAATCATGTTTTTCATGAAGCTTGTTAGTTTATTTATTATGAACTGTTAAGTTTGAGTATACACCGGGTTAAATATAAAGGGTGTCTCAGAAATAACTGTGCATTAATTGCATTCAAATGTTATTATACGAGAAGTCAAGTTGTAAATAGAGCTAATTTTGAAGAGCCACGGTAAATTACTATTTACTCATTCTTCTTATGTGTGATATTTTATCTAAAATAACCTATTTAGTTATAAATTAAATAAGTTTATGAAACATTACTGCTTAGTTACATTTGAGACGAACTCTATTTTTAATGTTCATTTTGTGTGTAATGAACGAAGGCCTAGCCATGGGGTCGCCATTGTCTGGTTTGCTGGCTGATATTTATCTCAATAACTTTGAAAACAAATATTTATTATCTAAATCTAACAAATATAATAAGGAAATAATTTTTTACGCAAGATATGTTGATGACACGTTCATTATGTTCAATGGCACCTTAAGACAAGCAAATAACCTTAAAAAATATTTGAACTCCATCAACCAAAAGATACAATTTACAATGGAAACTGAAGTAGACAACAAAATTAATTTCCTAGACGTTACTCTAACAAAAACCAACGATAAATGCAAATACAAAATATTCAGGAAAATAACTACATCAGATGTAACTATCCATTCACAGTCATACCATCCATTTACACAAAAAATGGCGGCCTATAACAGTTTTATACACCGTCTTATGTCTATACCACTCGATGAAACGGATTTCAAAGAGGAATTAAATGTCATCAAATATATCGCACAGGCAAATGGATATAGAAGTCAAATGGTCGACAAATTATTGGAAAGGCATAAGAAGGCAAAATTGACGAAAAAATATAACATCTTACAGAATAAAGTAGACAAAAAGAAATATGTTGCTACCGATTATACTGAAATAATGCCCTCCATCCTAAAAAATGCCCTCCAAAAGCATAACATCATTATCACACACAGAACTAATAATAATATACAAAAAGTTTTGCGTAAAAAACATGAAATTCCTAAAGAGAAGAAGTCAGGCATATATAAAATAACGTGTGATGACTGCGATAGTTTTTACATCGGACAGACAGGCATATCGTTCATAGATAGATATAAAGAACACTTGCCCAATAATAACTTGTACAATATTAGATCAAGTTTTGCACAACACATTATCGATAACAAGCATTCGTATACTAACTTTGAATCCAACCTGACACCTCTCCATATCATTAAAAAAGGACCAATGATGAATGCCATTGAAGAATATGAAATTTACAAATCATTTAAACAATCACCAAACGATATCCTCAATGAAAAACTGTCCTTCCAATCAAATGCATTATATGAGACGGCAATGAGTTACAGATAAACTGATATGATCAACCAATAGTCAGATAACCTTGGCCTCACCGTAATGCCAGTAGTTCGCGAACCATGGAACCGTGCGCATGTATAAAAAAAAATATTAAAATCAACTTATATGTGTATTTATTTAATTGTGTGTATAGTGTCAATGTGTTTGTGATATTAATGTTTTAACGACCTCTAAGGAGTGAAAATACTGAAGATGGAGATACGTCTCCGAAACGCGTCTTTGTAATAAAGACATAATCAAAGTCACATGACGGATCTATAAGGTAATTATTATAAAATAATTTATTACTCATTATATTATAACTCTATTTGTCTTTTCACTCTATGTTAATCCAAAATGTGAAACAAATATATGTGTTTCAACAATTTTAAAAGTAGATCTATTTTCATATGTTTAGGGTCCTTAGTTAAAAATTATACATATAAGTATATTGTTTTGTATCATATTGCCTAATGAAAGACTCAATATATTAAATTCACACTTTGGCTGAAGCTCGAAAATTATATTACAACCAAAATAAAATTTTCAGAATTAAATTTTATCTCTTTAACTGGAAATAAAAGTTTAATTTCATTATAAAACATCCTTCATGATATACATAAAAATTCTTCAATAAAACATTTCTTCCTCGAGTGATATAAAAACATAACTTGAGTGTGTGCTTTTACTGAATGCCTTTCTTCACCTCACAAAATTTTCATTACTGAAATTGTGTAATCCCCCCCACATATTGTTTATTAACTTGAATTTACGTTCAATATATTCTTCTATAATCATAGAATAACTGAAAATTGACTATCATTTCTTATTTTTTCAAATTAAAACATTTCCATATTCAAATAGAATATTGTATATTGGCAATTAAAATTTGATTTGTTACATATTTGTCAGTTTAACATCAAACAAGTTGAAACAACGAAAAAATTTGAGAAGTACACAAGTCTTCACCTTCATTGTAAAACATCCACGTTCCTGATTCCACAAAGCTTCCGTTGTGGAAATGCAAATCACTTCAAACAACTTCTTTTGTAAAATCATAATTATTAACTTCATGAAAGGACTTTACGACTTGTATACCTCTTTGTACTTTATTGGAGCTTATCTTGTTTGAAAAATTTCTTTTCAAGTTTAAATGTATTTACTTTGTAATAAATTGTAAATATTCCGGGTTCAGATTATTTTTAATTGGATTCTCTAAAAAATCTAATTATCTCGTTGGACGTTCTCTCTTGAAAGTTATTCCAATATTGGTGTGGAAAATGTGTTCGGCAAATTAAGCGTCCTACATATTAACCTGGGATGAGTGTAATGAAGCCGTTTAGGACAATCAAAGCAAGAAATCGCTTCGTAATATATTTATCAGGAATATTCTGTTTGAAAATCAAATAAATATATTTAATCCAATAAACGTGCAAGAAGAATATCGGTCAAAGAGGGACGCACGTGTTTATAGATAGATTTCCCTGTCAAACTATTTAATTCAAAATAAAATATGTTCTTAAAATGTAAGTTAATTTGTATTTTGCAATCGATCCTCCAATAATCCAAAATAAATAAATAATGTTTCGTTAGTTTTTAAAACAATAACGTTTACAAATATTTAAGGACACTGAAATCAAAATTATACATAAATTTTATTTTTATATTTCTGATCTGTATATGATTATGTATCCACACTAGTTAATGTATCGCTTAATAATTACAGTCACAAGTTGGTTAAAATCCCTTTAACTGAAACTTTATTACTTATGTTATATAAAAATATAACCATATTTTAATACTGCCGTGTGTGACAACTAAGTGATTTTACTCAAAGCGAAAAATGTATTTGTTTATTATTTTAATTGTACAGTATATTATTTTATCCCACATATTGTTTATTACCTAGAGTTTATCTCCAAAAATATACTTTAAAATCTTACAATTGAAAATTTCACTCTTTTCTTAACTTTTAATCGTTTATTCTCTTTTCAAAGTCAAATTAATTCAATATACAAACGTATTAGGTTATTTTGATAATTAAAAATTATTTGTTTTACTAACGTCAGTTTATCATCAAAAAATCTGAAAAAGAAAAGTTGAGAAGCAAACAATATACGCAAACATCCGCGTTCCTAATTCGTCAAAGCTTCTTCTCTTGTGGAGATTGAAATCATTTCAAAGAAACTTCTTTTGTAAAATCGTAATTACTAACTTCATAAAAGGCAGCAAGGCTTTACGAGTTGTATACTTCTTTGTACTTTATTGGAGCTTATCTTGTTTGAAATAATACCTGAAATCAAAATTATGTTATCAAGATTAAATGGATTTATTTTACTTAATCCAACTCCCACAAGTAAGATACAATAACACAGCACAAATAAACTTTCCACAAAAAAATATTAGCCTATGTTATTTCAGTTCCCTGATGTTGCCCAAAGTTTATTTGTGTTGTGTTGTGTTGTACTTAACTTGTGGTAGGCGACTTTATGTTACAACTGTAAAATTCAAGGATAAAATAAAGCAAAAGCTTAAAGTTTTAAATATTTTAATTATATAAATGAGCTACAATTGTTTCGCCTTGCGGCATCATCGGGCAACTCAACTTAAAATATTTGAAACTTTAAGCTTTTGCTTTATTTTATCCTTAAATATGGAGTTTCAACAAGAAATATCTGCTACTACATTAAAATTAACTGTAAAATTGACTACAGTGATCATTGTTCCCTATTTAAAGTAAATTATTATATTCGGGAAAATTATCAATACAAATTGTAATAATTAATAGACGTTATTAATAATTGTAAATTATAAACATTGCGTATTATTGATAATACATTACTATATAATAGCGTCATTTAAATAACACTTTCATAATCGTAATTCATAAATATGTGTATGCTTCAATTAATACACAAAACATATTATACAGACAGTATTCTTAGTCTTTATATGAAACTAATAATTCTCCATATTCCATCCACCATAGTGACGTCACTCTACTTTTATTTTATGTCCTTAAATGGATAATTTAATATAAATACACTTTTAAAGTTTTAGATATGAATGTTACAGGCAGTAGTAGTTCGGCGAGACAAAATGCCTCTAAATATTAGAATCAGTAAACACAAAAAGGACAACCACAGTATATAAATAGAATTAAGATGAACATTTTTGTTCTAATATTCATCATAAAGGGGAAAATATTATGCTGACATAAAAACTAAAAAATTGCAGTTTCATACGTAAAACTAACAAAAAATAGCATCAACCAAACCAGTGTAAAGAAAGCCATTATGGCTTCAGTTAATAAATACAGAATTAAAAATTGAAAATAAAATCTTGGTTGTATTTAGTCTTAGTTACTATGCAGATATACTACATTACTGTTTACTACATGTAGTTACTATATTACTAAGTGTACTGTATTACTTTTTAGACCTTGAGTGTTTCCTTCAATTACTAGTTTAGTTTTATTTTACAATCTGGCTCTAAGCTAAGTTGACTCTGATCCCATGTCTCGTATTCTAGGTTTATCACTTGATAATGGTTGTTGATTAATTCTATCGAAACTTCGTATATTAGGTTCTATATACACAACTAATGACAAATTTCCAACAACTTTCAAATCAGAACAAATACGTATGCATGATGTTTTTAAATTGACGAAGTAAGCACGTTTAAGCTATACTACAACACTGAAATGATTAACATTTGTAGGAAAGTAATTTACCTCTTAGATTTACTTCTATTCAATGGAGTAACGTCAAACATTTTTAACTGACATTAGTAATAAAAACTTTTTAAAAAACCTGACCACCCCCATTGAATATTGTATTTAAATATAAACCCATATTGATCCTTTGTAGTATAAGGAAAAGTCACGTGATAAGAGAACATTTCCGTTTTATGTTTTTCCCGGTTCCACACGTTATGAGTTCCTAGGGACATATTTACACCATTATCCTTTTGGCGTATCCCGTCTTGAATTTTGTCACGTTTACTTCGAAAATGAATTGTTCTATTCATCGAAATTTACTTTATTAATATAGATGTAGTTGATGTTTCACAACACAAATACATTTGTCCTCGTACACGTAAATGATGGTGGTGCTACTATAGAAACTGTCAAAAGTTATTTTTCCCACATTATTATAATTAATTGTATTAGATATACGTAACTTGTTTACGATTGATGTTGGTTGATAGTTGAGATCTAAAACAGTTGTTAAGATTTGGATCAGAAATAATGGAAAGTTTTACCTAATAAATTCAATTGAGTTAAATACGCAAAACTCCTCAATTGTTGTAATTATTTCAATCAGTCGCTATAATTTTCATGATAAAGTGTAATTCTCAAATAAATTAGAAATATATAATGCAGTTGCAATAGCAACTTTGTGTTATGTTGAATAGCTATGTTAAAGGCACATTAAATAGTAAACTCCGTACTTCTCTGTGTAAATATTGAAAATCAGCCGGCAATGCAGCATTTATTAGAGTATCTTAAAGTATTTGATATACATTTTGTGGTATCAAGTCACAATTAAAACTTATAATAATATATACAGTTTATGGTCCGTCTTGTGCTTCAGTAGATTTTTATATTATGACATGTTTCAGAGTCGTAACTCCATCATCACTCTTCTGGTGAGTACTTTGCTAATTTTTTCAGGGTATATTTTCTTTTCATGTCTGCATCTTTTGATGCCTATATCATTTGAAAAGGGATTGCCATTGACGAAACGTGAAATGGTAAATTCATGTAATTTTTTTCACATATAAACTGCAATTTCTCGTATACCGTTTGAGATTTCACTCTAATGTTTTCAGGATATGTTCTCTTCTCAAGTCTGCATCATTTAATGCCCATATCATTTATTTCAAAAATTAAAAACTTTTTTTGAAAAAAATTATAATAGCAATAACTCATTAATCATTTGAGATATCAAAGTTATTTTTTCAGGGATTCAGTTACCTTTTAAATTCTCTACTATATTATAGACTTATAATTGGTATTGCAATATTCTGAAACTTTTGTACAAAAATGGCTAAAAATGGGGGAAATTATCAGCAATTTTTAAACTCCGACAGCACGCCTCGATTCAAAATTGTATTCTGTTCCTGTTAAAATTTATAAACATACAAACATCAATAACTCATTTTTTAGCCTAAAAAAGATTAAACATTCATGATTTTTTTGATTTATTTGAAGAATTCATTATCTAACTAATCATTTTGTATTTATGTTCTTATTAAAATAAAAACTACAACACGTCGAGAAAAGTACTTTGGAATTTTATTAATCAAGGCAATTCGATTTCTTCCTTTGTTTTCTTGAGAAGTTTTCTATTTGTTTTAATAACACTCTGGGTTGAAAAGTTTTTCATATTTTGTAATATGGTTAAAAAAAATCAATATCTACAATAAAACCAGTATTATTTTTAAATCTAATTCATTTAATGCAATAACAAAGATTGTATGATTGTAGTTCAGTGCTGTCAACATGAAACACAAAGATTGAATTACCCTGTAACATGTTTGTTTAACGTTCAACACATTCGTTAAAGCGGAGAGGTCTAAACACGAAAGTAATTGAATTAATTGTATGTAATGTAATTACACCGACACTAACAGAATTGTGTTATTTAATTGTTTGTAATATCTGTCACTGTCTAAAGTATTGTTATTTATTCTGTTGAAAACAGGATTTATTGTTATTTTTTATTTAACGGGTTTTTAAGAACTATTAAATAACTTTAGTATAAATTTTTTGTATGAATTTGTTAAATTGATTTTAGATTATAATAGTAACCTAGCTGTAAACTACTATAAACTTATATTATCGACCAAAGGAATTCCATTTTATAAATAAAATAAGCTTTAGAATTGTTATAAAATATAAAGAGAATATTCAATAAGGACTCTAGTTTGGTTTTGAATGAACAATTGGATCTTAGTAATTCTCCACTGTTGCTACCCCTATCTAAGTCCCAGTTACCTTTCGTCTCTCCCTCCTCCTTTAACCTAACAGGACATTTTGACCTACTTTCTCTAGGCTGTTGAAAATATAATAATTCTTGTATCTATAGTCTGTAATCTACCTTCGACAATGCCGTAACTGGTAAAACCTAGGATGGCCGGGCTCAATTGAAATTTATTGTAGAGAACTAATTGTTTAAATTAAATATTGTTGGTTATTTTATAAATGTCATATGGAAGCGCAAATTTTTTTCATGGAACATCAGTTATAAAATTTCCTTCTTTAGTTTAAAAGTGTTTAACAAGTAACTACTCTTATACATACATACATACATTTATAGGTGGATATTATTAAACTATCGGATATAACATTTGGTGAATTTGGTGAAATAAAATAAAGAACAGAATTATTCTCCGGGTGATAAAACACTGCACATATTATATTAAAGAGCTAATATTTATATTTGTTATCTTATGTATTTTTTGCAATTATTATTCCTTTTAGAGTCCATTATATAAGGAGAAACTATAATCATAAATACACCAATATTTTATACACACCATATTTACAACAAAAAATATTCTTTACTAAATATAGTAAATGAATCACGAAATTAACTGAGACTTGTAATTTATTCATAAATTTTAAAATATAATTCTTTCTATTTCAAACTGAAGTTATCCCATAATATAACCTACGATAGTGCTTCAACTACTATTTGTATTTATGTTGTAAAAAAAAAAATAAATAAATTTGACTAATAATTGGAGGAACTAGTTATCTGACAGGAAGGTATTGTGTACCAAGTATGATAGAAACAAAACTGCACGACACACAAACACACACACACACACACACACACACACACACACACACACACACACACACACACACACACACACACACACACACACAAATACACACACACAAATACGTTCTACCACTCACTCACATATATATGTTTAATATCTGAAAACATTAAATTGTTGTTAACAACTGAAATAAACAACATTTTATCCAAGAGCCAACATATTAAATTCTTAATAATGATTTAGGCAAAAATATTGTTTTAAAATATTTAGAAAATAATTAAATCACACGAAACAAAATTGTTTATCTGAATACGGGAAAAGCACACAACTTAAATTTAGCAAAAAAAAAAAACACACACAGCCTGCCAGGTTGATATTAGACGAGGGTCACCCCTTGAGGAAACAAAATTTGACAGTTGAAAAAAGCACACAACACCGAGAACCCCCACCATAGTGTTGACTAGAAAGATTTCACTTTAGCAACAAATCAATTCTTACTGTTTTCATAAAACTTACTACTGGAACTGACTTATAAGCAATATTTACAATAGTTTTAAATTTAAATAATTTATAATAACCTACATTTGGAGTTAAATAAAACATATCAATTTCTAAAAATACTTACCATTTCATTGCGATTAGTCTTTGTTGAGTACCTAAAACCTAACGTAACTTTAACTGATCTGACCTAAACTGAAGATGCTATTTTTTATTTAAAAGTTTTATGTAAACAATAAGAATTAATTTGTTGCTTAAATTAAATCTTTCTAGTCAACATCGTGCGTAGTTTTCGCCTGTCAAATTTTGTTTTCTCAAGGGGTGACCCTTGTTTCACCCTCGTTAAACACCAACCTGGTGGGCTGATTATATAAATTAAATGAATTGTCTTAAATCATACATTACTTATCCTTGGAATGCCAAACACGTTTTCAAACCTTCCCTTAGACTCTGCACATTGCTAAGATAAAAATCCCTCTATTTTAACACTTCTATTGTCTCGACCTTCATAGAAACACTATTTATTGACTTCTAACCATGAACGTTAACCTCTCTTCATAGATGATGCAAGAGAAAAGCCCTTTTCTCGTTTCTAGACGCATGAGTTAGCTAACATGGCTATTCACTGACTAACCTGGCAGAGAATGGGGGAGGAATTTGCTCAGTTAGTTTTAACATCCTATGAAATCAATACATATGTACAACATAGTAGGTAAGATTATGCTTCCAATAGAGCTTGCTAACCACATATATTTTAAAACGCAAACTTTTTTTTATAATAAACATAATATCTAATTACTACGTTAGCTTATGTGCTAAAATTTTATTAAAAAAGAAATAAAGTATTATGACATTTATAAACCTTCGGTCCAATATTTAAATGATTATATAAATCGTGAATTTTAACAGTGACATTTCTAAAACAAAAACAGAAAAACGTCCTTCATTGACAGATCATTGTTAAGTTGGACACTTTCCATCATTGTTACTCGGTATATCGATACATCAATCAAATTCCAAATTTCCCCATACAATTCCGTAGTAATCAAAATATATAAATTGTTTATCCATCTCCCTCTGACCCGATAACAATCGAAATTATTTTTAAAATGACTCTACTGCTAATAATGTTATACGGAAGCAAAACTGTTATTAATTGTTATTCATAAAACTGTCATGAGCGTTCATTAACTTCACGCTGGAGTCAATTTGTTATTGTTTTTTCAATAGTTATCTTATCTGTGATGTTTTAGTTTAGTACAAATTATACAAACATTTTATGACATCTTTATGTTAAATGTTGCATTTAATATTTCTTATCAGTGTCTCTCAAAGCAGTTAAATTGACGAGGGAAATTAAGAAAATATCCGAACACAATTTAATCAAATTCGATATATACAAGTACACTTTCAAAAGTCCCTTACCACACTTGGGAATAAACAAAATAACAAAAAAACAAACTTTTTGTCGAAGGTAAAATGTTTATTCCTATTAGACTCTTATAGCTATTACAACAACAAAGTTGTCATCTTCAGAGGGAATCTTAACAAAGGCTTAACAGACTCTGCTAAGATTCCTTAGAAGAGTCTTTGTTAAGATTCCCTCTGAAGATGACAACTTTGTTGTTGTAATAGCTATGAGTGTCTAATAGGAATAAACATTTTACTTTTGACAAAAAGTTTGTTTTTTATTATTTTGTTTATTCCCAAGTGTGGTAAGGGACTTTTGAAAGTATACTTCTATATATTGTCACTACAGTGCTCTGGCCTTTGTTTATAAATTCGATATAGTTAATTTTGATTTTATAAATTAATAATTATAACACAATATTCTTGTGCCAGGTACCCGTCAAATTTTGATTTATATGGAAAAATAAAATTAAACGTTATTGACTATTACGTCTATTAACATATTTCATACAATAACCACTTTACAGAATGTGTAGACCAGCTTAAATAGAATAAAACTCGTACACAAAAATTACGTTAACTTAAGCAAACGCGTTTCAAAGACAAAGTCACCATTCACAGTTATACATGAGCTACAATAACTAAACTATAACCCCTTATTGTTTAGTTATTGTAGCTCATGTATGACTGAGGATGGCGACTTTATCTTTGAAACGCGTTTGATTAAGTAAACGTAATTTTGTGAGACCTATGTTCGAGTTTTACTCTATCTAATATGATCTCACATGTCAATCTCAATATTTATTCATAGACCAGCTGGTTAAAATCACTTTTTGTGTTTACAGAGGAAAAACTAATTGCGGTTCTGGTTAAAACGTCGAAAAAGATTGTGTCATCATTATTTTTTTCTCGAAAATAAAACTTTAAAGAGAAGAGTTGTATGGTGATATCAAAGAAAACAACTGTATTCTTCGAAATCAAACAAAGTTTACACCAACTAATCCCGTAGCTTCATTGACTAAACGTTTGTTGATGAATATAGCTGAGACATACACAATAGAAATGTATTCCATTGTTATATATAAGGTAACAAGTATTTGTTGTACAAGTGACGTCACTGTGGCTTTGTTTGTGATGAGGTTTGTCTAACCGAATGCCTGCTTCAATTTACAATTTAGGATGAATTGCAATGTCGTTATTTGGATTAAAGTCGGTAGTTTTCACGTGTATAATGAAATTTACAGTCTTAATAACAAAATCAAAATTCTAAAATGACACTATTTTTATTCCTGCATCAAATTTATTAGTTTATAGATACTCTAAAATATCCGATATACTGTATTGCGTTGATTTTATAAATGGAGATATTGCAGCTCTCACAACTTGGTTTGTCAAACACGGCCTACAAATTAACGAAAGAAAGACCCAAGCAATTTTAATTGCCTACTCACGACTTTTATTAATATTGATTCGAATTCTCTTCTGCGAATAAAAGTGAATAGTTGTATTTTGAAATATGTAAATGAAGTTAAAAATCTTTGAATTATTTTTAATAAGTCACGTGGTCAAATCATTTTGAATGTAAGTAATAGAGTGTTTTCGTCCTTGAAACAACTGAGACGCAGCGATGAGCTGACGCCCATAAAGGTGAGGGCTTTGCTTGGAGTCACTATCTTTAATTATGGTTGCTCAGTTTACTATAACTTACAGCCGAGTAGACATTGAGGTTGCAGCATGTCCAAATTATTGCATTCGTTTTGTTTTTTCAGTTAACTATATCTACACGTTACTCCTTTTTATATTAAATTTAAATGGTTTAAGCTTGAGCCTCGCAGCGTAAAGTGGTTTTGAGTCTTATGTGGGATCTTAAAAAATAATTTTCCTATATATTTTCTAAATTCTTTAACTTTATGTCCGATAAACATAGACTTACAACTTGATCTTGATCTTGATCTTGATCTTGAACTTGATCTTCAGTTACTCTTCAAATTCCTCTTCACCGCACTTTTATCTTTAATAAATCTTTTACCGTTTTCTGCTGCATATTGTCTTCCCAGTGGGATCTGGGAGAGTTCGAGTTTGTTCAAATTCAAAATGAAACTATAGAACATTTTCTGAACGAAAGGTCGAATTTGTTAGACATTTAATCCGTATTTTTTTCTCCATTGATGAGTTTGTTCTCTCTGGAGTCTATATATGTGAGTGCACATGTGTTTGACTCCTTCTTCTCTATGTGTGTTTGTATATGTGTATGTATGTATATGTGTATATTGCTTTAGTATTGCTGTTATTTACAGTATTCATATTATTCTATATTAGACTATTTAGTACAGGTGGTATAGTTTGAATTTTACTATTTAAAATGCTGTTTTTGTTATATAGTTCTTAATGTATTGTGTAACATGACATGCATTTATATTGTTAATTATTATATTGTTCGAATTGTCTATATTATTATTATTGTATGTTGTTATGTATAATTTATCAGTGTTTTTTTTAAATATTATTATTATTGTATGTACTTTTGTATTATTTATCAGTGTTAAAATGTTTATATTATTATTGTTGTATGTTGCATTGTATTACTTATCAGCTTCGTCCGTTTATTGTGTCTAGAAACTAAAATGTATTTTTGTTTGTTTGTTGTTTTGATAGGTTCACAAGAAGGGGTTACATAGCCTCGACTTCGCCCAAATAAAGTCGATAGTTCAGTTCAGTTCACTGACCTTGTGTTTACATATCTTGAAGATCTATGTATTTGGAAATTAAGACTTACAATCCCTTATAAAGTACATTCCTTGTAATTAAAAACAATTTAATTAAAAAGTGTTTAATTTAAAGCTCTATAAAAATATATATTGACCGTATGTCAGTTAGTTTACACAAACTTTGTTAATAACATCATCGAGGTCAGTATTTTGTAATTTTTTTTTTCCAGGAAAAACCAGTTTGCCGTTTTTATTGTAGATAGTTTTAATTAAAGTTTCGTTTAAGGTAATTGCATTATACAAAATAGGTGTGTGTTTATTTATAAAATACTAATCTTCCTACTCAGATATTGTTAAAAAGGAACTGGTCTTAAATGTTCTGATACTTCAGTGGTTAAAACCATATCTTCTCCGATCATGTGCGTTTTCATTCCAAAAGCAAAAGTAAAAGGTTTTACCTGGTACTCTCATTCACTAAAACAACCCATCTTGGTTTCTTAACATCTTCAGTCTGCTTAACATCATGTAAAAATCCCACTCGAAGTGTACTACTCTCCCTTAGAGTTTAATTACTCCCTAATTTTACAAGGCAACTAAACGGTTAGCAGTGTAGTAGACAAGAAATCATTTTATAACATATTTTAGGTCATACATATTTTTGAAACTTTGTCATATCTTAACTTAATCGCCTATTTGAAACGCCAAAATCATTATGTTACAAACATTGATTGTTTCCACGTATAAAGTGGCTCCAGTCAAGATGAACAAAATGGGTGTATACAATTTTAAACACTTCACTCTAGCTTTGCTTTATAGAAGTAGAGAGTAAATTGGAGTTTATGATTTAAATTTGAGAATGTTTGTTTTAAAATAGTATTGTACAATAAAATTAAAACAATATATATTGGATATTATCCACTTGTACTTTATCTACTATGTAAAGAAACAATAACTTTATGAAACAAAATTAAATCTTATCACTACAGTCTTTAATAACAAAGTTGATTCAAATACTGAGCCTTCACATTCTTTATCTAAAAACTCAATATTTTAATTAATTGTAAACGCAGAACAAACTGAACAGAATAGAAAATCATTTGACTTTTTGTAATTTTACATTGAAAAAAGTCATATTTCCCTAGAGAGGTCAGAGTCTGAAATTAAATTTCAGCTCTTTGCATTGTAGAATATTAAAGTTACCTTTTCATTTAGAATTATAATACACGTAGAAGCGTAGTGTATTGCATATCGAGTATAAAATCGTACTTTCAGAATTTAATTTACTGCCATTTTACAACTGTTTTATCATCTTGAAGCAATTTTAACAAGATGTTTTAAAAATCAAGTTGCACATTGCACTAAACTTAGAGATGACCTGCAGTAAGTTACTATACTAGGGCAAATACACTGACATAAATACAACATCCAAACTGGGAAAAGTATGCTGCGGTGTCTCAAACAAATGCATTATAAGAGACACACTGTAATAATACAATTATTACAAACACTTATTTTACTATCAAACTGGATGTATATATACAGTAAATTCAATAGACATTTTTTTTAATGAAATAAAAACGATAACATAATAACCTACGGAATTTATTTTGTGTATATTGTTGTGTTTGTGTGTGTGTATAACAATGTATTGAAATATGTTATACAATATTGTGTATCCAATAAATGTATTAAAGCATAATAATACTGTAACATGAAAACTCCAACGAGACACAATATCAGTTCGTCACGCAGTCAACATGCTTATTACATTAGACTTCAATAGAGACTAAATTGCCAAACCCTGTCACAAAACTTTGTAAACAAATTAGTTTATGCCGACTCCCCGACAAGTTATAAATTCTATAAATTAATTTCGTTTTTCAAATTTCTCCCTCACTTTCCAAAATTCAGCTCGTGTTTGAATTCTACTTCTATTAAAACCAAAACTAGTGTTTACAACAAAAAAATCTGTAAAATTTAATAAAATTATTATTAAATAGTTAATTTTTTGATTTATAGTATGCTATACGAGTTGTAAAGTCAATGTTTATAGAGAAATTTTTAATTCTAATATATTTCGGGAGCACTTGCCTCTTTGACGATTTAATCATTGCCATTAAATAAAGGATATAAAAACTTTTTACCTTCTAAACTAGATCAATATTGCAGAATGAAATTGACCTCCAATTAAAATGTCTATTGATGTAGATGATACACAATATAGAGTTACGAGTAAAATGCGATAACTGAATACTATAGAGAATTTCAGATGTAAGAAAATAAATATCATTATTTAATAAACGTATTGTTTATCAATTATTTCTAAGGCTTCTCTCCTACACCCATCAGACTTCATAAACACAATACAATTGTAGCATTCTAAAACACTCAAATAAAATCTGCAAATAAATTATCAACTCAGTTCCTACCACAGTACCTTCCGTCCCTGACAGGTGCTGCCGCATAGTTGCCGTCACTAGAAATTATCGCATGATCCACCTAAGTACAAGGTACAACGGCTAGCGAGCCTACCTTGATTAAAACACGTAGTTACTCATTCTCTTGGATTCACAACATGTAGTCAAATTTTCATCACTCTGGTTAATTCTTATTTAAAGTCACAGTATGCCAAAGTAATACTTCAGCTTCATAAAAAATGTAATAGTTTAGTTCTACAATTCAGTGATGTGTTTTTTTTGTGTTCTAAATAAAATAGTTGTTTAAATTTTCATATATTACGGCACATGTTCACGTGAACTTTCGACAGGATTCCAGGTAACCAAATTTACAGATTTTATCATATTATAAATTTTGTTAATGTTTTAAAATTTATTCATTAAGATATGTATTTCATGTTTTATCTAATATTCAAAGTTTTTCAGAAACTAAATAATTATAAAAATTTTTCATTTCTTAAAACATAGTTTACAAAACCTTAAGCAGTCAGATTTTAAGTTTTGAGCAGTTATGTGAAATTAGTGCAAACTGGTGATAAACATTAAACAATCAGAATATCTTATTGAACATGTCAAAAAAAACTAATTAAAGAAATCTCTTCTAGACCAGAATATTTGTTTTACAGATTTTACAGATTTTTCAAGTTTCATACAAGCTTTATTTTAAACAAAACCAAGTATTTATATACAGCTTTATAACCATCTAAGAAGCATTTAATTATAAGCTTAATGAATTTCTGTGATGCAATCAATATTCTCTAATTTTGACAAATAACCAGATATTTTAAATAAAGAACATTAATTTTACAACATGTCTGAATTTGCACAAATGCTAGTAAACGTGTTTTTTGCCTTAGCTAATGCTGGTCGGAGAAACACACCAATCTTGCTTGATTTTGCATACTCCAGCAAAAAGTGTATAGCATGTTTCTGCCTGTTCTTTAAAACATGTTTCATATAACAAATCAGAAATTTCCAAGTGCACAAAGTGACTCCTTTTTTGAAAACTGACTTTACAGAACCTTGTTTAAATATATATATATTGTACATGTACCTAATCTGGTTTAGCAAAATGTGTTCTTGAAACTATTATTTAAATGTAATCTTGTATAGCTATTTATAATTTATATGAAAAATAATTGGGAGGTGCTGCATGCAATATTTCGGTCCTAACAACCTCCAAGAGGTTATTTCTAAATTAATAAAATTGACGTCAATATTCTAAATTTTACCTTTTCTTTTTTAAATCTTCTCATGTCATAAACAATTTACTTTATAAAAAAAATATATATATATATATTGGCCAATTTAGTATTTAAGAAATTTAACAAACAAAATCATGATATGTAATAGTTAATCTAATAATGAACTTGTTAGAATTAATATAATTTTTTTTTGAATTTAAAATATCAACCTCATTTATAGAATCTTTTTTTATTGTTAAATTTTGTAACTGTTTTAAAAACTATTATTTAATAAACTAAAAGGGGGGATAAATATCAGAATCTATTCATCAATTTTTTTTTTATTGTAATTTTACATTAAGGGCGTATAACTTTTTTAAGATTAATTGTAATCTTTTTTTTTTAATTAGCAAGCTTCTGCTTATAATAATCTATCTTAGGATGTTTTTCAGCTTTGTAAATGGTAAAATCTGAACCGTCGAAATTTCTTTCTTGTTTAATAAATTTGAGCCTTGTTAATTACTAAATTTGTCTTTGTCTTTTTTTTTATTTTTCAAACATTGTTACCATTTGGTTCCGCCTTTTGTTTAATTTAAGTTGCCTGGTAACGTAATAATTACATTTAGTTTTAATTTCTTCTGATATGATTTTACATATGATGTCACAAAACATAGTGATGTGATTTTGTTTGATATACAGCGTGATAAATCAGTCCCGGGACTGGTTAATATGTTTTATCCAATACAGATAAAGCTACAAAACTTTGCACATTATTAATGGACACGAAAACCAATTTTACTACGTATTCAGTGGACTGCTTCTTTTTCAGGGGAATTGCCCACAAGGAGTAAGTGAGAAATCTTAGCTGAGCGCATTGGTCGAGTTGTACCCTAGCTAAAATAGCGTGGGTTTAATGTTAAAATTAACTACAACGTCAGGTATGTTGAAAACAGCTAAATAATATTTACTATGTAGAGGTTATGAAATGAAAACTTTGCAAATAAAAATCTGGTTAAAAAACAATTTTTTAGTCTGCTCACTGGCTCTTCACCTGCAATGAAGGATGGCCCTCAAGGACTCAAAAAAACTTAAATGTAAACATAGGTTGATATTGTACATGAAATTAAATTAAAGGTCTTTATTTCTAGAGTACAATGCCGGAAATCCAAACTCAAACGGACCACCGGAAATGGCAACCGTTCAAAAAATGGCTTAAATTTGCAATTGCAGTAATTAGGTGAATGTAAGGAAGTTTATGGCAGTTAGATTATTCATTCACAGGCAAAACTAGAGCAATTTTTGATAATTGTTGCATCTAAAGCAAGTATCTTTCTTGTTTGCGGGAATACCCAGTATCAGTCTCAAACAACATTATCTTTTTAGGCCTATCATGATTATTAAACTTTCCTTGTTTGATTTAATAAGAAATTTGAACCCACGCTATTTTAGCTAGGGGGAACCTTTTAAGGTCGGGTTTGCGGCATTGTGTTCTACTCATAAAGACCTTTTAATTCGATGTACAGCTCGACCTATGCTTTCATTTAATTAAATATCCTACTTACTCCTTGTAGGCCGCCCCCCTGGAGATGTAGCGGTCCACTGAATACGTATTAAAATATTTTTAGGTGTCTATTAAAAATGTGCAAAACTTTGTACATCTATCTGTAATAGTTAAAAAATGTTAAACGGTCCCAGGACTTATTTAACACGCTGTATATACTTTGAACTGTTACGAGGATTTGAAATGATGTCTCTATGAGGCACTTTCGTGATCTATTATATAACATACAAATGATCCTTTGACTCATATATTTTACTTTTTGTGCTACATTATGCTCAATACTTTGTATTTTGGTCATATCGTATTTATTGTGACTACGATATACAAATTTAATTACTTATTTACTAACGAAAACAGACACCTAATTTGACGTACGTTTTTACATGTATGTTTACAGAATCCCTAAATTTATCCGAATAAGTAAAACTGTTTATAATACTGTTTATATTAATAACAAGTAGAATAAATCAGTTATTATTTCACCGGAGTTAAATCAAGACGGAAAGTGTAATTATTAAAACAAACTAAAATGATTGTAAGGCAATACATCCTGCTAAGGATTACGGAGTAGACAGCCACCTGGGATACATATAGAATTAAATTATTCAAAGACATTATTTAACCTAATCCATTAGAGTAAATTAGAGTAATTTGTTTAGTGAGACATGTACATCTGATAATTCAATTATTAAAATCCAACTTATTTGATAATTTATTTTTTTTATTTGTATTACAATATATTTTCAGAATTTATAATAAGTTTTAATAGTCAATCCTTACAATTTAGTCAGTTAACTGTAATTTGTCTATTAAAAATATATATATATTTATAAGAAGTAAATAGTCTCTCAAATATATTTAGTAGAGTATATAAAACTGAGGACGAGCTATTTATTTAACGATTTTTAAACATACATATTTGTTTGCTTTTTGCTCTTGGTCATTATTGCTCTATAAAAGAAGAAGGAAAGAAGATAAAATTAAGACCACAAGCCCAGGAACACTCTAATAGCATCTGGGTCGGAAGAGAATTAAAGTTAGTCAAGATAGGTTTTCTCATAAAAAAATAATAAAATCCATCAGACTTTTTTATATAATAAGCTGTGTGTTTAAATGGCAGGCGTTAAAAACAATTTACTAAGGTGTCCAAAATGTCAAGATGGTAGCATACAGTTTGGAATATGTAGGGTACACATTATACAAATATAATACTCTTCTCTGTTTGAAGTTATTTGTTAATGATGGAAGTTCAATTTTATTATTATACATTTTTCGGACATTTACCATCATTTGTGTGTTAAAAATTCAAAACACGACGTTTCGGGAATAAGATTCAATTCCCGTTATCAAGTGATTAAAATCTAAAGAAACATGAAACTAGAAACTAAGTCTATGTAAGAAGGAAAAGGTAAATAAGAATTCCACCAAACGTAATATCTACGCATGCATCTCAGAGCTGAAACTGAGAAGTCAAAAAACACAATCATGGTAGCAATTAATTAGAATATGAAATGAAGGAAATAATAAACTACCTTTTCCAGATGTGTGTGTTGAGAGAGATAGGGTGATCCTAAAAATTTCAGTTTATAGATAAAAGACACACACCGGTCGTTATTTAAATTACAATTCTAACCATCCTAAGTCCGTCAAAGAAGGAATTGTTCATTCCTTAATAATGTCCGAAAAATATATAATAATAAAATATCATACTCCGATAATTTATTCATTTTTATTCATTTTACCCATTATAGTTATTCAAATTTACTACATTAGATATAAATTTAAAATATATTTATCAAAGCTAAATTAAATAGATTATATGGTGTTTGTTGGGTTCCTAATTATTCACAACCTTGATGTCGAAATGATATATTTCACACAAATTTATCTTTCAAATAGTAATTTAACTTAAGGCAGGTGCTTCAGTTATACCATTTTTTTTAAACCATGTATATTCCTCTGGGACAAAATATTAGATACATTAATCAATTAATTGGTGTCATGTAGTATCAATATTTTTGTATAGTATTTTTACTGTTTACACCAACCAATATTTAAAAGAAATCTGAACATTCTGTTTTTACGATATAAAATATTATTCATACAAAACGAAAAAGGAAAAATAATTTTAATTTACTTACATCCCAGTTTAAACTTCAAAATCTAATAAAAAATTGATTACTTTTAACATGTTTCAATTTATTACAAGAGTTCGACATACGTCAGTTTATATTTTTAGAAGAGGAAAACAATCAATAAAGTATAACTTAACTAAATATTAACAGCATTTTCATCGTAACAAATTATATATATATATATATATATATATATATATATATATATGCGTCCCACGTTTCTAACTTTCTATTAATTGCTTATTCATCACACGATAATTTTGAAACTTGATGTTCTTTTAAAGTTCCCAAAACATTTCAACACACTGTTTATAGAAACAAAACGGCGGTAAAACAAAAAAAGTCTTCCCAAACTCTATACTTTTGACACTTTTACTCTTGAAGGATTAATTGTTGTCAAACAGCTGTTCGATTCAAATTAAACAAAAATACAATAAAACAGAAAGTTATAACCTAATTCTTTACCGTAATTTATTCTTCTTTGTAGTTACTTAATTGTTTTTATTGTTGAGCGCAGATAAACTGTTGTGCGTGAGCCATTGTTTTTAATAAAGAATCAATTAGAAATTTCAGGTTGTCTTCTCATGTGTTGATCCAACAACCACTCATTCAATAATTAAGTGGAAAGATTTGATATTGGACACGGATAGCGTAGTGAAAAAGTACGCTCGATATCCTTATAAGGGAAGAGAAGAAATGTTATTCGCTTCATTACTCCTTTCTCGCGGTAAATCAAAATCACTTAGAAAAGTAGAGCTTGAAACTAGAGTGCTTAAAACTTCAGTGCAGAAAATCGTTAAAAAAAATTGTATTTAATTTGTTTTAAAAGAAAATTGTGTTTGTATTAAATAAATTATGTTTGTTCAATAAAAGTTTTTTCCAAAGGTAACAAAAGCGGTACATTATTTCAATCTGTTATTTGTATTGCCGTTTTTTTTTCTCTATAAACACCAGTGTGTTGTAATTTTCACATAACATTTTTGGTGACTTTACTAAAAAGTAAAAAGTTTCAAAAGAATCGGTTGAGGAAAAAGCAATTTTAAAAAAAATCATAAGCGAGTTACTCATTGTGGTACACACTTATATGTTCTGCTCAGGCAAGGAAACTTACGTAAAATATTAAAAACCATTAGATAAAATATAAATTTTAGATATAATATTTTCATACGAAAGCTCTTTTTATCAATCTGAGAGAAATTCTTTTTTTTTAAATTTCATCAAATGTTCCATCCGGATATTTAAATGGTCCCATAAAGATATGTTTGTTTTAAAATATAGTGTAACCATTTTTCAGAAACTTTTTAACCAAAAATTAAAGACAAACTCCTGCTAAGTAACAACAAATTTACATTCCAGATCTATTTTTTTTAAAACTAATAAATAAACTTATACAGGTGCTATCAAAACCTGAAAATCAATTTAACAAAGCAACAAATAAAATAATTAAAAACCTTTCCAAGTTATTTAATTGTTTCTCAACCGGCAGTTACATAAACAAATTAAATAACAATAAATCCCGTTTATAGATAAATAAATAACAATACTTCACACGGTGACAGAAGTTTACAGACAATTAAATAATACAATTCATTTAGTGTCTGTGTAATTACATTGCATACATTTAATTTAATTACTTTCATGTTTAAACTTTAGTCCGCGCCACCGTCACTTTATGTAATGTGTTGAACGTTAAACAAACTTGTTACAAACTAATTCAATCTTTGTAGTACTTCATGTTGGTAGCAATGAATACATTTTTTGTAATTCTTCATTGTTGTCAGCATTAAACAACAATCATACAATTTTTCACATTGTGTTGATGTATTATTTTTCTAAGTAATCAAATATTTTTTTTGTGCCTGTTAACTTTTTATAACACCCTAGTAAAATTGGTTTGTTAACCCAACCACTAAAATTGAACACCTTTCTTTAAAATCCTTTCAATATAACAACATTATTACACATGCAGATGTCTCATGATATACCTGTTGTAAAATAAACGTGTAAAAATTACATACAGTCTTTAACTATTAATAATATTAATAGTAAGAGTGTTTTATTAAAATTAAATGAAAAACTCTCAGCTACACAAAAATACATTGATACTGTAAAAGAGTGAAATTGAATTGCCGGGATTCAGTTTTTGTGGCCACAAGAACGTCCGCTGGGTTGCAGTTTTTTATAAATAAGAAAATAAATTAAGATTGCTTAGTCAAGCTGAATTCTTCAATTAAATTTAATCTGTTATTCCCAGCTGATATGCAATACTTACACAGAGAAGTAAAGTATTTCACCTCTGATAAACTCAATACACTTTTCTGAAAAACTCATAGCTTTTAAAATATTATGGTCACCAATAAAATTCATTACATCTGCGTCCTCCTTTTTATTACACAATGAACACAACTCAGACGTAGGCTAATAACAATATTTATTTGGAGAAATAAGTTCAGCTTTTGTTCAGTATACGACCGCCATATTATTTCCAATAGCGTCCACATCAAAACTAAGCTCTCTTAGTACAACAAACGACAATGGGAATTTTCCGCCTTTGATTCTTCCTTATCAAATTATGGATTAATTTACAAATTACCATTGGTTTTTAAATTCAGAGACACAAAATATTGTATTTTACTCGGAATTAAATCACATACATTCTGCAAATCTTCGTAGAAACAAAAAAATTTTATCACTTCATTTAGGAAAATATTTACATATATATTTAAACAAAATTGCAAAGCATATTAAATATAGTCTAAATTCAAGGAGGTATGTAAAAAATGTAGGAGGTAATTTAGTTTCCCAGAATAGGAATACTTTAGGTAAATTAAAAATATGTGATAAATACTTACCCTATCAATAGTCCAATATCAACCGTAAAAAGTGGAATATTTAGGTGTTGATTTTGGAATAATGCAAATATATATTTAAACTTTCCATAGTTTTATCAAAAGATTTGTTTTAAGGAAACAGTATTTATTTCGTGAAATATAAACGACAATTTATTTTTGTGGTAAAAGTAACAAAATTCAATAAGGCATAGGCCACAACGATAATACTGTAAATATATCCCTAGGGACTCGTAACGTGAGGAATCGGGATAACCACAAAATGGAAATGTTCTTCCATCACGTGACATTCCTTAATACGAAGGAATATAAACAAAATGGTTTTCAGTTTAAATATAATTCAAGGACGGTGGGGAGGCTTAATTTTTTGAAAGTGTTCGTTAGTAAACTGATTTTGTAAAATTATGCTATATGTTACTCTATTAAGATAGAATCGTTAAGAGATCAATTACTTTCCCACAAATTGTAGTCTTATAATGTTTTAATATTCTTCAATTTCAGAAAATCGTGCACAGGTTATTATTGTAGTTTTAAAGTATAGTGATGATATTGTTCATAATATTTATATTGTTAATTCGGATATAATTATAAAGTAATACACGACGTTTTGTAAATATGAATCTACCCCAGTTATCAAGTGATAAAATGAGAACACGAGAAAGATTAAATAGAGTCAACATTGCCTAGAAAACTCATTAAGAAAATAAAACTAGTATTCTAAGCGTGGAATAAAAGTCAATACTTGAACTGAGTGATTACAAACCCAAGGACTAAAAACAAATGTGATTAGGAAAACAAGTTCAGAACTATAAAACACCAAGTTGAAAAGAGAAACCAGACCGGTTAACTAATTAGCAGGGGATGAGTGACAACGGCGTGTTTACTTAATAGTTTATCTTCCAAAAGTTTAGGACGTGACCTTGTGATTAATCGTTTTGTAGAATTAACAAAACAGATTCTGTTTCAATGTGGAAGAATTTGTATGTTGAACTTTTAACTCTGTGGTTATTAAAGGAAGCCATTATGGGCGTATCTCTACACAGGTTTGGCTGGTGGGATTTTCCGTTGGTTTTCAATTTTAGTTTTTTCTCAGTGTGTTATTTTTGCCTGTCAATAATTTAATTTATGATGAATTTTGGATCCAATATGTTCAATTATTTTATTTATATTTTATAAGCGTATTTGCAATTATTTTTGTGTTCACTAATTCTTATAATTTGAATAAATAGAGCACAAAGACTACAGTATATTTATGTTTATTCTAACATAACAAAGTGTGTATTTCACCTCTGACGATGATAGCTGTGCTATGGAAATGTATTTAAGATAGAATAAACATAACTGTACAGTCTTTGTGTTATTAGTGTTTTATTGTAGTTTTGGGGAATTTTCTTTCTTTACTAATTCTTATGTTTAAAGGTATTTTTATCTTCTCAATGTACTCCCTGTCATATTCACATTTAATACTTTAGTTACGTTTTTAATTTTAGTTATCCACTTAAGAACGGAATAATAATTTCCAATGATATCACTTTAAGGGTAAATAGAAAATGAGCAATTACTTGTTTTACACAAAACTGATAATACTAATATTAATTGTAGTATAAACAAATTTATTGATTAGTATTATGAAAGAATTAATTTAATTTGATTGTTGTATAGTAATGTATTATCATTGAAACTAAATGTTTATAATTTATAATTATAATTATTAACGACCATTAGTTACAATTTGTAATTATCATTTACCTGAATAGTATCTTTTATTTAAAGTAAATTTATAAATTTGATAAAATTAATTGTGATTTAAGGTAATGTTACAAGATAAGCTGAAATAAAGTACAAAGAGATATACAACTCATTTCACAAACGCAAGCTGACTTTGATGAAGTAAGTAATTATGGTTTTACAAAAGAAATTCCTTTGAAATGATTTTCGTCTCCACAACAAAAGATTCGTGGAATCAATTACTTGGAGGTTTAAAATAAAAATAAAGTCTTCTGTGCGTCTCAAGGTTTTGTATTATCCTTCTTTGATGTTAAAATGGCAAATAGATAACAAATCAGAATTTCATTAATGGGAATTGTTTTAATTTGTAATTATAATAATGCGTTATGAAAAGTAATTTATTTTATAATTCAATTAATTTATTTTATTCGTAAATCTAGTTAATAAAAATGATGTATTTAGAAAAATTGTAGATGTTCTGTAATAAATGCTGTGAGTAAAAGTAACGTTTTCATGCCCTGTAGTGGTTATTTTTTCATAAATTATGCAAAATAAAAGTTACAGTTGGAAGAATTTTTAATGTATTTCTTGAAGTACGTTTTAATTGGTAATTGTTCTTATATTTGCGATTATTGAGATACATTTTATTTCTGTATAATTGTATTTTGGGAATAACATAATTCTTATTTTCAGCAAACGTGTGTCTATTTTATTCCTTGTAATTTAAAGGTAACAATTTCTCAGTTATCATTCCATTATAAAAGAAGGAAAATAGAACATAAAATAAAGACCCCGTTACCAGCCCTAGAATAGATTAATAGCGTCAGGGTCGGAAAAAACAAGAATTGATCAAGAAAGACGTGATAGGAAAGATTAAAAAGAGGGAACTAACCCAAGACTACATGAAAAAAGGTGTAGATCCATCTAGTTACCTCGGGATTGTCTAATAAGCCTTTGAGGTGTGTGACTGTAATTTGGATAAGTAATCACATACATGTAAACAAATATAGGCTAATTAATACCTATGTGTAATTTAAAATCAGAGCTCTAAAAGATTATAATTAGTTTGTAAACTCATTAAACATAATTTTTAATTGGCATTTTAGATGGACCGAAAGTAAAGTACAGGGTGTCTCTAGATGTTACTGTACACTAATGTTTTACAAATATTATGAAGGGCAACTGCGGAACTAATCAGAGTGCACTGTCAAATGATTTTGCTCGGCAAAGAAAGATCATACTCGCTTAAAGAATACAGATCAAAGGTATGACGTCAAAGTAATAAAGTCCATGCGCTGACAAGGAGTACTGATCACGATCCAATAGTTCCCCTTTCCACTACAACGAGTGGAATCGACTCATTAGTATAGTAAACAGTCAGAGTCGTGTAATGACCTAGTATAACCTCAATCATTATTGTGTGATGATAAGTTAGCTTTGAATGTATCATGAAGAAGTAAAAGTTTCAATGAAAGAACAAATCATGATATACTACTTAAGTATTGTATAATATATCCGAGCTACTTAGAACGTACAGTACATAGGGGTCTGGTGTTGATAAGTGAGCCATGAAAGTATCATGAAGAAGTAAAAGTTGCAATAAAAGAATAAACCTTGAAATGCTAAAGTATTATAAACTATATTTTATCTACGTAAGACCTACGGTACCTAGGGTCTTGTGTTGATAAGTGAGCTTTGAAAGTTTCATAAGCAATTGACTGTTGCAATAAAAGAATAAACCATGAAATGCTAAAGTATTATAAAATATATTTTATCTACGTAAGACCTACGGTACCTAGGGTCTTGTGTTGAAAAGACCTAGGATCTTTTAGTGAGCTTTGAAAGTTTCATAAGCAATTGACTGTTGCAATAAAAGAATAAACCTTGAAATGCTAAAGTATTATAAAATATATTTTATCTACGTAAGACCTACAGTACCTAGGGTCTTGTGTTGATAAGTGAGCTTTGAAAGGGACAGGAATTAACTGTTGCAATAAAAGAACAAATCATGAATATACTTAAGTATTATATAATATATCTGAGCTACTTAGGACGTACAAACCTTGAAATGCTAAAGTATTATAACATATATTTTATCTACGTAAGACCTACGGTACATAGGGTCTTGTGTTGATAAGTGAGCTTTGAAAGTGTCAGGAATTGACTGTTGCAATAAAAGAACAAATCATGAATATACTTAAGTATTATATAATATATCTGAGCTACATAGGACGTACAAACCTTGAAATGCTAAAGTATTATAACATATATTTTATCTACGTAAGACCTACGGTACATAGGGTCTTGTGTTGATAAGTGAGCTTTGAAAGTGTCAGGAATTGACTGTTGCAATAAAAGAACAAATCATGAATATACTTAAGTATTATATAATATATCTGAGCTACTTACTACGTACAAACCTTGAAATGCTAAAGTATTATAACATATATTTTATCTACGTAAGACCTACGGTACATAGGTGTCTTGTGTTGATAAGTGAGCTTTTAAAGTGTCATAAGGAATTAACTGTTGCAATAAAAGAACAAATCATGAATATACATAAGTATTGTATAATGTATCTGAGCTACTTAGAACGTACGGTACCTAGGGTCTTGTGTTGATAAGTGAGCTTTTAAAGTGTCATAAGGAATTAACTGTTGCAATAAAAGAACAAATCATGAATATACTTAAGTATTGTATAATATATCTGAGCTACTTAGAACGTACGGTACCTAGGGTCTTGTGTTGATAAGTGAGCTTTGAAAGTGTCATAAGGAATTAACTGTTGCATAAAAGAACAAATCATGAATATACTTAAGTATTGTATAATATATCTGAGCTACTTAGAACGTACGGTACATAGGTGTCTTGTGTTGATAAGTGAACTTTGAAAGTGTCATAAGGAATTAACTGTTGCAATAATAGAACAAATCATGAATATACATAAGTATTGTATAATATATCTGAGCTACTTAGAACGTACGGTACATAGGTGTCTTGTGTTGATAAGGGAGCTTTGAAAGTGTTATAAGGAATTAACTGTTGCAATAAAAGAACAAATCATGAATATACTTAAGTATTGTATTATATATATGAGCTACTTTGAACGTAAAGTACATAGGGCCTTGTGATAATGGGTGAGCCATGAAAGTGTCATGACGAACTTATAGTGGCAGTAAAATAACAAATAATGAAAATACTAAAGTCCTGTGAAATATCTTCGAACTAAGTATGGCGTGAAAACAAGGTAATAACATATATAGTCCTTAGATATATCAAAGTAATGTGCAAAAGCTTAGAGGTGGTAAAGTTTGAGGTATAAGGGCGTTCTGAAAGAGAGTTAAAGGATTGCATTGCAACATTCATTGACCCTAAACTACCCGGTAGAGTTATACTCCAGATGATTTAATACAAAACAATTAGCTGGTTATGACATGTAAATTTGATATATTTATATTTTAATTGTTAAATTTAGTATTTCATATAAAGGGGAAAGTTTTGTAATGGAAGAATGTTAACATAGTTATAAACTTTTTATTCTTTTATTCATTTTGGTATATTTTCTTTTTAGGATGTATTTATGTCTGAGGGATTGTTGTCAGACGTCACGAAAAGAACTTTTAAAATTTAATCTGAAAAGTGATGAAAGAGGTTGTCAAGAATAGTATCAGATGAAGATATTTGTTGAGGCTCTTTGTTAAGGAATGTAATGGGGGGGGGGATTGAGGGAATGAGGTGTCAGATGGCATTATTACCTTCAGAATCAAAGTGATTTAATGTTAGTGTTAAAATGAAGTACGGGTAAATGGTGATTATGAAGCGTCAGTGATTAGTTACGTTACGAACCATTAGCAACACAAACATTTTCTAAATAATGTCCTTTTTTTAACGATTTATTTTTTTTAAATCTGATGAATCAAATGATTAGATATTATTTGTGAATTTTCTTCAACATAATAATAATTGTATTTTCACATTTATTTTACTTTCTAACGTGGAAATTGTTGTCATAAACAAACAATCGTTATCGATTTTTTTAAAGAATATAATAATTTTAAGGTTGTACAAGAACGAAATATTGATTTTAAAATTGTGTTGGTTTGTCGATTGTCGTCCTTCCATTACAATCCAAACAAGTGAAGTGATTTTAAACAAATTTGGAATGTGGGCATATTTTTCAAACATCAAGTTTTTCTTCATTTTTTGATAACTAACATTTTGCTTGTAGCTGGCATAAAAAAAATAAAATAATAAATTTAAAAAAAAAAAACACAAAATTGGGTTTTCTTTAACATCAACTATACAAATTTAATAAAATATAAATGTAGCCTTAAGGATCTAAGCAAAAGTTATTGATATATATATATATATATATATATATATATATATATATATATATATATATATATACCCACTGAATGATCACGAAACCTTTGGATCCAACAAGCCTAGAGCTATGAATTCTTTAACATGGTTTGGGGTAGGTCTGTAGACGCATACTGATATAGGGTATTAAAAATATTCCAGTACAAGGGTGTTTTACCCCTAAAGCGTATCTTTGGATCCACAAAGTCAATAACTATGAATTTATTATTTTTCATTTTTTGTGGTATGTCTGTAGATGTGTTCTAAGAAATAGTTTTGAAAATGTTCCACTCCAAAGGTGTTTTTTACCCCTAAAGCGTATCTCCGGATCCAAGATGCCTAAAGCTATGAATTTTTTAACATTGTTTGGGGTAGGTATGTAGACGCGTATTAGGTCTGTACTAAAAATCCTGAATCTGAAATATTCGAGTTCGAAGCCACTGGGTAACAGTCTGTTATAAAAGAAGTCTGTTACAATTTCACAAATCGCATTTAAATTATACTAAAATATTAGTGACAGAACCCAGTGTGTTAAATAGCAGCTAACAACATATCAGGATTTAGGAATAATATGCAAAAAAAAAACATGAACCATAAATGACGTCATTAAAAACTCAATTTGAAACAAATACGATCTACGCTGAGGACACATTCATGCCAATAAGAGACGTAAAAAAAAGTCAATTTTTTTTCAAAAATGTCGTCTATTTTATTTATGTTATAAAATAGACATAAAATTATTTTATAGTTTGATATCTATAAACTAAAAACTACCAATCTGATGTTGATGGTTACGAATACATTTGGTTGATATTGATGTTAGATTATGGAGAAGGTAGACGTAAAGTTTATTATATAATCCGTCAGGTTCAGAAGTTCTGTAGCACAAGTTGTTAAATAATAAGGGCAATATAATAGAAAGGCGTGTAACAAAGTTTTGTAAACTCCATACGTTGAAGTATTCTGTAAAGATGACTGACTCACTGTGTACTATGTCATAGAGTTTTATTTGTTTATTTAATTATTTCTGTAATGTATCAGACTCTGGTAGTAACCACGTAGATTTAGATAATGAAATAATAACAGTTTATTACAGACAATCATTTTGTATTTAAAATCTCATCAAGGTCTGTGCAGTGCCTGCTGGATTATTGTTCTGTCATTTGTGTATAGAATGATAAAGTCAGTTAATACTTGAATTGATTACAGTTTGCAACATGTGTTGATTTCACGTTTATATGGGACAGATAACGGAGATTGCTTTGTACAACTGCAATGTTGAACTAAACATATTGGATTTATTTTGTGGGAACGTCATTGAGGTTATGTAATGCGATAACTAGTGAACCGAATCACAGAATACAAGAGTAAAGCAATACAAGTTAATAATTGATTACAAAGCTTTTGTATTGTGGTCAATCCTCTCACGATAGAGAGAACATATTTTAATATAATGCCTACAATATCAGTTACTAATCCACTGTATGTTTTATGTTTGGCTTTGAATGATTAATGTAGATCTGTTATGGTTCCAAGTATTATAGTATATATATATATATATATATATACACACACATATATATATATATATATATATATATATATATATATATATATACACAATTACAGTTAAAAATTAAAAACGCATAATTATTGGTAATTTTTTTTCATAATGTTAGCTACCACCAAATTTCGAGTTATTAAAAAATATATATATGACTATACGGTTATACGCCCACACACCCAATTTTATTAAAACACATTAGGGTGTTGTGTTTAACCTAACCTAACCTAACCTAACAACGACAGACAGACATCATTCCAAAAACAATGTTTTGGACTCAAAAAACTTCAAAACAGACATTTCAGCAAAAAATTCGACACCGATTCCATCTCTACATATATGAGATAGTAAAGAAACAATAATCTCAACAATTATTATTTAATTTATTGTCTTAAATATTACGATGTATGTTTCGAAACAATGTCATCATCATCAAAGACTTTAAGGCCGTGGACAAAAACAATTGCCTAGCCAGAGACAATTTAAAAGTATTACGCAAACAAATCAACAATAACTGTTCAATAGTCAGTTAATAGACACTAGGCAAGATACAAAACACAAAACAACATGTCACAAAATATTTCCAATAATCATTTATCCAAGAAACAAAATCGTTACTGACAAAAGTAAATTATTGTTTACGTACACAATAAAGACACATTTAAGTATAATTATAATAGCATAATTAGTCCTATATACAGATGTATATACAAAGGAGAGAAAGAAACCACACCCATCACGCCATGGCCAAGGTATAGAGTGCACAAACACCTCCACAGAGTAAAATGATCTAGAGAATAGTAGTTGTCTTAGGCTGTTTTTAAATGTTAAAACATCATGGTGGTTTTAATGCTCTTTGGGAGTTTACTTATCAGTTTACCACCAGTCTGGGAAGGAAGTTTGCTATATAAATTCAATCTGTGTTGTCCAACATGATAATTACTAGTTTGTCTGGACCTACAGCTATGTATATCTTTATTTTGTATATGCTCACATTTGAAACTGTAGTAGAGTATCACCTCACGTATACGAGTATATATACTGGAGAATGTAGGAACTCTAAACTCTTTAAACACAACCCTACTGACCTCCTAAAAGCTGTATAGTTTGTTTTTTTTGCAGGGCAAAAACTCTTAGCATATTCCAAAATTTCCCCAAAGGAGGATCCTATTTTTCATATGCGGATATACAAGACCATAGGAAGTTCATAGTAGAACAGCATGATTGTAATACAAACTCAATTATCTAATACATATTTCCCTTACTGACTCACAAATATTTGATATGTGATTACCCCATGTCAACTTGTTGTCGATACAAAACCCTAAAAACATTTTCGTACTGTTGACCTCTTGAAGTACACTCTCATTCACCGTGACATTTGATGTCTGGTTTGAGCTATATTACAAGTTATAAAACATGTTTTTTGTCTTATATGAATTTAGGGTTAAAATATTTTCAGCAAAGTATTGGCTTGTAGAATTCACTTACAGAAAAGTCTTGCGCTTTAAATTTAAAACTGAGTCTGCTTGGAAACTCAAACTTGAGTCATCATGAAATTGAATTAACCTGTCTGCATACAATGAAGATGATAGGTCATAAATATAAATTAAAAACAACACCGACCCGAAAACTGACCCATGAGGTACCCCATATCTCAGGTGGGTGAGTTTTGACATTCTCCCTGCAACATAACACGCTGTGTTCTGTTATAAAAAAAAACGATTATAACCACAGAAGTGGAATTCCTTTCATAGGGATTTCGCTGATATTTAAACCTAATTTAACATATATAATAACCTACCATCCCTCCCACTCCAGAGATATATCCTCTTCTCAAGGTGACGTCGCGACCTTTTCACTGACCGTAGCTGATACATTTGCGCAGTGGAAGGGGTGGTAGAACATCATTTATGTTAAATTGGATTTAAATGTTTGCCCTTAAATGATTAAAATCATACCATCGAAATGTAAGGATTATTTGTATAAACCAACAACATATTAATTAGTTTTTGTAAATTTAATTGTAGATAAGGATAAATATCAATATATATTGTCACTTTCACCACAGTAGTCATTGATATTAAATCGAATTTTCTGATTCAATAAATTAAATTTATGATACCCTCTTTACTACTTGTTTGCATTGTAAGGAAAGGATTATAGTAGATATTACTGCTACTTTCATTTTCCTATTTGTGTTGAAATCTGATCACCCCCTCTACAAAAATAATGATTTAAGTTTATATTAAATAACTATATTATGTTTTTTGTCTTAAAACTTTACGACAAGTACGTAAATTAAAAACTGTTTGTTACATTAATTGCTTTTCATCACGGTATGGCAAAGTTTTACCTCAGACAAGTTTATCATTAACAGGAAATCTAAGGTTAAATTTTATAGCGATTAATGTTGTTACAGCACGAAAAGCTGGTTTTGGTTTAATGAACGCAAAGGCGATGACGTTTATGGTTTAATACAGTGAAAAAGGATTTAAAAGTAAATTATTAATTCTAATCGACAAAACACTTTAACAGTTTAAATTATTTGATTGAAATACTGTAATGTATAAATTTGTAAAGTTGTAAAACGTATTAAATTGTTGAATAAATTTATATTTATGTTTTAAATAATTTTTCAATATTTTATTTATTATATATTTAAACATTTATCAAGGCATCAATGCATTAATGATATTTACAGTCAACATTCACTATACTCCACCAAAATCAAACATAATTCATAAATATCTAACGCAGACTCAGCTATAGTTTGTTTATTGAGGCATGCCGTTAAACATGTGTGTATGTGTAACAGAGCTTCAAAAACACATTTCATGTTTAAGTATCAGCAGGAAACATCTTTAAATTTATGTGTTGTTTTATACATTGTGTCATCTTTACTTTCAAAACTTTATACAGAGTGTTACAAAATTCCTTCTCCTTCGTTTTAACTTTTTTATGAAAAACCAAACCCTTTTGGAACTCTTAACTAGGTCAACTGATTTTTTTATGATATTGTAGATTTTTTCTAATCTCCCTGAAATGGGGATTTTTAGGGGTAGTTAATAATCAAGTTGAAACCCGCAATTTGTGACATGTCAAATTAAATTGGATAAAAGGACAAAATTAATTTCGCTCAAGAAATAATTTTTAATTGACGTTAAGCCAAAATGGCACAAAATTTATTTAATATTCTTATTAGATGAAAATGAAACAGTATGTAAAAAAAATGTTTTAACAAAATCAATTATGATTAATTCCTGTTAATGATGCATTTCTATCTAGAAATTAATACAAATGTATCTAAAATACTAACTCTTAAAAAATCCAGAACATTTATTTTGAAAATTTCGTCCACATTTTGAAATAACATTTTTAATAAAGTTAAAAGTGAATATTCTTTGTATCATTGTTGCAATAAAAATCCGTTTAATTAGATGTCACATTACGTGGTTCTCTTTAAACTTTGTGGTGCCCAAAACTACCACCCTTTTGAGGGACAGGTAAAATTAAATTCAACGTCAAATGCATTTTATTAGATTAGTGAAGCGAACATTTAAAAAACTGTTCTGATTTCACATATTTAGCGATTTTATAATTAGAAAACTAAATACATTTTACGTCGCCATATTGGTTTTTCACCTAACAAATATTTCGTGAACGCCGTTAGTTTTGTCTTTTTATGATCTCTAATTTGATATTTTACACGATGCGTGTTTCCATTTTGAAAATCCGTTTGAAAATTTTAAATACTACCAAAATTGTACATAGGCTGTTAGGGAGAGAGCTAAAATTCCAAACTATCATAAAATAAACTTATGATTACCTAGTTTAGTGTCCAAAACTGTTTGGATGTATTTTAGTTCAAAAGAATTGTACAACACTATCTTGTTAATTTATTAGTTAGAGAAATATTTCACTGAAATTTTTAAATTAAGAAGAATTTATAAAAACGAACAAAAACTAAATGAAAACATTTAACTATCTAGTAACTTCAATCTCATATCTCTTTTAATTCTATAATAATATTAATTTAATTTATTATTGTTTGTTGCCATACCGACTACTGTTAATTATAATTTATTAAATTACTCACCGTTAAAAAAAAACGCAAAAAACTACTGGACGGTGAGTAATTTAATAAATTATTAATTTTATTTCACAAGTATACAACACAATAAAATTAAGGAACTTTGTCCTTATAAAACAATATGTTTATCAGAATACTAATTTTAAGATTATTATAAAACAGAAATAAGGTTTTGTACGGCGATTAAAATATACAATGAAAGAATAACTATTTAATTTATAGAAATTATAAATTATATAGGAAAACATTATAGCAGATTTATTTTGAACTATATATCCCTGAAAACATTAGGATACAAATCTAAAAGTTGACTATTTTTATTTCCCACGGTCATGAAAAGTAAAACAATTACTTGGAAGTACCTGTTGTACATCTTCGGATAGTACGAGTATAATTAAATTATTAGATTGATTCAAAACAATATATTTATAGTCTTTTTTGTTGAAAGTATCAAAGCATATATACAATAATGGATTAATGAGGTCATTGGTTTTGCCTTGCATCATTATCCTGCTAAACTTTAGCTTTATCAAATACTCTGTATTTAAAACCCTCAGGACAGATTGACGTAATTAATTAATTGCAGTATTAAGACAAAGGATAAGTTCTGCAAGTAATTAATTATTTGAAAATAATGAAAATCTGCTTCTTCTTCGAAAAATGCAGGATTTACGTTTTTAAAAGTATATTGATTGATTATATCCAGTGATTCAGTATTGGTTTCACTATACGGTATATTCACTGTAATACAAAGTTTCATAATACAAGTTTCATAATACTTAAACAATGAAAGTGTTCTTCCTCCTGATAAATGTATGATTTCTTTTATTGAGGGTTTATTGATTAATTAGATCCCGTTAATTCATAATTGATTTACTACAAAGTATATCATATATATAATACAGTGTTCCAGCTGTGGGTTACCAAATATTAAAAAAAAGTGTGCTTCCTCCTCGTAAATGAAAGATTTCTTTTATTGAGGGTTTATTGATTAATTAGATCCCGTTATTTCATAATGGATTTACTATACAGTATATCATATGTAATACAGTGTTCCAGTACGTGGGTTACCAAATATTAAAAAAATTAAAGTGTGCTTCCTCCTCGTAAATGAAGGATTTCTTTTATTGAGGGTTTATTGATTAATTAGATCCCGTTAATTCATAATGGATTTTCTATACAGTATATCATATGTAATACAGTGTTCCAGTATGTGGGTTACCAAATATTTAAGAAATTAAAGTGTGCTTCCTCCTAATAAATGTCGGAATTATTTAATTTTCATTGATTGAATAGTCCCTGTTAGATAATAATGGTTCTACTATATAGTGTTGACTTATATAATACAACGTGTTCCAATATACTCTTTCAATACTTAAGCAATCTTCAGTATCTGGAACAATATCAATAAATGACATATTTCAAATATAACAATAAAAAAACATAGATTTTATTAGGACTTATCAAATAATAAAAGGCAATGTTTCAAGGGAAGCAAAATGACAGTTTCATTAGCAGTTCTAAATAAGAAAGCTGACATTTACTGGGAATGAGATATACTTTTTTTTTTTTTTTTTTTATGAAAACGCAACATTCAACAACACACACACACACACACACACACACACACACAAACACTATTTTCAACAATACGTTTCTACTTTAATTCTGTAATTAAGTAATCATCTCCAGTTGTGTTCAGATTCACAAACTTCTTGCAACTAAATATCCACAAGGGAGAAACATATGGATTGTGTACCTGCAACTAACTGAAGATGACACAATCATAGAAACGTTAATTTGTGGAAAAAGTAGTTTAGGTTGTAAAATTTTGTGATTGTTCTAGTTTATGCAACACACAATAATATATAACATATTACACATATCGTTCAATGTTAAACATTTTTCAAAACAGATACAAAGGATAAACATGGGAAGGAAATGTAAACTGCGTTTATATTGAATTGTATTTTTACTTGAACTACAATGCATTATTCATGTTTAAATAAATGTAGGAATGTATCTGATACATATATCATTCAATATATATATATATATATATATATATATATATATATATATATATATATATATATATATATATATATATATCAATTATTTATTTTATAACCTTGCCATAAAACAGTAATAAATGAATTTATGATTAATATAAAAGGAACTTTTCGATTTAAGATTGGATGTCAGTTTAATAGTAAAGATATTAAAAACTTTTTTTTAAATTGTGTCTGCTTCAGACTTGTAAGGTTAGTAGTCTTTCTCTTGTTTGTATTGTATTGTATTGTATGGTATTGTATTGTATGGTATTGTATTGTATTTATTTGTTAATATTGTTTGAGAATTGTTTGTTAATTTAGTTACTTTGTTATAATTGGTTAGAACGGAGGACTAAATTATTCTAACCTCGTCCCAAATATTAAAGGCATTCATTCTCTCTCTCTACCTACCTCTCTCCCTCCCTCCCTCCCATCTCTCTCTCTCTCTCTCTCTCTCTCTCTCTCTCTCTCTCTCTCTCTCTCTCTCTCTCTCTCTCTCTCTCTCTCTCTCTCTCTCTCTCTCTCTCTCTCTCTCTCTCTCTCTCTCTCTCTCTCTCTCTCTCTCTCTCTCTCTCTCTCTCTCTCTCTCTCTCTCTCTCTCTCTTTCTCTCGGACAGACCCAAAGTTTGAGCTCAACATTTCAAATGTGGTTTATTCACCGACAAACAAATTGAAAGGAAAAACTAACCTACGACGAATCTCGATATTTAGAAAGCAATTATGGTAACTGTTTATTTTACAATTATTCTGTGCTTCCGTTAATTAATTTGCGAACAGTTTCCTGTCATTTTCCTTATAGTTTTCGTCTTAATATTATTAGATAACAAGTTTCAATGTATCCTCATTTTTTAGGAAATAAACGAAACTGAAAAAAAAAAAACCCCTTATTCTTAAGTAAAATAGATCAATACTTTACAGTTACTTTGGATGAAAATAGCTTTTAAAAAAGTTTTTTGTATTAACTTATCTTACAAACGCATCCTCAAGGCTGCAACAATTATTAGGTTTTTTTGGTACGGTTTGATACATTGGTTAAGGTCACAAATTTTAAAGTGCCTAATATGTTCGTTGTATACAGTTTAGACCTATCGTGAGACAATTATAACGTTGTCCCAATGTTTATTTTCAGATTTTGTACTAACAACTCCTTCTTTGGAAGGAAAATAGTATTAAATACTTTTATTTTACTTACAATAAGTAGAGCCTATTGAATTTAAAAAAAATTGAATTAAAATCCTCAATGTAGCGGCTATTTTTTGTTCATATCACATTTATTATTTTGTAGACTTAAATTTTACATGTAATAGCGCCAATCCCACATCTCTACTATGAAAAATAACAAAGTTATTGTCAAATATGCAATTTCGAGCAACGAAATTTATAAAAAAATGTGATTTTCGTATAGAATCAAGGCTAGTCATCAACACTAGCGTAGCGACTGGCACTTCCTGAACATACGTACAGCTTCGAGAGTCGAAAGGGCCGAAAAGTTGACTCGAGCGTAGCGAGTAAAAACGTTTTAATGTAAACACATTCACGAGGCCCTACTTTTAGAGGATCTGGTTGTGCTATATTGTATGTTGGTGGTAAGTAGCATGATGGCGCCATCTACTTGTTTTCCTCTGCTTAGGCTGTGGTTTTTAAATGCGAGAAAGTGGGTTCATAATTTGTGCACTTATTCTTATTGTTTTCACTGCATCAAATCGGTTTCATAACACATGTTACATGTACGCACAATCAATATAACTTGGTTTTTTGCATTTTGAAACTAGTTTTATGATATAGATTCAAAGTTGAAAAAATTGTCTTTAATAAGTCCTCCAAGCACTATACTTGTTATCTCTTGTACATAAAATTGGCTTTAATATCAACTTAATTATTCTAATATAATGGTTTCTGTTACAGACAAACCAACATAAATGCCACGTTGATTTACTTTTAAAAATCAAGTAAATAGAATGCAAATGGAGCAAATCTAAAGTATTAGTGAAAGTAAAAAAAAATTATAATTCAAAGATAATAACCATGTATCTTTGACACCCTGTATATGTTCAAGTTAAAGCACACATTTCGCTTTACAGTAGAGGATTGATTCAAATAAGAAACTCTTGTGATTAGTCTAATCTTCCCAGTTTCCACTCTATATAATACAGCTTTGTGTTATTCTATGAAGAGAAAATTAATCAAAATTCAACGTGAGGAAAATGTGTCATGAAATATTGATGTGATTGATTACCTTGCATCAGAACTTTTATCCTTAGTGAATATTTGTGTTTATCAATAATGAAGTGTTGCTTTACGTTGCATAATAATGGAACTCAAATATAATAAAGGTAATGTGAAATTTTTTAAAGGAAATTATTCTTTTTGTTTTGGAATTTATTGAAAAGAATAATCTTTAATTCCATTTTGAAGCCTATGGGTTAGTGTAAAATTAATTAACCAATTAAACTTTACAATTTGCTACGTCAGAGTATTTCTTTTTGATCAAGACATTTATTTAGAAGACGACAGTGGTTACGGGAACTCGTCCATCTTCCGGTCACATTACAAAAAGTTTAAATATTTTTTTAAACCACCTTATCAACAAAAATGCACTCTAACTTTAAATCTACATTCAAATTGGAGAACAATAACAGTTTAATTTTTCTCACTCTAATTTATACAAAAAATCAAAGCTACTTTCACTTTAAAATATTCAGAAAACAGAAAAACACCATTCAGAACGACACACACGACTTACCATCTCCAACAGAAGCAAAGATTAGAAATTTAAAACAATTTTAACCAATCCCATGAGTAAGGAAGATTTCAAGAAAGAAGTGCAGACAATTAAATACATCGCACAACCCGGGTGTGAAGGGTCCTTGATAGACAAGTTAATCAGGAAGCGTACAATTAAACGACGGTAAGTCAAATCCCAACCGAAACAGAAATGAGTCATGTGCGAATTTTGAAACTAGTTAAGTTATACAGTGAATATATATTGGCGAAAAATAACGTAAGTGACACGTACAAAACAACGAATAAACTTGAGGAGATTTTCAGGATTGAAAATCGTCGCTAGTCAAAAAAACAGGGGAAAGCGGAAATTTCTAAAATAACCTGTGTGCCATCAACTAGATAAAGACGCCCTTTCTAAAACAGTTACAAGGAACCTTTTTGGCAACTGAATCCTACAAAGTGATGTTACGAAGAACACCTTATCAACGCAAACACATATACATATTTTAATAAATTCATGAACATCCTAAATGTGTGCAAGATGGTCTTAGAAGAGTACAAGATTTACAAAGATGTAAAAACTAAATTTCTATATTTACTATAAAAACAGCTGTATTGTCAATCAAACAAGTTATTTGACACCGATAGCAAGACACAAATAAAGGAACAAAGTCCATCGCGTAACCAAGATAACGACAATGATGTCTCAGCTATCTTTAGTATCGACCAGTCGGTCAGACGTGCAAGACATTCGAAAGTGAATGTATAGTGTTTGAACTCTGGGGTTAACCGTCTTCTTATTTATTAGTGTTATGTAATCGTTTTTGTGATTTTTATTGTTAACTGAAAGTGAGTAATTGCACGAAACCTCGGTTGTCTTCGTAAAGATTTTTACCAAAAGTATTTGTCAGGCGTACCATAAAAGGTAAGGTTAAAAAAAAAAAAAAAACTAACGATGGTTGTGTCGTGAAAGTGAGGTTAAAATACTGAACTGTGACCTGATCTCAGTCCCTAGAACCTGTTTTAATCAATATAGTTAGGCATTGAAGTAAAAGTGACAATGATAATTAATTGTATTTGTTATATTGTAAGGAAAGTAGTCAATATGAACGAAACGTTCAATAAACAAACACCAAAACTCTTCTATTGACTATTGTCTGTTTATGTGTCATTTTATTGCGACAGGATATAGCCTACAGTTTGTGTGGACTAGTGAAAAATAAATGTACATATTGGTTATTGAAGTGAACGGAACAATTTTGATTAAAAATCCAGATAAATCGATATAATTATATATTATGGAAATAACATAAAAACTTATCAAAATACCGGGAAAATCTGTAAAATTGTTTTTTCCTTTTAACGTTAATTAAAAAAAATCATAAATCATTGATTTTTTATCGTCTCCCCCCGAAAGAAGAAATGCTAAATTCAAATATACTAAAGTAAAAAGAAATTCGTTACCTACTTAAAGAAGATTTTGCAATTGAAGGACTATAATTTGATGTACATCAAAGCACACTTTACATTTCTCAGTACATTTAATCACTTAAGTACATCTACATTTGCAAAGGGTAAGGTTGTCTCCGTCAACAGGTTTAACGACCTCATATTTTGCATAATTATGCAATAACGTCTGTATATTTGCATAATGCAAACTACTTAGGCCAAATTATTGCCATTACATTAGACATTTGTGAATGCATAAAATAACGTTCACATACCACGAGAGTTTTCTAAGGTAATATAAAAACAGCAGTGGGGAACTTAACAGCCATATTTGTTGTAATTCTTATCAAAAATGATTACAAATTATAAACAGTTAGTATTATTTCTTTGTCTCATTCTCAAATACACATGGTACAATGAGTATTGCGCGTTTTTAAAATACAGTCTCTGAGTATGAATAGTGGCAGATTTCGTTGAATAAAATATACTTTTGTGATCTCACCCTTAACTTGTTTAAGGCAGGTACTATAACCACAGGACTACGCAAATAGATTGTTTTCAAAACCATATGTATATGACAATATTCAAATTCATTAAAACATTTACTCTCAATAACAACTGACATTGATTTGATTATCTCAGAGCAATTAAAACACATGCAAAAACTTTTTGTAGTAAACTTATAAAATTAAACATTGTTGATTATAATCTAAGTCATAATATATACGTTTATATTTACCTTTATCCGTCATGTGATTGTTCGTCTAGGATTGACGCGTTTCGGAAGTAGGTTCCATCATCGGAAATTTCTCACTCGTAGAGGTCGTCAAACATTAAGATATTATAACACAACACTAAACACAATAAACACATTCTGTTTAACAAAAGTGAATGTGATGAAAATTGTGTGTTACAAGTGTGCTAGTTACTCTGTAATTAAGATTATCATTATAAATACAGTAGAGGAAAAAAATCTAATTCAGTGTTTCTCTCTAAATTTACTTGACAATCTTCAAAACCAGGTAAAGACACATAGGTAATCGTTATATTTCTTTAAACTAGAAGAGTTTAGTTGGATTTTTCTATTAAAGTTAGGATTTTCGCATATAAATGATGTGAGTCTAGGTTTCATAATTATTGAAGAAGCAAGTACCTTGTAAAAAGAGTAGAATAGTTTTGCTTATCTTAATAAAACTAAAACATTATTTTTTGTGAATCTTGATTCTTTGTAAAAAAATCAATTTTAACCTGTAAATTACCTTTTACTCTAAAATTCTATTTCTTTTCTTCTATAAGTCTGTGAAAAATTAAAACAGCATTTTTTTTTCTCAATCAGTACAATAGTCGTACATTTTCATTAAAACTAATTTTAAATTAATGCTGACAAAGTCATGTTTAATGTTAATAAACGTACACTCAGAATCCGCCAGGAATCTAGTACGTTAGGGAGGACCCTTAGAGAGAAACCAATAGGAAACCAGCCAATTTGCCAATTCGTTTTTCCGCGTTTCTTCTTGTGTTACATTCATTTAAGGCGCTCGGAAAAATCATAGATACTGGATTTCATTTTACATCACAGTTGCATAGAGCATAATAAAAGAACAATTCAAAAAAAATATATATATATATATATATATATACATACATAGCTGCGTTCCTTCTTTGTAAACAAATCATCACAAATTTCTCAACGAAATGAATATTTTTTCAACAAAATAAATAAATTAATAAATCTTCATGAAGGGAATCCGACTTTTTTGGGTAAGTGAAGTATATTTTCACTCTTGACTGTGTGACCTCTCGTTGAGTTAAGTTCGTAATTCCAAAAGATCCGTGGTACGTTTCCTAAAATAATCAGACTTACTAAACAAAAAAAAAAAAAAACGCCACCAGATTTGCGCCAATACAAAGGAGAATTTTATTGTATCATTTTCAGTTCCAAAAGACAAATCAATGTGAGCATATTTTTGTTGGGAACTATTACTGAGGCGCATATTTACAGGTAGGTCTTGCATGGCAGCTACAAAACAAACTGGAACTTTCTGTTTAGTCGTTATCCAGAGATTTTTTTTCATCTGGTACTAGACATTCGTCCTATCTAAAACTGTAGTTTTAGACAAATTCGTATCAACGCGCTAAGAGTCACGAACCAGCATTTATTCACATTTATTCACAAACATTTATTCACAAACGAACATTTATTCACAAACACAATATACCGGTATTGTCCAAGTAATTTATATTTTAAAAACACAACTATGAATATTAAATGTTGAGCTTGACTTATGAGAAAAATTATACAGTATAACAAACACACAGAACACAATTCTCATAAAAAATACGCCTAAGTATGAGACGCGTTTCAACGACAAGGTCGTCCTCTTCAGTGATTCACCAGCTACACCAACCAACCAAACCACAACTATCAAATTAGTTACGATATATAAACCTGTCATTTATCTGGCAATATTGTAAAGGTTGTTAAGAAGCAATGACATGATCCTCAGCTCGTAAATTGTTATCGATTTTCTGTCAATAAAGTCTCTTAGAAATCAAAAACCGATTTATCAGCAAAATTGAGTGTCATCAGCAATCTTTACAATATCCTGTGTAATTTATCATTCTGTGTGATTAACATTTTTATATTTTAAAAAGTAACTTAAATAATAGATTATCTTTTAATGAATAAAGTGAATCATTATTGATTATAATTTATGTTATTCCAGCATTAAGTCCCTCAATGCATTCAGTTATGATCTGCTTTCATTATATCACTATACATTACCATTACACTATATCTAAAACGTCGTAAAGAGAGAGTTTACGATAAAACAATAAATCAAGGAATACCTTTGACAATGCTTCACATCATGGTTTTAAATTATGATTACATTATATTACATCCACTGAGCCGTAAGCAAAGGGGTTCTATCAAAACAGATTTAAAATGTAGTTAAATTAATTCTTCTCCCCTTTGGACTTCACTCATTCGTCACGCTTTTTGTCTTTGTTTTATTTTTACATTTCTACTGTGCTTTATTCCACAACTTTCCACGGGACTTCATTTTCAAAAAGTATAACTTTTTTTAATTGTTTTCTTTTCGTCGCACACAAGAGCGGCAAGACAAATCACAACTCATGTTAGAACAGGATTTCATTTTTATTTGCAACAAATTTTTAGAAAGTCTGTAATTAACACATCAGTATTGTTGGGTTTAACCTTTATGAGGAAAAACGTACAAATACAATATATAAAGTGCTTTATCGTGTAAGGAGAAATTATAGTTGGGGACTGATATGTTTCGAATTAACTGAAGTTAAATCATAACACACAATTCAAATTGGGTTATTTGTTAATTTTATTAACTGCGACAATTACTTTTTCACTTTTCTACACATTACAGAAAAAATTAAAAAGAAAAACTATAATTTTTTAATGTTTGTTCTATATTGTTAGTTAAGAACTATTTTTTTTACACATTATACATTGCAATACACAAAATGCAACTGATAGAAAATACTTTACTGTAATTGTATGTTTTAATATAAACAAAATACTTTGAATAAAACTATCAATACGCATTTTTTTTGTCCGAGGATTTTTGTCACCATGGTGATGTTTGCATACCATTAAATCGATATCATTGGTTTATCAAATATTAACCCACAAGTACAAAACATTTTCAAGTTTGAAACCATTTTGTTCCTAATTATAATTTGCTTGAGTCATTTCGGTAAAGCTGTTGGAAATGGGTATAGATCCTCTCCCCCACCATAGGAGGTTTTATTTCCTTTGTGCTTTCATTACTGTCCGCTAGAATACTTTTTACTAGTTGTTTTGTAATACAAAGGGACGAGGTTGAGAATATTTTTTGTTTCATTTATGTCTGTATTATTTATCTCTGAATTTTTTTTGACCTTTTATTTAATTTATTTTTAATTAAATATATACTTACATTGTCGCTGCTTTTTATAATTATAATTACCACTTTGTTCGACATTTTTGTCCCAAACATTTTATATTTCAGTTTATATTCAGATATTGTAAACACGTTAAGCAAAATATGTATAAAGATTTTCCTTTCAATTTGTTTCAAGCTTTTAGGTTATACTTAGAATTGCGTAATGGAAGCCACGTTTCTATACGTTACATAGTTCTTTATTTAAGGAAATAATATTTATTGAGGTATAAAAACATATATTTTTTATGTAAAATTAGAAATGTAAAATTACATAACTTGTAAATCATTTAGTATTATGAAACAAACTGTCTTTGATAAACGTGTTTTGCAATAATCATTAATATTTAGTCATTATTTCTTCAAAACATGGTCGAAAGTTAGTTTTACTGTACTTTATGTAAAAACATTACTGACGTAAAATAATTTATTTTTTTAGGTGAAATTATATCAGTATTTTTATCTTATTTTAGTTACATTGGAGTCATTAAACGAAACAAAATATATTACTTTATAAAAATACAACTCATACTCTGAAGGTATTCATCAAAAACAGTATAAAGTACACTTGAATGATGTTTCAAAGAAAATTTTATTTTAAACACGTTACGTTCTTTTATAATTTCTTAGTATTTTTAAAGAACATAGCAAAATTGCAAAACTGTTAATGAATATTTAAAAAGAACTCAAATCTTCACACAACTTAAATTGACTCTAGAGTACAATGTATCAAGTATAAAGTACCTGTTAAAATCTTATATTTTGTATACAATTTAAGATTCGAGATTTAATTTTAATCTAAATTTATTGCCCATGTAGAAATAAATACTTATGATATACCGAAGCCAAGTTGTTTTATACTTAAATAATCTTCTATATAACTACAAATGACATCATAGTATGATTGTTTCCATAGCTTTTCTAAGAATTTTTTTATAACCATTGATGTAGTGGAGTTGACCCGTTTATTCATTGGTGTATGCACTGAGTTTACCTTAAACACAAATTTTTGTTTTGTTTTGTGCGTGTATGTTTTTATTTGTTTATCTTAATAAACTGACGACGGTATTAGGCGATCATCTAAGGATGACGTAATTGAAATTCCGAAACGCGTAGTGAACAAGTAAGTTAGTGTATTTACACGTTAAGTCACATCGACGGGCATAATCAATTATCACACTTCATATTGTGACTTGGTTATATTTTACAATGAGATTCAAATTAGTGTTTATAGTGTAGTAAATTTCCCCAGACCACTTTGTTTAAGAATTTTAATTCAACAAAAGAATGAAAGTTGTTTTCTTTAACGGCATCATTAAAATTCTTGTAAATGATTCAGGAATATTTGTTACAATAACAAAGACTTTAAATACAGAAAAGTTCTACTTCTTTATTCTGGAAGGAAAGAAAATGTTGTCTTAATTTCAAATGTTACGGAAGAAGTGTATTGTTTCTTTAGATAGATGATGTTAAATTTCTATCATACTAATTTGTCATTTGAAGCCTGCCTTTGTCTTGACTTTTTATCATCTTCAACTTTTGTTTTATTCCCATGTCTTTTAGAATTTTTCATCCCGGGTAAAATATATTTATCTTAAGAGAATATCATTTAAAACAGTAAATATTGCAGTGAGACATGGTCGAGAAAATGTGTTTGCGTGTGGAGGGGGGGGATCTCTGTAATTCTGATATTTCTCAAACATGGTTTCAAAGAAATGTGACCTAATGTTCATGTAATTATCTACAACGAAAAAACTCTATCTTTTTTAGAGTCAGACTAATTACGCCCCCTATCTTAATTAATACGTAACAGTCTCGAATCCTGAGATTTTTTGCCTACAGGATTCGTTCTCGCGTGACAAAAAGAATAAATTATCCAATCCACTGGAAGTTTTTGGCTTACTATCTTGCTGGCCTGGATTGAATAACTTCTTCGATAATTTGAGTTGCCCCAAATTACCGGTACCCCCCTTTTTATTGACGACTTCCAGTAACTGTATTTACGATTACCCTATTTCTCAGGGAGAACACGAATTTACTTTACTTTTGAATTTTAATCTCGCAGGTGTGTCCTTAGGAATACCTTTTTGATACAATATATTTTACCCTTTTTTATAATAACGAACCTGAAAATACAACATATAAATGTGTGACCAATTCTAAATAAAACACAGATTTAGAGGATAAATGAAAAAATTAATTCTTTAATTAACTGAAATAAAACAACTGAAATAAAAACTTGACACAAGTCAACAAAATAAAATTCAAACAATTTCTCTAACAAAATTAATGGATAATAACTAAATATTTCTCTTTTGAGCAGAAGGCAATTACTTATGAATTTCTTAAAATTGATATATAGAAAACAAAAATTTCTATTATTTCTGAATTTAAATTATTTAATTTATTAAATTTATTTATTGAAAAGATTTTTATTCATACATGAGATTGACATTATCTATTTAATATATTCATTTAATTACACACAAAAAAAAAATTATCTCAGGAAAATCAGTGAGACTCTAAAATCGGGCCAATTTTGCCCTTTAAAAAAGGAAATTTGGATTTTCTCAGACCTTGTCCGCCGTGTTGTAGATCCTGAGTCCTGAGATGCTGATGGTCCTCTGGTGTCTGGTTGGTTGAATTTCGATTAAAGTTGTCTTATATTTTCTCCATGGAGTTCAGAAGGCTGGCTGGTTGTTCGAATCTATTCCCTTCTATCGCTCTCGCTGACGCTGTTTTAATACGTTGGCATTGTAACACTTAAACTTCTTCAAACTATTTTTTAAAAGAGACGTTCGGGCATAATCACCCCTAGCAACTGTTTCCACGTTTTTTTCCAAGAGACCTTCCGGGCATAATCACCCCTAGCACTTACTTTGACAATTTTTTACGAGAGACCCTATGAGATTCGTGCGGCTCTTTTTATAGCCAAAAACTATCGTATATCGATACCAATTTTTTTCCCTCACTGGACCGATACGATATTTCCATTTATGGTGTATTTCTATGCAATTTCTTGATTATTTTTGGTGTAGGTGGTTCAGTTATTTATTATGTTTACTGTTTTTATATTGTCCTTTTTAATCACTTTGTTCTAATTAATCCTTTAATTTATTTTTGCTGTAAGTTGGTATTCTGGCTCCGCCTCTAACTACGTCACTTATCCTTGAACATTTAAACCCTGCAACTTGCAACTGGCTGATGAAAAAATCTTCATTGTTTTCCTTTTAATTGTCTATAACACTTTTCCTAACAGTTTTTGCGTTTTTTCGTAACCGGTGTATTGTAGCTCTCGACCGCGGCCATTTCCCGCACTTCGAATGACATTTCTCGGACTATTCATTCGCCTTCAATAGCTTACGTAAGAATTTGCGTAATTTACAGTTTTTAATTCTTACACCTTTAAAGTTTTTTCTTTCAAACTTTGTAACTTTGTTTATTTCGTAATTTAAACGCACTAGCCGTGATAACACAATTCTACGACTTCTGGTAGTGATGTAATCCCGTGCATATTTTCACACCTTTGGGTTTGGGGTTTATTTATTAACTGATTTTCCTGAAATTTACACAACTTTTAGATATTAGGTTTTAACCTCTTTTTGCAAAATTTCCACTTCTTATCTTTTTTCCTTTTCATAATATAGCGTGAAAACCATAACTCTTTTGTTTTACTCAAATTTATATTTTTAATCATTAATTATAGTATAACTTTATTTATTTAATTACTTCTATACAATCCTTTTTTCAAAATTTATTTTTATTTACTTTTATTAGCTTTTATACTTAACCTTTTCTGCTAACTTTTTAAATATCAATTTTTTCCAAATTTTATCAATAATACTTTCATCTTAAAATTACATTTTATTTTCAAAAATATCAAGGTTTTTTAATTTTTATTAATTTTGAAAAATTTTAAATTCCTCATTTAAATATGCCGTAACGTCTGTTAGTTAATAAGAAATAACAGTACTAGATATGTATTGCATACGACTTGTATTACACCTACATATCCTTATACATTATTATTTCACATTTTCAAAATTCATAAAAAATGATTTTTCAATTCAAAATCCGCCGACATAGGAATTTACCGTTAGAACAAGTCGGTAAGATTTGACCTTGGACCATTTCATAGTTCAATCTCACCGACCGGCTATAAGCAGTAAAAAGTTCTACAAAACATCCATACCTTGCATTGGGATTATTTTTTGATATTTTTCTTTTTTGACCAAAATATAACCCCATACAACGAATTTCCGTTGTAGCTCCCTCCTTATGTCAGCCACGTTGAAATATCTCAATATTTCATGAGTTATGACATAACATACGATACCCCATATTTAAACTCCCACAATCTTCAAAATTAATCTCACCTTGTTCCCTGTTCTGCCTTTTCTGCTCCTAGATTTCTAACATAATACATGATACAACTTTATATTATACATTAATTCATGACATTTATTTATAATATTACTTGATTGTTTATAATTGTTTTTAATGGTTTTTTTTTATAATTATTCAGTTCACTTCACTTTTTCACACTATATTGGGACCTAACACTTTCCTGAGATAACTTGACATTATATAATCTCCATACCTTAACTTCTGGCTAGAGTATTTACTAATAACAAAGTTACCCCAGTCAAAACGCTCTAATTTCAATTTTAATTTTAATTAATTTACTGTTTTCCCTTAGTCAACTTACCCCTTTATTTTTTACTTATTTATTATTATTATAAATTTTTTATTTTTATTTTAAATTATTTACTTTTTCTAAAAAATTTTTTGTTATGCTTTTCCGTCTGAACTTGCTGAATCCAATGATGTAACACTTAATCTGGTCCTGATTTTAATTACAAATTTTCTCTGTTGTGATTTAGTATTATTGTCGACATTCCATCCCCTTTGTATTCTTGCGACCTTGTTCCGTTAGCCGACTGACAGTATATATCCTAAGTCAATATTGTCTTCCTTGACCTAGTCAACACAACCTTGCTTCCGTTACTCATTGAATCTAAATATTATGTTTTTAATCTGCTTACGGTTTCATTCATTAGGGCTGGGTTCCCGTTCTGACATCAAACCAGTTTTTAGTATGCATCTGGATACTTAATTTAGTCTTACAGCATGTCAAAACCATCAACCTATTATTCTCATTTATTATTCAGCTTAATTATACTATATCTAGAATTTTCTTATAACTATTAATCATTTTCCTTTTAAACGTTGTATGCTTATATTTCTTTTTACATTTATACAGGGTTTTCATAATTCATGTCCTATCCCAAACACTTGTTTATTTTTATTTTAAATTTTAATTCATGCTCCATAGTAGATTCGTAAACCCTTTATATCATATTTCCTTTTAATTTTATGATTGTTTATATTTTTTACAATGAAAGTCTTACTACCTACTTTATTTACAATTTCAATTAGACCAGTATTTTATAATTTCTATTATTTTTCCAAATAAATCCTTACAGCTAAACATATTTTTCATCATGTAATATAATTTGTTCCTTCCCAGGTGTCCATAAGCTTTATGTATCTCCATTATTAATTCCGTATCTATTTCTGATGGAATCACTAATTTCCATCGGTTTCTTCCATATTTAAATAACAATTCATTTTCCATTCTGTAATTTCTATTATAATTATTTATATTACGTTTAATATTACTACATTTTAAATTTTCATTTTGTTTAAGTGCAAAGTTTTGTATTAAATATTGTAATCTTACATTTTTTCCTACTTCTATTTTATTAATTTTGATCCTTATTCTATCCGTGATGTCCCGAGAATCATACATTCTGCTCACTATATCACAGGGTATATTATCTTTCCCTGCACAATGCACTATTCTAGGGTGATATTCTTGAATTGTTAGGATCCATCGCGTCATCCTACTATTCACCAACTTACAGGTGGTCAAAAATTTTAACGCTTTGTTGTCCGTAATGATGGTTAAAGGTGCTCCAAGTACTAGTGGTCTAAACTTCTTCAAACCATGCACAATTGCTAGCAATTCCAGCTCGCAGATTGAGTAATGTTTCTCGTAAACTTTCAGTGTTCTGCTTACGAAACCAATTACTCTAACCTCTCCTTCCTGGTTGCGCTGATATAGCTGGCTAGCGATTGCTGTCGTGCTGGCATCAGTCTGAAGGAACGTTTCTTCTCCTTCCACCGGATGAGCTATCACCACTGACTCCAAAAACAAGTCCTTGACCGCCTGAAACGCTTGTTGCATTTCCTCACTCCACACCCATTTTCTTCCCTTTTGCAATAGGTGGTATAACGGCTTAGTAGAAGTTGCGTATTTGGCTGTAAACCTGGAATAGTAATTTACGAATCCTAAAAATGACTGTAACTGCTTTACAGTAGTTGGAACTGGAAAATCACGAATAGCATTTAATTTTTCAGGATCTGTTCCTATTCCTTCTCTAGAAAAAACATAACCTAAAAATTTAACTTTTTCCTGGCAAAATAACGTTTTCTTTGGATTAATGGTAAGGCCGCCATCTTGAAACTTTTGAAATATTTCTTCCAGATGTTGTAAGTGTTCTTCAAAGGTTTCTGACAAACATATCAAGTCGTCGACGTAGCTAAGAGTAAATTCTTCCACCTTGTGTCCTAATGTCAAATCAACCGCCCTTACTAAAGCAGCCATTGAATTCTGTAACCCGAATGGAACTACTTTGAAGTTATATACTTTATTCTCAAAAAGGAATCCCGTAAATTGTTTTGACTCTTCTGACAGCGGTATTTGCCAAAAGCTCGAGATTAGGTCAATTTTACTAATGTATTTTTTACTTCGACCCTTCCGGAGAATATCTTCCATTGGTGGTGCGCTTTCATAATCGGGTACTATCAGCTGATTTAACTTTCGGGCATCCATGCACAGACGGATGGACGAGTCTGGCTTTACCACTACGACCATGGGGTTGATATATTGCGTTCGCGACCTTTCAATAATTCCATATTTTAACATGTGATCAATTTCTTCCCTTACTTGCTTTCTATAATTTAATGGAATTGGATAGTTCCTATTTACAAATGTTTTATCAGATCCTAATTTAAGCTCATGTTCATATTTATTGGACAAACCTGGAATTTCTGAAAAAATACTTTGGTATTTATTTATTAAATTTTGTAACTGTATTTCCTCTTGCGCTGTTAGAATAGTATTATGTGAATAATCGACCGAAACATTTATCTTGTTTACAATCCTTCTGTCAAAGTTCGGTTGTTTATTTATCGCTCGACCGTCTACTCTGGACTCTAAACTACTTTCTCTTTTCCTAACGGTATAGGCTGTATAACGTTTTAAATTTGTCTTCAGTTTCACGTGTGTTCTGTGATAATTCGGACTAAACTTAACACTATAATTTTGCTTGTTTTTATGCGAAGTACTCTTATTACTATTATTCAAATTACTTTTATTGTTTCTTCCTTTGTTTAATTTAATTTTATTACGCGATTTATTATTACTTATTGAATTTTTTACATGTATGTGGAAATCTTCTTTGTGACGTAGATTTTCTTGTCTGTCCGTCGTGGTGTGTCGTCTTCGGGTTTCGTCAACATCGGTTGTGTCTTTTTCCTTAGAAACAGATAATTCTGGATTACGATTATCTGTTTCGTTTACTTTAGTGGATAGTGTTTTTAGTGATTTTGTGTTACAAGTGTGGTTTTTGGATCTAGTTTTATTTTCACGCGCGTCGATAGACATTCCAGGCAGTACCTTTATCCTACTCTGCATGTCCTTATTATTATATTTTTTATTTAATTGCTTATTCGTCGATTTATTTTTATTTAATTCCTTATTCGTCGATTTATATTTATTTAATTTATTTTTCTTTTCTTCCTCCGATAAGTATCCCATTCCCTTGAATATCTTATCCCCTTCTTTACTAACTAAGACCCTGACCGACTCCTGCATACACTGTTCGGGGTTGTCACGTTCTGGTAGTCTCATCCGGTTTTCTATCCACTTTTTATCTCTCTCCCTCCCTCTTATCAAAGTTTGTTGATTTTTATTATTTACCAACACTTTGTTATTTGCTGTATTTTTTAATATGCCTTCGGGTTGAATCCTTTTGTTCACATTTATCCCCTTAACATTATTTTTAAAATATACAGAATCCTTTTTAAAATTCTTTTCTTTTAATTGACCTTTTGTTTCTACTAATTTTTCATAATATATTATTACTTCCTCCTTTTCCACATACAGTTTTATATACCGCTCTTCCATATTAATTTTAGCTTTTAATTCATATAATACATCACATCCTATTATTATTCTGGACCTTAAATTTTTTACAATTAATAATTTTAATTCGATTTCTACTTCTTTTATTTTAATTGATATCATAACCTGTTTATTTATTTTATATGGTTTACTTTTAACTGCAGTTACGATTTCCACCCCAGTTACAGGGAGTTCCAAAATTTCAAGCCCTTCTTTCTTTAACATTAAATATAATTCTTCACTAATTAGTGAAATTTCGGCTCCTGTATCTATTTCTACCATAACTACATTGTTTCCTAGATTTACGGGTATTTTAGGAGTTTCCTCAATTGGTTTTTCCTTTAAGAAATATTTTTTATCTTTTTCTAATAAATCCCCTCGTAAATCTAAATGCAATCCTCCGACACACAGTTTAGATGTTTCCTGCGGACTCGGGATTAGTTTTTCCTCTACAATTTGTTTTGTAGAGACCGAAGCGCCCCTATCTCGCACTCCGTAGTGGAAGCCGCCTTTATCTTTCGTTATTTTCGAATTAAAATTAGAGTTCGTGGGTTGTTTGTAAACTGGTGGTTCAACATTATGACGCAGATTGTCTCCTGACGTTACATAACTCGATTGTTTACATTTATTTTCTGGTTGATTTTCCCTAGAATCACATCTGTTTTTAATTTTTGACTCGAATGTTAACAATTGACATTTATTATTTTGTTTACTCCCCCCTAATCTATTAGTAGAGTCGTAAACACGATAATTTGGTTTCTTGCTTCCTCCTATTTTATTATTTTTATTATAATGAACGGTTTGTTTATTTTCTAAATTTTCTTTATTAATTTTTTCATTGTTTATTAAATTTCTACTTTGTTTTTTATTTATTATTTTATCCGCAGCCTTAGTGTAATCCGATGGTCTATTAGGTGTCAAAAAGGCCTCTTTTATCCATTTAAATTCCTAGGCGAGTTAGGATGGTTTTTTGATGGACCAGGTTTCGAAAGGTTTGGAGGTCGAGGTTTATTTTGGGTGTCACCATAGGATCTCTGAATAGGGTTATTAGGAAAGGTTTTGGTTTGCCTATTATCCCTCTCCGGATTGGAATTCCAGTTTCCCCTACGCGATTCCTCCATCGTATCGACACTAGTTAGAAACGTGAGTGCTTCTTGAATATTATCCATGGGTTTCCCCATACTAGTCATTCTAATATTCTCCCTAAAATGCTGCATGATCGTGAAAATTAAATATTTTTCCGGGATAGGTGGTTCTAAATCACTGGCTTTATTTACAAGTAAACAAAAATATTCGGCTTTGGTCATATTTCCGTTTTCAAAAAATTTCCCATATTCAATTTTATTTCGAACAATTTTTTGAGATTGCAAGTTCCAATAGTGATCTATAAACAGTTTCTTAAAGTCACTATAACCCATATCCGCGGTTTTTACAACATTCCACCATAACTCAGCATTTGATCTTAAATGTCGTTCGACAACCTTTAATTTTTCCTTATCTTCCATTCCCACTTGAATTTCTTCTAATAAATTTTCTATCTGCCTAATAAACTGCATGGGCCTTTCCTTAGGATTACCCCAAAACTCAACTTTTACATTTTCATTATCTATTCTATTTATTATTATATTTCTGCTACTAATTCCTCCTAAATTTATTTCCCCTACTTTTTTATCGATAATTTTAACTTTATTTTCTAACAATTTATTATCTTTTTCCAATTTATCTACTTTAGAATTTACTACTTTACTATTCTCCGCTAATGATTCTATTTTACCATTAACTTCTCTAAACTCCCCCTCCACTTCAGCTTTAAAAACCTCTTGTTGAGCCGCATTATTAGCTACTTCTAATTCTATTCCCTTAACTCTCCCTTCTATTTTATTCCAGAGTGCCCTTCTTTCTTCTCTTTCCTGCTGTCTTTCTCTGCTCTCCTTCTCCCTTTCTCTGCTCTCCTTCTCCCTCCATTCCTTATCCCTCTTGTCCCTTATTTCATTTTCCTTTTCTCTTAACGCCCTTTCTTCTAGCCTTTCTTTTTCTCTTAACGCCCTTTCTTCTTTATCTCTCTTATCCCTCATTTCATTTTCCTTTTCTCTTAACGCCCTTTCTTCTAGCCTTTCTTTTTCTCTTAACGCTCTTTCTTCTTGTTTTTCTTTTTCCCTTAACGCTTTTTCATCTTTTTCTCTCTTTTCTAAGTAGGCCATTAACGATTTACCTTCTTGGGTCTTTTCCGCCATTTTGTTTTTCTTTTTTATTTATTTTATTTAATATTAAGAAATTTATTAATTATTTTTTACTTGATTCTATCTTTATTTAATTTATTTATTTTAATCTTTCTATTTTTATACCCGAATTTAATTATTTAATTATTATTATTTTTTTATTTATTTCACTCCCTCCCAAATTATACAACCAACACAGATCACCAGAATTTAAGGTATGTAGTATACTTATAAACTATACATCTTATACTAAGCATACACATTTAGGTAAAATATACTGTATCCGTATTCTTTGAAGCCTAGCCTAATTTTCCCAAATAGCAGCTACACTATACAATGCAAACAACCAGTCCGTATTACTTGTCAATAGCACGTACTAATCGCTTACCCTGTACTTTTTACAACTACTAATTTAAAAACAATTATTCGGGCTTCACCGTATGGGCGCCATCTTCTATCTACAACGAAAAAACTCTATCTTTTTTAGAGTCAGACTAATTACGCCCCCTATCTTAATTAATACGTAACAGTCTCGAATCCTGAGATTTTTTGCCTACAGGATTCGTTCTCGCGTGACAAAAAGAATAAATTATCCAATCCACTGGAAGTTTTTGGCTTACTATCTTGCTGGCCTGGATTGAATAACTTCTTCGATAATTTGAGTTGCCCCAAATTACCGGTACCCCCCTTTTTATTGACGACTTCCAGTAACTGTATTTACGATTACCCTATTTCTCAGGGAGAACACGAATTTACTTTACTTTTGAATTTTAATCTCGCAGGTGTGTCCTTAGGAATACCTTTTTGATACAATATATTTTACCCTTTTTTATAATAACGAACCTGAAAATACAACATATAAATGTGTGACCAATTCTAAATAAAACACAGATTTAGAGGATAAATGAAAAAATTAATTCTTTAATTAACTGAAATAAAACAACTGAAATAAAAACTTGACACAAGTCAACAAAATAAAATTCAAACAATTTCTCTAACAAAATTAATGGATAATAACTAAATATTTCTCTTTTGAGCAGAAGGCAATTACTTATGAATTTCTTAAAATTGATATATAGAAAACAAAAATTTCTATTATTTCTGAATTTAAATTATTTAATTTATTAAATTTATTTATTGAAAAGATTTTTATTCATACATGAGATTGACATTATCTATTTAATATATTCATTTAATTACACACAAAAAAAAAATTATCTCAGGAAAATCAGTGAGACTCTAAAATCGGGCCAATTTTGCCCTTTAAAAAAGGAAATTTGGATTTTCTCAGACCTTGTCCGCCGTGTTGTAGATCCTGAGTCCTGAGATGCTGATGGTCCTCTGGTGTCTGGTTGGTTGAATTTCGATTAAAGTTGTCTTATATTTTCTCCATGGAGTTCAGAAGGCTGGCTGGTTGTTCGAATCTATTCCCTTCTATCGCTCTCGCTGACGCTGTTTTAATACGTTGGCATTGTAACACTTAAACTTCTTCAAACTATTTTTTAAAAGAGACGTTCGGGCATAATCACCCCTAGCAACTGTTTCCACGTTTTTTTCCAAGAGACCTTCCGGGCATAATCACCCCTAGCACTTACTTTGACAATTTTTTACGAGAGACCCTATGAGATTCGTGCGGCTCTTTTTATAGCCAAAAACTATCGTATATCGATACCAATTTTTTTCCCTCACTGGACCGATACGATATTTCCATTTATGGTGTATTTCTATGCAATTTCTTGATTATTTTTGGTGTAGGTGGTTCAGTTATTTATTATTAATTTATTTATTATGTTTACTGTTTTTATATTGTCCTTTTTAATCACTTTGTTCTAATTAATCCTTTAATTTATTTTTGCTGTAAGTTGGTATTCTGGCTCCGCCTCTAACTACGTCACTTATCCTTGAACATTTAAACCCTGCAACTTGCAACTGTCTGATGAAAAAATCTTCATTGTTTTCCTTTTAATTGTCTATAACACTTTTCCTAACAGTTTTTGCGTTTTTTCGTAACCGGTGTATTGTAGCTCTCGACCGCGGCAATTTCCCGCACTTCGAATGACATTTCTCGGACTATTCATTCGCCTTCAATAGCTTACGTAAGAATTTGCGTAATTTACAGTTTTTAATTCTTACACCTTTAAAGTTTTTTCTTTCAAACTTTGTAACTTTGTTTATTTCGTAATTTAAACGCACTAGCCGTGATAACACAATTCTACGACTTCTGGTAGTGATGTAATCCCGTGCATATTTTCACACCTTTGGGTTTGGGGTTTATTTATTAACTGATTTTCCTGAAATTTACACAACTTTTAGATATTAGGTTTTAACCTCTTTTTGCAAAATTTACACTTCTTATCTTTTTTCCTTTTCATAATATAGCGTGAAAACCATAACTCTTTTGTTTTACTCAAATTTATATTTTTAATCATTAATTATAGTATAACTTTATTTATTTAATTACTTCTATACAATCCTTTTTTCAAAATTTATTTTTATTTACTTTTATTAGCTTTTATACTTAACCTTTTCTGCTAACTTTTTAAATATCAATTTTTTCCAAATTTTATCAATAATACTTTCATCTTAAAATTACATTTTATTTTCAAAAATATCAAGGTTTTTTAATTTTTATTAATTTTGAAAAATTTTAAATTCCTCATTTAAATATGCCGTAACGTCTGTTAGTTAATATGAAATAACAGTACTAGATATGTATTGCATACGACTTGTATTACACCTACATATCCTTATACATTATTATTTCACATTTTCAAAATTCATAAAAAATGATTTTTCAATTCAAAATCCGCCGACATAGGAATTTACCGTTAGAACAAGTCGGTAAGATTTGACCTTGGACCATTTCATAGTTCAATCTCACCGACCGGCTATAAGCAGTAAAAAGTTCTACAAAACATCCATACCTTGCATTGGGATTATTTTTTGATATTTTTCTTTTTTGACCAAAATATAACCCCATACAACGAATTTCCGTTGTAGTTCTTTAACGAATTCATTAAAACTCATCTTATAGCTTACTCCCCTCAACTGATCTTTTCAAGCACAAAGTTGTAAGTAATTTCTTACATTCGTGACTCTATCTAAAAACAAATCTCAAGTCCTGTGTTTTGTCTACTTTTGATTATAACTCAAAACAGCAAATTTTATGAAATTAGAATCATCTTTAGTAAACTATTGTCATGGCGTTATTACAAACAATATTTGTATAGCATAGTTTTAGTTTTGTTTCGAAATAATGAAAAACATTCAATTAATGAACAAGCGACTCTATGTTAGTTCCAGTCATGTTTATATTTTTGATTGATCAATAGAGTTCTTCCCTTCTGTATTTATTTTTATACATATACGTTTTTTATTTATTTTTTTAAATATTCTCCCTCAACCAGTTATAAAATAAAAATTGTTTTTTAGATTTAATTAAACGTAATTAGGTAAACGTTGTGTAGAGCAACAAAAAATACAAATTAAAATCTGTCTGGTGAATGCTGTTAATTTAATTTTTTAATTAAGTTTCATTGTGGAGAGGCCTCCGCATGACTGATTTTAATCAATAGGTTAATAAATACCTGTTTTTGGTTCGTCAAGTGTTTCAATTTTGGTGTTTGAACATTTTTGCAGTTTTAAATCTCAAGTGCATCCATCTTCAAATGAAAAACACAAACACGAAAACACATTTTGTAGCAAGTCATTAGTGTTTGTTACCGTTATTAGGACTGGACTGACGATATATGTTCCCTCCCCATTCATAATGCTCTTCCATATCTTGTTGTACAGAGAAATGTGAAGTGCTGTGTATGGTCTGGTTAGTTGTCGGTTTCCTGTATAGTTTGGAAGGAAAGTAGTGAGAATTTTAAAGAGACAATGACGTCAAAGCTGTTGATTTTATTTTCGAGGGTGAACTGTAGTTTAGGAAGAAAAATGTTGAGATAATTACTAAGTAGTGTCAATTATTGTCTGGAGATGCCATTAATTTTTTAAAAGCAGAAAAACATAAAATAAATAATATGTCTTCGAATACTGTAATAGCGTCAGGGCATCAAAGAAAAAGAGTTGGTCAGGAGAGTCCTAATGAGGAAGATGGAATTGTAGGATATGTTTCAAGACTACATGAAAATGTAGAACCAGCTATGGTGCTTGGGATTGCCAAGCCTGTACTCACTATACTTCCTGAGATGTAGTCATCATTCTAAGTTGTTACATCTTCATAATTCTTCCTGGCAACTGCATTTATAAATACAAACGTTTGTAAACAGAACACCAAGAAAGGTTGATTAAACTGCTACCAATTCTGTAAATAATGGAGCCAATATATCTCTATAAAATCACAATTTTTCATGATGTAAATTCCCTAATGTAAAGGTTAAAAGGTTGAACTTACTTATAGCAAAACAACCCTGGACAAAGCCTACATTAGACAAATAAATATGTTTCTTTGTAAAGGGTTGTTCTTGTATTTCTATAAAAGGAAGATCAAGTTTCCTATTAGGAGAAGGGCTAACAGCTTGCAAGGTGATATTCACTTTTAACAGCTAGGTATAAAACATATTAATGTTTCAAAACATAATGTTCTGGGTTTAGTGGAATGAAGAACCATTTTAATTTGTGATTTACTTTTGATACTTAAATGTTTTAATAAGTAAACCATTTCAACTAGTATTGAAATTAATTTTTCAAATTAGGTAAAAATTTGCATATTCTTTTATAATTGTCAATAAGTATTTAAAGTTATCCATTGTAACCCGTGACGGTATTTCAATATTTGTTGTGGAGGTACAGTTGTTTGCGACCGATTTGCATGAAACTTTTAATATTTATCAAAATATACCAGAGTATATTTAATATGAAACAAAATGTCAGCTGTTTAAAAAGAAACAATAGCTTTTGTGCGGTTAGATTATATATTTTTATTAACAACTTTAATCTTACTTCAAAAATTTTACTAATTTAATTCATTCTTAGGTTAGTAATAAAGAAAACAATAATCGAAAATAAAATTTCAAATAAGACTCTTTAAACACTATCCAAATTGGAAACGATCTACTACTATGCATTAATAGTATCGTTGAATTTCATTTTCAAAATTTTTCATAAACTCCTCATTTGTATTGTGGTGATGCCAGAATAAAGTCTCTCTTATCAGTAGCCCAAAAAAAGACACCACCAAATGTTAAGTCGGTGATCTTGGAGCTAAATCAATAAATTAACTTATCCATCTAGTCCATCTACCAGGAAATTCAAAAAAGTTTCACATGATTAGAATAGTGTGGAAGATGCTAGACTCCATTTCTACAATTGTCAGGTGTGGAATTACGCGTTATTAGTTCCATTTATGGTTGTCTCAAAAGTGTCTCAGTATAATACTCTATTACTAACACTGCTCCCCAAACCGTAATACCCTTACGTTTCAGTTTTTTCTTCACTTACATGAGTGCACAACCTGAGTTTTTATATGAATTGGTTTATGCGGGGAGAGGGGTGGATCGTTAAGAGAGTTTGAGTTCGGAAAGGAAATTTGGGTAAAGGGGGGGTTAACCTGACACGTACCCTAGACTACTCAAAATACTACAGCTCAGCCAAGCAGCTACATGAGCGATTAAAACTATGTTATTAATTATAATACTTAATAAATTAAATTAACTATGAATAATGTTAAGGGAATGACACTATGTAAAACTAGTTATCTAGGAAACAGTATTAGGCCAAAATGGCCGTTAACTACGTATCACATATTTAAATTATTCGGAATTTTGAGACGCACGCCAAAAACCTTGGACCGTCTGACCCATCTCAAAAGGGGCTAATTAGCCGTTATTTGGTGGGTGAACAATTTGGGAGGTAACTGAAATATCGGTTGTCTTTGTATACTAGAAGACATGCACTTCCTAGAACACATCCGGTCTCTCTCGGCTGGTGCACAACTAATTCTCTAACCTTGATGCATAATAAGGATTTTCATCACTTAGGGAGGGGTAAACTGATTTGATGCAAAACAATTCCCCTGCAATTCACCATTCAGGCAACCCACTAGTAGTGCTGTTGGAGTAGTAGTATCGCCGGGGGGGGAAAGGGAGGTGGTGAAAGGATTTAACCACATGAGGGTTGGTAATAATAGAATAATTGCAATTTTGTCAACTTACCAATCCATTACGGCCAAATATTGATTAATCAGGCAACTCAATTTGAAGATGTCATTGATCGGGTATTATACTTTTTGCGTCGTCTAAAAATGTTTGATTAAATTTTAAACCAAATTACAGTTGTGTAATACTTTTTGTTATATAATTTAATTATTTTTATGTTGTTAAAATTCTCTATTTCATAAATCGTTGCAGGTTCCTTTACAGCCTTGTAATATTTGATTTAATTGATAATCATTATAATTGATCGTAGTTTGTAATTGTAATCGTTGTGTTAACATGTTGCAGACCATTTTACAGCCTTGAAATCTATTATGTTGTTGTTCAACTAGTTTTTTGTTTTGTTATTGTTTTAATATTATTTCTAGATTTTTGTAAAGTATCTTCTTGCCAAATTTTGAAGGTGATAATGACCGAAATGTTTTTTCACCATAAAACAAACAAAAAATGAATATGTCACTTACGCTCAGTCACGTAATGTTCAATGGCTTTAGAATAACTCCACTCTTCTTTCTGAACAGTCTTTAAAAAGAACATGTACAGTTAAATGTTTACTATATGTGTTTAATAATTCTATGGAACGTTGATTTACTCTCACTGGTGATTAGTCGTAGAAATTAAACAGCTGTTTATAAAATAAGGTAATCTAACAGCTCAAAAACTGTGTTTTAATTTAAACAGCTGAAATTTTATTTATAAACAATTTACTTGAATTCTATGGTATACTTTTATACATATCTTCAACATTCGTACAAAATTTTAATACAATCTATTTAAATATTGTAAAAATATCTAGAAATCGAACATTGTAACCTTTATAAACATATTGTACATTAACGAACTGTAGATGACACTTGCTTTCTAATTTAAACTTTCAATACATTTTTATATTAGTAAACGCTATTACAATGTCAAAAGTCACGGTTACATCTTTTTAAACTATGGAAGTATCACAGTCATTTATTCTGTCCTACATAAGAGCTTCAAGCCATAACTAAGAGCAGTGTGACATTATTATATAACTTTACAGAAGGTAATCACAGTGTAGTTATACTTTTTATATCTTTTCTACCTTCATATAGTGCACTTACACATATCCTTGTGTCACCTTTTCAAGACTGACTATACTCTGTAAGTGCATACTCTGAACATCTTTGTACCACAGCTCGAAACACCAGGTAAAGTAAACTCTCATAGCTGGAACACTTCTTTAATAGACGACAAAGTGTCATGCTTTACTCTTACCTATTATTTTGTAAAATCAAATCAGGGAGCATTGTTAACAGGCCACTTACCATCCTAAGGTTTCATCAACCTAATCTGTCAAAATTAAACATTTGAAGGTTAAGTAAACCTTAATAACAGGTAAACTAGCTAATGTTAGGGATCCTAATTTACTCTCTCTGGTTGTGGCCGTACAAGCGTTGTACATCTATTGTGTTCGTGAATTCAAGAATGCATAATTGGATTTTAATATAACAATATTTCACTATGTTTTGACATTATTTTATGTAAGCATGTTTTATTGTTGGGTTAAAATCCTTCTATAAAACAAACAATTTAAAACAGTTTTTCTTCTCCTCGCAGTTTGAAAGTACATAACTTGTTTACATCTTTTCCTAATTAATTCTTTTCAGAGGTAATTTTCTTCTTAGTTTCATAATTAATTCTTGGCTGAGGTAATTCTTAATTAAATTAAAAAGTTAACTTTCACTATTTATTTAAGTTTAAAATAAATTTTATTACACAACTTTGTTTTCTATTTTCAAACTCAAATTGCCTTTTTAAGATTATGATATTAAAACAATTTGGCATGCATTTGATTTTACATTTATAAAGGTCTTAATATTTGTTGACTGTTACTACATTTAATAACTTGTACCCATAATTATGCACATCTGTTATTATTAATCTCTTCACTTTGGTCTGTACTAACTTATTTCGGTTACCTACATCTTCAGAAACATATTGTATAATATGTAATACATAATAATAAATATTTTAATATTTCAAATTTGATTTAAAATCTAAGAATAATCTATAAGTGCCACAGAGTTGTTTTGTTATTATTCTGTGTGCTTAATCATTGTACTAAATGTAAAATATACAAATTATAATTTCAATAATTAGTTTTACAAATATTATTCAATATAATGTGTTCACACTGCTTCTCAGAACTGAATCCCAAAGGCAACGTCCTTCAATGACGTTTTTCGTTTTTACCACCGGCGAATATTTTGAATTCACAAAAAGTAAAAGCAAAAGATCCTTAAAGTAATCATTTGAAGTAGCGTCTTATCTTTAAATTATTTAAACGTGTAAAATGTAATAAAAATTGTGATTGTATATTTTGTTTTAAGATAGTGTAAAATATCATTTTGTAGTATTTATTATTGCATAAAATCTTGACTGTTTATAAGGACATTGAACTAATCTAAACTCAATGAATCAACAGTCTAATCTTGATAGCCGAACTTTCAGCTAGGTAATGTGTGGTTAGCAGATCAACATTCCCGTAGTCGTTGTTGCATCTTTTTCAACCAGAGTTCGCTACTGATTGTAACTTCCTAATTGTCCTCACGAAGCAGGATCAACGCCGTAAATGTTTGAGCTCCCACCACGGCAATTGAACCTTAAACCTTTCACAGGTAAAGCCAGAGTGCTAACCAGTAGGAAGTTAAAGATATTGAAGATATGCATGATAAATATTCAGTGTCAAATATTTTGCGGAAACTTTACTACTGCCCAGACCGTAAGAAATATAATTAAATGTAACTTCCCTCCCCCGCTTATAATTAGACCTATCCAAAAACCATTTCTTGAACGCCTAATACACTACAATAGTTTTTTTTAATGTTATAATAAACAATGTGCTTTTTAAAAATAAATTAATTGTTTTCTTTTTCTTGTTGTTTAAACCCGTCATTGCCTTATAAAATACTATAAAATAAAGACCTTTAGTCCTCGAATACTCTAAAAGAGTCGTGGTAGGAAAATATAAAAGAGATTGATCTAACACAAGATTGCATGAAAAATGTTGTAAATCCAGCTAGTTTCCTTCGGGATTGACAAACTCATACTCACTAATGTAATGCCCTGAGTTTTTTTATTCCGTGATGGACTGTTTTACGTTTTAAATATTAATATCTGAATTTGAGAGATTCTGTTCAAAACTATTCCTTACATTTTACACATATAATTAAAATTCATTGCATGTAGCGTTCCTTTTTAACACAACCAAATCCTCATCAACTGTTATAAATCCATGAATGAACTTCATAATACAAAGATTGATAATAATTTTGCGTTAGAGTGTTTGTTACAGCTCAGTTTCAACTGCTGCAAAAGGGAGTTCTACTCCAATAAATTTGAACACAAATTCCCTCTCTTATACAGAGTTACATAAACTCATTTCACCGACAATGTTACAATCTTCAGTGGTCCAATTGTTTCATATAAAATACTTATAACTAACCTAGTGATCGATCTGTGACTTATATTTAGAGTAACAGGGGCGTGACGTAATTAACTCTACAAATTTATATTTTAATTAATAGAAGTAAAAACATTTAATACTTAATAAATGCACATATTATTATTAAAATAATAATACAAATAAATTGTTAAATTTACATAAACGTAAAAGTAGCTTAATAAAATTATTGTTACCTGTAACAACTAATCAAGAACATAAATTAACGCTTGAAGAACAAAAGTAAATACACATTTAAAATCACTGTACTTTCTCACACATATTTGTACACCCATTCACAGGAAGAACATTTTAGTCCATGTATCACAAGAAGGAGGAAGAAAGAGGGGACGGAGATAAAGATAGAAAGAGAGAAGGGTAGAAAGAAAGAGTGGGGGAAAACGAGGAGAAATTGAGAGAAAGCGATATAACGATACAAAAAGGGAGAGGACAAAATAGATGTACAGTACATGCTGTGTGTCTAACTCTCTAACTTATTGAATGCATAAGTAGATTTAGCTAAAACCTAGTTTGTAACACATGTTGTGCTTTTACGTTAATTCTCTCTATATGTTAATACAAAAAGTAGGAGGGGGTTTTTTATACCCTTAAAAATAAAATTCATTTCCATATTTCTATATTTACACCCGCATAATGTTTATCTAACTTTTACAAGCACAGTTAACTTATCATAATATCTTTTAGACTTCTGCAATCATAGAATACTCCACGAGAACCAATAACGAATTTCTTTGAAATAGGTGGAGTAGTTATTGATATCTAGTGGTGAGTAGACGAACGTACACAAAAAATCTCGCGTTCTTTTCAGGAGATAGATATTTTTACTGTGAAGGAAATTATATTTTAATAAGTCCTTCAGATATATTACAAGCGATTGGAATGTCAACACAAACGATTTCCGATAAGAAAATGTCCATTGTCAAATGTTGCTGAACTAGGTAGAAGGGCATGTGAGTAAAAATCATAACGACAGCCGATATTTTAATCTTTAACAAATATGTATTTCATTAACACTAGTCTGACACAAAACTGTGTCACAAACTTTGTTCTTCTCTGGAAGGGTTCTACATATAAAACAAAACATGGACAATGGCGATGGTTTGCGCTACTGCCATAATTCCCTACAACTTCTTTTTACTGCCAACATACTAACAATAAAAACAGATGTTTGTTGTCCACTACTTTACTTTTACTCCTTTCAGCTTTTTCATACTTCCCATCCTTTGTTTTTAATCCCCTCTCTACAAGGGATTAGGATTATTAAATTAATATAGGCCCTAAGCCTGTAATTTGAATTGGAAATTTTAAAATTTGATAAAAACTAGCTTTAAAGAATAGTATTTGAAAGTTATAGTTTTTAAAAACAAATACAGAAATATTTTCTTGGGAATAAGAAGTTAAATAACTTTTTTTTCGATGGCTATTTAATAGGCGGAGCTAGAACAATCAGGTCCTATCTACCACTTAAAGTTTGTACAAAAATACAATACAAATATAGGCCTACCGGTACATATAATAAACTAAAATTAAAAAATAAAGTAATAAAATAAAACTAAAAAAAATTAATTAGATGAAAATACACAAAAATAAATGAATAATAACAAATTGGGGCAAACAATTATATATATATATATATATATATATATATATATATATATATATATATATATATATATCAACTTGTTTTAATTTTGGACAAATGTGGTATTGTGTGGTCTGATTGATATTAAAAACAATACCTTTCTATTTCACAAATTAACTTCATTTATTTTTATCTTAAGAGATAAAAAATCCGGTTAAAATTAAATTTGATTACGGTATTACAAATGTAAACCATTATCTGAGGTAAAACCCCATCAAAGCTTTAGACAACAATGAATGTCTGCATTAAATTTATGTAAATGTGAGTTGAGAGTGTTACAAGTTTAATCAGAGAGGTTAGCCACAGCTTTGGTAGAGGGTAGTTCTGTCCATTGTTTCGTACTGCGTTACTTGACTATGGTCAATAAACAATTCTACTTTCAATAAAATATCAATTACGTACATCTTCATTCAACTGGATTATTGTAACTCAAAGAAGTACATTACTTTTATTCCTTCGCATAGAATAATTTCATTTATACAGTTAGGTTATTCTACTGATTTGTAATGAAGAATACTTCGTCTCCATATTATATTAAAGTGTGAGAAAATAAAAATATTCAAAGGTTTATAGTGTAAGAAATTGAAAAAGTAAAATTATGCTTAAACAGTAGAATTACGTAAGATTACACCCACCAGACAGTCACTGGCGTCAAAGTTATAAAAAATATCAGATGGTAATTATTACAGTAGATTCACTTTATAAACATTATAAACTTTCAAAAGGACCTACTATAACGTAGTTTACAAACTATACAAATATCTATACAAGTTGTTCATTATTCCCACCAGAATGATGCAGAGTCACGTCTGCCTGCTTCAAACTGTCCACAAACATTCGAGTGTTCTAACGAAAATGAGTTCTCATTGAGTCATTACATAAGAATTAGGTCACTGGTTCCCATCTGTCAATCTTGAACAAACTGTAAAGTGTAATTAAACTTTGTATTTACACAAGTATGATAAAACAGTCACTTAATTAAATATATATAAAGCAGTGTTGCTTCAAAATAATTTCAATTTATTTAACAAGTTTTTTTAAATTATTCATGAACTGTAAGTTGATTTTACTTGCTATTGGGGTACTGGATAGGGTAATGAACTTCCATATTTTGATAAAATCTATCTTTTTTACCAACTCCAATAATTGATTTGTTATTTGTTTACTGAGATGCTACAAATACGTTTTGTTTGGGCACTTGGAGATTATATAATAAAAAACATTTATCAAAACATTAGAGCGTTCAGTATTTGTTTTTTGCAACTACACTCAAAAATTTGTGGTACTAAAAATGAAACAAAAAACACCATTTTCTATGAATAAATAATATCAACAAATGAAATTTGATCAAAATCTGTCCACTTATTATTACAAACTTGGTGTTATTGTTTGATGGATTGGCAAACTTAGTTTCTCCATCAATACACTGCAGTGTTACAAAATACTTATAATTAGTCTTAGATCTCTCGAGATGTCTGGACAATGAACAATAACCTAGTATTTACTTAGGACTTAGTTAAACAGAAACATTAATCACTAGAGCAAGGATATAGTTACAGACAGCCTGACGTCCTTCTGTTAGTCTTCATTGTCCTGCTTAATCCCAGGGATGTTACACAACTGTCCCTTTAGTTTAACTAGGAATACGTTTTCCACTCTTGGACTTTGTATAAATTATGATTTTATATTTTTTTATAAACATTTAACTTTCCGACTTTAGGTGAACTGTAAAATGGAACCATGAACACGTGCGAACATCTGCTTTCTATATAATCATGAAAGTCTGTAACCAAACTTGAAAGAAAAACATTCCAATATTTGATATTGTAAGAATATGTTTCCTGGTACATTTCTAATAAAAGTCTGACGATCTCTATATATTATTTTTCTGTCTATTTAACAAACACTTATTTGCAGAAAGGGATTTTTATTATGTTTTAAGGATATATTAGGATCATTAATAAATTTTACTAAAATTTTACTAAATAAAAAGCCTGGGTTCTTTCATTTTAAACTAAATAAATTAGTGGTTCAGTTATACAATTAATGCTTCTTTATCATTTATTATAATCTGATTCTCTCTCTCTCTCTCTCTCTCTCTCTCTCTCTCTCTCTCTCTCTCTCTCTCTCTCTCTCTCTCTCTCTCTCTCTCTCTCTCTCTCTCTCTCTCTCTCTCTCTCTCTCTCTCTCTCTCTCTCTCTCTCTCTCTCTCTCTCTCTCTCTCTCTCTCTCTCTCTCTCTCTCTCTCTCTCTCTCTCTCTCTCTCTCTCTCTCTCTCTCTCTCTCTCTCTCTCTCTCTCTCTCGGCTTCGTCATATACTAATGCAAATAAATTAATCTTATTACCTTAAAAATCCACAATGATTTATTGACTTAATTTTATGTTAATAATTTAATAAAATGACAGACACAAGTTCTTTTACACGTAAAGCTTACTCACTCTTCTTGCATCCCTCGCAGATTGTTCTGTGAAGATCCCCTTGGAAACTCTTACCCAATACATCTGACTATCTTAAAAACCTCCAGCAGTTGTTTACTTGATCAATTGATGAGTTCTCTCTCATCTGAAAGTTTATATACAACTGTCACCCTAATGACTTCCATCATACTTGCAACAAAAGTGATTTCATCAGTTTATCATGTCTGACACAATAATTGTTGTTGTGGCAGACCTTCTTAAAAAGAACTTAGACTATACTCCTAACTAAATTTATCCCCATTTCCTAACAGATCTAATAAATCTTGACCACCGTGTTTAACTCTAACCTGAATAATGAGGGGATTTCTGAAATGCTTGTACGTTGTTTATTAGGGAACTAAATTTGATATGTTAGGGAATCACTGCATTGCAGATATCTGCAGGTTAACTCTGTAAAGAAATCCAATTTGATAGAAGATTACACAGGTCAGCAAAGTGTATCGATTTGATGGCTTGTAAAATTTTATCATGATTGTTTCTCAATGTACTTTAAGTCATAGTAAAATCGTTTTAATAAATACAATGTTTGGTAAAGTTACATTTTAGGTCAATAATAATATTAAATTTTAATGTAAAGCTACCGAAGTCTAATTGTTAAATAATATTGCACAAACATTTTCACTTACCCACCTCCAAACCAACCAAAATTATTGTAAAATCAAAAATGTCATTTCAGTACTGCCAGTAAAAAATTAAACATTAACTTTCACAACTTCTTTCGAAAAAAAAGTAATTGGGCCGAATTTTTCATCGCATGTCACGTGTCCTCAGCATAAAACATGTTTTATTGTGGTCAAGATTTTACTGACGGCCGTCCAGGTTTATTTTTGTTTATTTCAAATATTCTGAACTGTAATAATGTTTTAACATAAAATGTTTACAAAGTTTAGAGTTCATCAATACTCACATCAAATTTGAATGAAATCGGTGTAGCGGATTATGAAAAATTACGCCATAACCTAAAAGTTACGCCATGACATTTTGTTTATTTTTTTTACCTATAACTAACGAATTAGAATTTTCGGAAAGATGGCAAAGAATCGGTTTTTGGTTTGGGTATTTTGAAGCTACATTAGAGAAAAACATATTAAAATAAATAAAATTTATTTCGAAAATCTTTTTCTTTTTCCCTTATGGTAGGTAGGCCCTACTCCAACAATATACACAGAAAGAAATGTATTGATATTAGGCCAACATACGCCTATATGACATATTAAAATTGGTTTACAACTTTTGACTGTAGAGTGGAGCACATACGACCGACAGGAATTTTTCCAAACAACAATTGTTTTTTAGAATCAGGAGACTGATCTATCCGAAAAAAAACCTTGATATCGAATTTTTAAACCTTTAAAATAATTACTTCATGTAACATTAATTACGAATATCTATAAAAAATTATTTTAATAAATACAGAAAATTTTGATTTTTATTCATTTTTTATTGACTAGATGATAATAATAGTAAGTTAACATTAACCTGATTTTCTCCTCAAGGCTAAAATAAAATCTCACTACTTTTCTCCTTTGCAATATCACCAACACTGCAGTTTACATGGCAAAACATCTGTTTTATATACAACACGAAAATCTGTCACCAAAGGTGAAAGAAAAACATTCCAATATTACATTTTGTAAGAATAAGCTTCCTCATACATGATCTCTTTATCTTTATTTCCTGTCTCTTGTCTCTCTTTTATAAACACGTGTTATATTGAAGATCATTCTAAATGTGATAATTTAATGCTGTATCGTTTTGTCAGATTAAGATATTTTTTTACTTTTCATCTGATTCTAACAAATTATTTGTAACTTTTTGTACAAAATAAATAATTGTATGTTTTTAGAAAAGTACCTTTACTTTTACACACACAAAATTGTAATTCTGTACCAATTTTTTGCCCTTAAATGACAATATACTCTTCATGAATTCATATCATTAATTTTAAATCATGTTTTAGAAATTTAACTTTAAAAATGTTTAATATTTATTAACTAACAATTTATTTATGTAGTTTTAGAAGTGTTCCTTTTCTGATTTAAAATTTTGACACTATTAAACATTTTTAGATTTTATACAGATATAAAACTACTTTCACATAATGAAAAACATATTCTAAAAAATGTTTGCACAAAATATTACACGTAAAATCAACTATAGGCTATATGAAACAAATTTACAGAACAATTTATAGAGTAGATAATCTCACAAGATTTGATTTATTTACATTGCATTTCATGTAGTTTTGTATAAGCTAACAAACTTTGTAAACATAACCTTTGTTGTACAATCAAAAGATAACATTTTATAAGTTACTCTCTGTAGAGACCACTTTAAGTTCAATATAAATGTAGATTTTGTTAAAGGCTTCAAGGCACGAAAATAAATACATTCCAACAAATTGTATCGATTATTTCTACACAGTATTAAGTGTTATGGAAATATTTACATCCAACACTCAAAGGAGAATGTTAAAATGAAAAATGGAAATACAATCTCAAAAATATTTAGAGAAAAAATGAAAATTTTAATAAATCTCTGAACAATTACTAACACTTTAAATAGATTTTGGTTCTCTATTTTGTCTCACGAATTTCATTTTCATTATTTTGTTTTGAAATGTTCAAAAACAGAGACATCACACAAGAAATATCTGAGAAGATGAAATAAAACAGGATTAATATCGAATGAGGGTCATAATAAGTAAGACTCGAATGGGATTGCTACGATAAAATCGAATGAGGTCCTTCAACGGGAATTTATAGTGGTAATTATTAAACGTAGAGTGAGAGAGAGAATTTGAGGAATCAAAGTACATCGAGAAAGAAAGAGATAGTGTCAATAACACTTAGAGGCGATAATCAATCTAATGGGCTTCGTAAATGTGTAAATAATAAAATGTGAATATTAGGCTCAATTTGTAATATCAGTGTGTTGTGTAAACGTGTTGTTTCATCTGATGAATGTATATGTTATACCGAAACAGCTGTAATGAAATATTAATAAATAAATACTAAACTCAAGATTGCTATTATATTATTATTAGATTCATATTATTACTGTACATATATGAAGTAGTCTCCACCTGCTACGCTCCTGTTGATGGCTCAGGTCTGACGTATTTTAAAAGAATATCAGATTTTTGGGAAGTCATGTTTAGGAAATTACATTTTTGACAATAACTTCCCTTTTTAATCGTAGAATGGTTGGTTGGTACAATTGCATGAATATTGTTTGCTTGCGTTCTTTTACGTTTCTTGGTCCAGCGGGAAAGCCGACAAAAGTGATTTCTAAATATCGGCCATCGTCGTCGTTTTTGTCATAGTGAATAATAAATTTCAGAAGTATGAACATTATTATTATTCACTATGACAAAAACGACGACGGATGGCCGATATTTAGAAAATCACTTTTTCGGTTTCCCGTGACCAAGAAACGTAAAAGAACGGAGGTCAAAGTTTTTAGCAAACAAAACTTACCTTACACTTCGTATAATGGGTAACCAAAAAGGAAATTTGGTTCTGTGTAACCAAAAATCAAAATAATCTTTAGTGGCGTCCAAAGAATGGGGAAATGCATATTTTTGATTTAGTAAAGATGTACGTGATCATTTTTTTGTATTTAATGTGTGGAAGTTAGTGCAGTATTTATTGGATTCATTCACAAATTATAGTTAATGAGCAAATAAGTTGTAATTGTTTTGAAAAACTAGCTCTTGCATAAAGAGACACAATACTCGCCAACAAGACTTATAATTATAATTATTTTGACTGACTGAAAATCAGATTTATGTAATCAATATTATTTAGATTTTGTACAAGTTTCATCAGAGGGGAACTTGACGGTATAAGCTAAATATAGCGATTATTACACAACTCTGATATCTTTGAATTTTCGTTGAATCACAACACTCAAGCTTGTTGTCAATTTATTACAACAAATCCGATTGTATACAATTATATTTAACAAGATCACTTCGCCCGGGTCTCTTAATAATATTCAGACGGAGTTGATAACTAGATTTCTACATGCTATGCGAAGCCAACAACCTTCTGAGGTTCGATATTAGATCAAAATACTCTTGAGGGTAACGCCTACCTCGCCTTCTGCTGACGTTAGTTTAGTTTTTAATATATGTATCTTTAAATTCGTCTCTAGAATAATAATTCCCTCAGAGGCTCAATATAGTGAGTACCGACTTGGCAATCCCGAAGAACCTTGCTGGATGTACTTTTTTTTAAGGATTCTTGCGTTAGAATCCTCTCTGACATCTTTCCTGTTAAAACAAGCTTAGATGGTGAAGTAGAGGCAATATCAACAGCCCTGAAACTATTACTATGTAGACACACCAAACTATGTAAGATAGTCTTCCTGGTAGACTCAAAGGCAGCCATCCAGGCTGTAGCCTCAAACAAGTTATATTTCGTTCGAACTGTCAGGGAAGCAAGAGTTGCTATCAGACAGATGGAAAGACTGGGAAAGACGATCCATTTCCAGTGGGTGCCTTCTCACGTGGGAGTAATGGGGAATGAGATGGAGGATGTCCTTGCTAAGAAGGGATCCAATCTGCTTCATTGGAACAAATCCTTGAACTTGGATTCAGCTAGAAGACTAATTAGCAATGGAACACTAGAGGAATTTCTGAAGTAAGCACGAGCCTTGGGAGGTGAGAGGAGGTGGAAGTGCATAGAGAACGAATGGCAACATAACAAGAAGAAGCCTAGGAAAGAGGCTGTTGCATATCTACGCCTTGGCACGGGCATGATTGTTTGGCGGCCCACTTGAAGAGGATCCATATCCTCGATTCCGATCTTTGTGTGTTGTGCCGACAAACGGGGGAGCCAAAGAATGGATAACATCTTTTGAGGTGCGCCAGGCTTGGTTCTGAGCATCAGATTTCGTAGAATTTCCTAAATTGTACTGAGATGCCAGGAGACTCATGGTTTGATTCTCACATAGTCTGCCATTGGAAACAACAACAACAACAATCTTTCCTGTTAGGTCTTTCAATTTTTGATCTCTTCTAACCTTGATGCTATTACACTTTTCAAGGACTAGATCTCTTTATTTTATAATCTATTATTATTGCGACGGATAGATTTTTCGCCTTAAACAAAAATAACAACAACTAAACATAAACGCGTAGGAATCCCTCTTTTAATCTAATCATTCTTATATACAATTGTAGAGTCCGAATTCTATACACTTTTGTTTAGTTAAGAAATTTCTAAAAAACATAAAGTGATAATGAAACTAAGAAGATTCAAAACTAACAACCTTTCAATTTGTATTTCTTGTTATTTAGGTTTTATATCAAGTTAAACAACCTTGTAAAACATAATATAAAAAAAGAGTTAAAGGAATCTTTTCCAAAGAGGATAAAATTAGCATAAAGAGGAAATTGAGCTATAAAAGAAAAGTACAGCGTTTAAAACTCCATATTGCATTGCCAAATAATTTCTAATTATAAGTTATTATGTACGTGTCAATTTACTTTTGTAAATAAATGTAAGTCATTAAATATAGGAAAGTATTCAGACTGTTGAATGTTATGTAACAGTTTTATTACACGTATTTTTATATTTTAATCAAAACTTTCCCCTCCCTTCTTTTTTGTAATGTACAGTTTGAATATTTTCAATTTACCACAATACACGCAATAATCGTAAGTCAAATTTAATATAAATTATTTTTAACGGTTTAAAATTTTCACAATAAAATTATTTCAATTTATAGTTAAACTCAATGCGTTTCAATTTGTTAATTTGTACATGTTGAAAGCTTTTCGCGTTTACTGTTATATTAAAAGCCTTTACTTTTCCCCCTGTACGAAGTATAGAGAAAATTATCTGATTGGAAAGAAATCCATGTGGTTTTTTGCGTGGATATATCCGTTTTGCGGTCCACAAAGTGTCTGTCTGTCATCTTTGCAATATTCTACAGCACAGAAGCGAATATTTCAATCAAATTTAGTATGGGGCGTAAGCATATTTTGCTCTATTATCAATTTTAAATAACAATAACAACTCAAATTTTAGTTTTAGCTGTCAAAATAAAATAAAAAATTAATATATTCACAAAATCAGTAATAACGGTTTTGATCAAATTGTATTCAAATATAGCATCTAAGCACCAAAACGAAACTGATAGGTCGCCGCCATCTCTCCAAAAATACCAACATGGTAAAAAAAATTTTTTTTTTTAACTTGTCAATTGAACTTTTATAAAAGATGACACTTTTCAAAATCAACTCTACCGATTTCATTCACACTTTTGTGAAATATAAAGACTTATTTTTATTTAAAAAAGGAAATAAACAAAACTAAACTTTGACTACCAACATTAGAACTCGAATTTAATCAAGCACCATTTATGCTGAAAAGTGATAAAACTAACGTAGCAAGTAAAGGACACTAATTTATTTTATTTTTTTCAAATGTACCGCTTATTTTGGACCAACTGACATTTTTGTTGACGAATATTTTCGTTAGTTTTTATTTTGTTTTAGTGATAGGCGAGTTAACTAGTTTCTACAATGTTTATTTGTTTATAATTCAAAATTTCTAAGGAAACGATAACTTTAAGTCGATAAAGACTTATGTTTGTATGTTAATCCTTCTTTAAACAGTTTAATACGTGATATATATATATATCACGTATTATCTCCAGGCCCATCTCCATCGTTTTGGCCTTGCAGAATCTGATACATGTCCGCTTTGTCTCGATGGTATCATGGACGGGGACCACATCTCAACCTGCCCCGAGCTGGACGACCAGCTGTCCAGAATTGGTCGTTACTGGGAAGCTCGACGCCGAATGGCCCAACAGCCAAGAGCGGCATTGGCTAAAGTAAAGTAAGTAAGTATATATATATATATAATATTACTACTTTAAAACATATTATCTACCGCTTAACTAAAAATTATTGATTAATTTAAAAATAAAAACGTAAAGTTTTCTGAATCTCTTAAAAGCAAAATACAGAAGGAAAAATTAAACTCATATTAATTGATGGAATTAAAGGACTTAATGTATATGAATTTTTTAATTTAGTGTGTAAAAGAACTTTTGTAAAGATGTAATATAATTATTTTTTATATTTTACTAACATTTCCGTAATTAGTATGTATGTCTACAGGGTGTTTCACAATTTATGTTCTAACGTAGGTAAGTTATTAATGGCATTACAATTTTGAAAAAAGTTTCTATAAACAAATGAAAATATGTCCGAAAACCCTTCATTATCGAACTAATGGAAATTTTATTTTATTTTTCAAAATAAATGATAATAAAAACCTTATTATTATGACTAGTCGAAAATTGGTAAAAAAACTATTAAAGCGACCCATTTCTATGAATCAAAAATGCAACTTATACATTTTCAAATGGCAGCTCTTCAATATTGAATGTTTCTAACTTTACCAAAAATATAAACGATTGCTATTTTACATTTTCTAAATTTAAGTTTTGATTTTAAAGATATTGATAAAACGTAGTTTATAAAAGTGTATCGACTTAAAATATTTAGAATTTCTAAAGTTATTGTGAAAAAAAAACACACACACACAACATGTCCCACACACGTTTAACAAAGCATGGTTTTTTGAAGCCCCGACTCAATTCTAAAAGTTAGACATATATTTTCAAAACAAACTGTGTATAAACTAATTCACAACGTATCAAGTGACGAAACTATAACATGAGATAGACGGTTTTATCTCTTGACAAAGTGAGTGGATTTATACTCTCAAAACGTCATGTATTAATTAATTTTTACATACATAAATAATATTGAAAATGTCAGAGTAAACAATACTAGTAATATGATCCATCACTATCAAATAACCTTGAAATCAGATTTAAATATGATATCACTATTTTCAAACATCCATTTTATTTTTAAATTTGTTCATTGATTGTGACAAGTAACATCAAGCCAAATTAACTTAATTCAATTTTCAGTAATAAATGGAATAAATGGAATAAATGCAAATTCAAACTAATATCAATTTCGTTTAACAGAGTTCAGTGTCTTTAGTAGAATAAAAAGCACTTTAAAAGCTCACGACATTCCCCTTACTCTTTATAGTCAATATATTGTTGTAATAAAATGAAGAGAGAACAAAATTCAGTTAATACAATCTAAAAGTGAGTAAAAGAATTTGCATAATGGCGTACAGGAATAAAGTAATAACAGTATATCGGCAATCTTGCATCGTTTTATATTGTTAGCATAAGTTAGATTGGTTGAATATATTATAAAATATGAGTTTAAGTACATGTAACAATACATCTCTGTTTTAGATTATCGTGCCATTGTATTTAAAAAGTTTAAATTATCTTCGGAATAATTCAAAACTTGTATAGAGTTTTCAATAGCTAAGATTATTTTAATAATCAATATTTTAATGTATTGGTTCCATCTATTAGGCAGATAAAAACAAATAGACGATGATGTAAAAGACGACTTTTCTCAAATTGGACTTTACCGATTTCGTCCAAATTTCATTGAAACGTGAATATTAATGACCCAACGTTTTGTACAAAATTATAGATCTGGAATAACTTTCAAAAAAGAGAGATTCTTGAAGGAATGATTTGAATCGAACAAGATTTACTCTGATAAAAGGTTCATGACACAAGTGAAGCATGATATATCCCATTTTAAATATGTAAATATGTTTTCGAAGACTGTGACCATGGTTTATTTTTACTTTTTGAATGAAACTACATTCTGATATTTGTGGTGACGATTAAATTTGTTTGGTTTTGGGATGGCTAAGTAAAAGAGTTTGTTCAATTTGTTTCCCCTGTTTATTAATGTACACCTCCATAACAGAATAAAACTTGTCACGAGTCCCTTCAGTAATTGTTGTTGTTTATTAAAAATTATATTAAAAACTATAATTAGAAGAGTAGAAGGCATTTATTGCACAGAAACTGCAGAGGCCTAAAGCTCAACAAATCTTTAGAAATATTTATTTATTTAGTAGGTAGATCCTACACATTTATAACAAATCATAATATTTGTACATACTCACATCCCATTTTAAAGCAATATATATAAGCTTTATATATATTAACATAAACTTACATAACTGACTTGAGGTCTATAGTTTGGCATCATACAAAAAACAGAGCAGAGAAACATTGTTCAATTTGCGGTATCTTTGTTTTATGTTTATTATATCTACAGTAAAAAGATCTAAACAATAACATTTATTCCCAGAATTTATTGATTTAATATTTTCTGAAAATATAAAACAATATACGTAAATTTAACTGAGGTCTTTGTGAGTTATTTATCAAAGGTAAGTTCACATTGTAGCTTCTGTTAAGAAGTGAGTACAGAATCCTGTGTGTTATTCCTTACTTAGCCTATAAAAAATAAAAGTCAATGTTGCTCTGTATTTCTGATATAATCTTAGATTTAATGATAATAATTTTAAAGTTAAAACTGATCAATTACTTTAACAATAAACAATTCCATTTCACTATTCCTAACCTCAAAAATCGATTTAAATTTGACCTTAGTTTGGAAATTTTCATTTAAAACTTTAAATATTAATAAAATAAATTGTAACTTGTAGTACCAAAAAAATCCAAGACAAATAAATAAATTAATATTATATGAGTCGTAAGAAAAAACAATAATATAATATCATTTATTAATACTTAAGAGATACAAAATGTCTTGACCTAACAAACAAAACATTAATTCGATTTAAAAAAACATTAGGCTCATATTAAATAAGATAGAACTGTAAATTACAGAGTAGCTGATCATGACCAATGATTGATAGTTATGAAAGCATTTTTATAGCAAAGGCAAACTTTAAGAAGTCAATGAATACAGATAAAGAACCCTTCCTTCTTGATTATTGGAGACAAAATATTAATTTTCGCAGTAGTTAATGAGTTAAATTATATAAAAATTTTATAAATAAAAATTATTAGTCTATAATTTAGAAATAAGTATTAACTAGCTAAAAACTTAATTTTTGGTACTTTTAAACAATTAATCAAACAGCACCGACCAGGGTTAGATATCCCAAGTCAATGATATGGTCTTGATGTGTCTTCAACCTGATAGATCGATACATCTGTAGAGTGGGAGAAGTGTAGGCTATCATTTATGTAAGATTAGATTTAGGGGTTAGTTCTAGTTTAGCTATAAAATCCTCAATGGTAACAACTTGTACAAGTATCGTTTCACATAGTTGAAAAGAACCTCATTCCAAAATGGGATAACAATTGGTTAATACTTTAAGCAATTACAAACACACACAAAATTGTAATTACCGTCAGTTGTAGGACCAGAAATTTCGACAACTTAAAGATTTGAATTAGTGTCGCCGAGAAAAATTTGCGTTTTCCTTAAGTTGAATTAAAAAATTTAGACATTCTTGAAAAGTTGGCAAAACCACACTTACGGCAATTTGAACAGACATATACATATTAAAGATATTCACTTATTATTATTCTATGCAATCTCTTCCCTATAACTATATGTAAGAATTAATATAAAAATGTACTGTATCACAATTCAAACCGTAATAATGCAGCATAGAATGTAAACAATTAATTATATTACTATATCTCTCACTGATATTTGCTATACTTAGTACAACTACCCCTTTATTGGATTGTACTATAATAGGAATCTTACTATTAGATAAGTGGTTATGGTGTCACTTTCTCTGGTCAAGTGTTGCACCAAGGATCGTGGGTCAAATCCCACCCAGGACACTAGGTTTATTCTGCGCAGTTTGGTTGTTTCCAATATGTGCTATGGTGGAGGGATGTGCTATCACTATAAAGAAACAGTAGTTGGGTTGCGTAGACGTTGGGGTTTTTACTATCCAGCAGTTCAGAATAATACATCTATTTTTTAATTAAATTTTTGTTTATTTATTAACTAAATTTAAACTATTAAAACGAAGCATCGGAAGCTTGTCAGTGATATGTTTAAAATAAAGAATTTAAACAGATCATAAAAGATATTTAAAAAATAAAACGTAAAAAGAATTTGATCATTTGATCCTACGCGTTTAATGTATACCGTTAAAATCTTATGCGGAATCTTGAACTTAAAAACAAACTCATATATGTGGAATTCTTAAAAGACTGCTCTACCGATTTTGATTAAATGGTAAACGTTAGTTTTAAAACAAAGTGTTCATGTTTTTTAACTTTGAAGTTATGTCAGAATACAATTCAATGACAGGCGGGAAAAAAATATGGCAAGTCTGACGAAAATGAATACTAATATAAATGTAAAACAGGCGAGAGACCCGCAAGTCCTCAAATGGTAAAAGTTTTAATTCTTTTTCTCTTTGCAGTCAAACTTGTTCTCTATTATATCTGCCAAGTGTATTTCTATACAACAAAGTTTTGTACAGAAGATGATCCATACGGAGGTGTAACATTCGTGACTAATTTTCTTTTAAAATATAAAGTCACGAGTGTTATCTACGAGCGAAAAAATAAACTAATGAATAGTAATATAATTTAAATTTTTTTGTTGAAAAAGAAGTTTGCATGATAAAATCCATATTACGTCTTCATGAAGCTGTTGTTCTCAAAGTGAGACTAAGCTGACACTTGATCCCCACTGAGTGCAATTACTTCTTTTGAGCTTATATTGTTGTTTTTTGTTGTTTTATTTTTTCGTAATTCATCCCATTTTAATATTATCTCCAGTCTAAATATATATTTTATTTTTCATTAAAGTATTACGGAATTATGCGATGGTTTCAAAATACATAATTACGTCGTGTTTAACACCTTTTATATTTGGAGAAACTGTTCCGTGGTGCGATTTTTTCAGGAAGGTAAAAAATATTTCAAGTGAAGAATCTGTGGACCCAATCAAAACTTATTACTTGCCATTTATAAAAATACCGGTCATGAGTTCTATGTAAAAAATAGAAATCATGGTCTAAAAGATATAACTTCTCTAAATTTGCTTCAGCGATTTCGTTTAAATTTTATTGAAATAGAACGACCCAATCTTCTTTCCTATACTTATGATCTTGAATTATTGACAACAAATGATAGAACCTTGATACCATGATTTGAATCAATAATGATTTTCGCTGGGAAAGTGTTTATGACACAAGATAAATATATTATCAACACTGTGTTTACAGTTTACTTTTACTTTTGACTAAAACTACCATCTGACTTTTTGGTGACCTTTAGTTTTTATTTGGTTTAGGGATGGGTGAGTAAGTAAGTTTGTGCATTGTTTTACCCTCCTGTTTGTACAGCTCCATAACTGTTCAGTAAAACTCAAATTATGTTGAAAACTATAATTAGAAGAGTAGGAGGCATTTAGTGCTCAGAAACTGAAGAGGCTGGAGTCACTAGATCTTTAAAAATATTTATCTATTTCTGATTTGATGGATCCTATACGTGTATTAAAGGTTTTATAATGTTGTACATTCAACTGTTCTTTTAACCAAAATATTATTAAATTAAACTTACGTAAATCACTCGACTTCTTCAATACATTTATGTCATCTTTGTTTTATATTTATATTACCTACAATGAAAAGATCTAAACAATATTATTTATTCGAAAAAAATATATTTATTTTCCGATACATAAAACAGTATAATTTTATCTGATTACATTTTTTGTGAGTTATTTGACAGAGGCAGGTTCACATTGTAGCTTCTGATAAACAATGCGTGATAGGAATAAGCAAAGAAGTTATCTCTGGTTTTATTACTGACATGTACAATATAAGTCAACGTTGCTTTGGATTTCTGATCCAATCTTAGATTTAATGTTATTATTTTTACTTGTATATCAATATTATTTGTCTCTATTATAGAACCAAATTTAAAGACAGCTTGATTCGTTACAAACAATTTATCTTAATTCTCCAAAGTAGAGAATTTAACAGCCATGAGAGATTTTAATTTTGCTTGAGTCTTTATTAAAGTATGTTGGAAATTGTTACGCCTTACATAAAATAATATATTTTCTTCTTTCCACTACAAAAATTAATTTTGCTTTTTGCCTGTTCTTAGAAGAAAAATATTTCTTTAAAATGTCTGATTCCTTTAAAAATACTAAGTAGAAAGACTCTCTGTTGACTTTAGAACTATTAAAAAATACTTTGCGCTAATACTCTTGTAATAACCTCAAAGTTTTATTTACAAGTAAATTTCTTTGACAATTTTCAATTATTAAATTTAATTAATTATGAACATAGTTACTTGCAGTTCTAATACTACAAAGACTGTTACAAAATATTGACGATATATAAAATAAAATGTAAGTAGAACAATTGTTAATGAGTTATTAATAAAGTATTGACTTTTATTTGAACCAAATACAATTACAGGTCCTGATACTAAAAGTAGAAATATTTGTCATTTAAGCGGTAAGGTAAACAAAGTGGAAAATAATGACTATTTTTATGTAACATTAAAACGTTTAAATTAAGATAAATAAGAAAAATATAGAGTTGCTAAACATAAGACAGAAACCACTGATGATTTAGAATTGAAAATATATAAAAATTTATCAAGCAACCAATGATTGAATAGTTATGAAACTATTTTCACAGTAAAAACAAACGATGCATTAATGAATCCAGATTATGGACCCTTACTACATGGACGTATATTGGAGCCGTGATATTAAATTTCACAGTAGTTTGTGAACTTTATGTATAAAAAGAAAATATGTTAATTTTTTGTGGTTATTTTTAATTTAAACAAATTTACCGTTTATATTTGAAACGTTATATATTATTAAATGCGTTTATATTTGTAGTGTAGGTTTTAAAAAAATAGAAGTTATTTACACAGATTAGGACAAGTTGCAAATTACAAGGTGTTACTTGTATTTAAAATTATCACGCATCTCAAGCTGACACATCTGTGGAGTTATACAATTAGTAGCCTATTGTTTATGCTAGAAAAAATTTAGTTGTTAGTTCTAGTTTATCTGTAGAACCTTCTGATGATGGTAATCATGTTACCGAAACGTACATCAGTATATTTAAGGCAATAAAATCAGCAATTTTTGCAATTATTGTGTTTTTAATTTTGTATCTGTAATTGTGATCGGGTGGATTATCAAACAACATTGTATGTTTCACTACAATGATGATTAAAGTTTGTATTTTTTGAAAACTTTATAATTAAGTATATAAAATAGTTACTTCATAATAATAAAGTACAACACGTAGCGGAGCGCAATAATTTTTTGAATTACGTACAATAGTTTTGTTACAACTGCAGTATACATAATATTTCCTACTATTTGTATAATTATTATTATTTTTAGAACTATGCAAAATATAGGTTTTCATGCTACAGAACAATAGTATTGTATTCAGAAAGTCAGATCATTCAACATAGTCCACATCCATTTCAAAATCATGTTCTGACATTGTATTCAACAACTAGGTCTATAAATGTATTTGAGGTTAACTGTGTATGTTTATTATTCAGTGAGCGTGACAATAATTATCCAGAATCAGCTGGTTTATTCAGCGAGCAATAAAGAATAAAATTTAATCAATGTTAATTTATGTGTAATAATTTTCTTTGCACGCTGAATAAGTAATCAGCTGTTTTATAACCTCACTTATAACCTCGCCATGCTATAACCTCACTTTTAGGTCGTAAATTAACACTTAAACCAAAGTGTAGGGAAAATATTATTGGCTACATACATAAAATAATCAAAATAAATTTCTTAGAAAATAATTGTTTTAAAATTATTTATTTACGTTATGTTTTAATAAGATATATTCCTGCTAAGAGCTCACGTAATTAAGTACGGGCTTGGCAATCCCGAGACAACCTAGCTGGATCTACACCTTTTTAATCTAGTTTTGAATGAGAACTCTATCTTTCATTTTTCTATAACGTTTCTCGTGACCAACTCTTGTTCTCTTCCGACCCTGACGCTATTAGAGTATTCAAGGGTTAGGAGTCATCATTTTAAGTTATTTTCTTACATTTTTATAAGGCAGTGATGACCGAGCGGTTTTTCGCCTTTCAACTATAATGAAGGGGGGGAGGGTATTTAAAGAATGTGTATTGAAGTGAATATGTATCAAGATAAAGACAATTCAGTTAGTAACTTTGCTTCAATCTGTTATATTGGATTTCGATGTGTCAAAGTTGAACATTTTTTCCTTCCACCTTTAAGGTATATAAAAAAAGTACCTTGACGTAGAATCAAGAATGATTAGTGTAGAGGTAAAGTTGATTTACAACATCAATAATGTGGTTTTCCTTGTATGAAATGTAAACACATTCTGATGGAGATTATTGCAAAACTTGTGTTATTAGTGGTGTTGTGGAAGGTTGAATTAATTAGAAGTATTTGTACTGAACGAATTTACATATTTTGTATTTGCCGGATCAATTATGTTGAACTGTTATAGAGATATATTATTTGCAATCATCATTGATGTGTCAGTGAAGGTATTTTTATATAAGTTCAAAATTGTATTCAAATCTAACGGTGATCATTAATTTTATTTTAGTATATTTTTGCTATTTTAACTTTCTGATTTAAGATATCGAATATTGATCAAACAAGTATACTTGAAAAATTAAATGTAAAACTTTCATATTATTTACAAAACAGTCTCTAAAAAAATGTTTGTGTTAGTGTAAAATATTAATTTTGGAATTAATTATTTTTAAATTTGTTTATATTTAAAATGTATTTTAAGAATTGGTGATTAGTAATATATGTAATATATACGTTTAAGTGTAAAATTAAATTATAATATATATTTATGTGATTTTGAATTATTTTGAATACAGTTATTAATGTTTAATTTTAATTGTTTTTGTTACTTTGATGATGTCTTAAATATATAAATATATAAAAAAAAACAAAAAAAAAATTTAAAAAAACAGAACGTTAGGTTAGTTAAGGTTGGGTTAGCTTAGTGCTTTAACTGACTATTCACTACTGTGGTATGTGATAACAGATGCAATGTGAACATAATAAAAAGTAAAGTAAAGTAATTTGTCTCTGTTTGAACCTGCTGCGAATATCTATTAGCAAATGAGAAATTTAATCACAGTTAAGATGAATAAATATATGGTGCAAAGTAATATTTCAATTTTTTTAAGTAAAACAAATAAAAACGCTCAAATCTAACTATAAGTTATATAACCTTGTACACTAAACTCATTAACTCGTAAATTCTAGTTTAAAAAAATAAATGTCTTAAAATTGCTATTACTGAACTCTAGAGCTAACAAGTATTGCACCGCTTAGATATAGATATATTTATTTATAACTATAACGATTTTATTATTTAAATTTATTTTGATTAATGTTCTTAAACATCTTGAGGAAGTGGAACTAATGTAGCCTTTATATACATTGTATAGTTCAAGTTATGAGATGAGTAAAACTTCGATGTTAGTATTTTGTGTATGTATCCACTTTAAGATGCCCCGAGTTCAAAATCATGGTTTTGGAATGATATCCGTCTGTCTATCCGTTGTCCCTAGCGTACAAACAAGTGAACCTATCAAATATGTTATATGAAAATATTTATATCATAATTTGGGACTTTTTCTAACCCATATATTACGGTAACTCCCATTAGAAAAAATACGAAATTACAATTTTCTCAAAATTGACGCTAAATATTTTGATGTTGCTCAAATGTACCACTTAAGGACCCAAATAAAACGTATTTGTCATATTAAATCCATAAACAACCGGTTTGTGAGTTGTTGGAAGAAAAATCGATAATATGACTTTTATAAAATATGTGATTTCTCAAATTCGATTTTTTTCAATTTTTAGAAACGTAAACATTTTTGATCCAATCCCATGAACGAAATTGCAAGTAGGAAACATTAGAGTTCAGAAATAATGGGCAAAATCAAAAATTAACCTTAATTGCTGTCATTAAACGCTAAATTTAAATCAAATACTATTTACACTAAGGTCGATTTTATGGCACAAGGGAAACAAGTTTAGACCGAATTAAATATATAAATATTCTTCAAAAATGGCTTTCATGATTTATTTTCTTTGGTATACAGTTATTAGGTTATTTACCTTTCAATATTCGTCAAACAACCCTTTACTAACCCTTTACAAAATGTTTGCGTAGAATCTAAAACTTGTTTCTTTTAAAGAGTTATTACTAAGTTTTATTTATTTTGCATTATATGTTTTTTTTGTATCTTGTTTTGTTTAAATTGTTTTTATCTTTGTTTTATTTTTTTTATATTGAGCCTAAAATAAGCAATTTATTATTTATATATTGTAAGGTTAAATAAAAGTGAGGTCCTGATAGTCCTAACTTCGCCCTTAAATAAATTCTTTTCTATTCTGATAACCCAATAGATTTTCCCGTTTCGAAATGTCAAGCATGTCATCATCAGATTCATAGCCTCATTCGATCCTGTGTTTATGCCGTTATGAGATTGTATGGGTTCTGTTCATTGTCAGATGCAATATAATGCATGATAATATTAATATTTTACTAAATACAATAACATACATTAACACTTTTTAACAAAACCAATTTCGTTAAAACACTTTTTGATTGACAAGTATCAAACTGACATTTTGGTTACCATTATTTTAGATTAGTTTTACAGATAGGTGAATGAGGTTGTTTGTGCAAATTTTTAGCACCGTTGTATTGTCATGACAGGAATGATTTGCATTGTTAAAGTTTCACGTATCTACAAAACATCAAACTATACAAATATTTGTTGATGAAAAAACAGATTTATACAGTATTATTTACATTTGTATTTTACTAAATGCAAACATCTGATAACTTTTACCCCGTGTACATTACAATTTTAACATTAAATGCAGTAATAATTTTCTTTTCTATTTTACATACATTTATTTATTTACTTTCTGTGTACATTTAACATGCGTCACAGTAATACTGTTATAGGTGAAAGGTTATTCTTTACAGACAGTTTAAATCAAAGCTGCTCAACTGAACAGCTAAAATGAAAATTTATAATTCCAATATTAGACCGGTAGTGACATGGCGAGTTGAGACTTGGATACTTGGAAGTGCGTAGAATGGAGGTCCTTGAGGAACGTGGAAATAGACTGTATTCTGGACATTGAGGACAGCATGCGATGTGTGAAGGCGAAGAGGGAGATGTGGTGAGGATGCGAACGGAGAAGTTGCCGAGAGAGTTTTTGGGAAGAGGCCACGAAGGATATGGTTACAGGCCTTGGAGTAAAACGTGAATATTTTATTTCTGTGGGACTGGAAAATAGTTTTTTGGTGAGAGGAGGCTAGAGGGGAATAGTTGAGGAAGGCAAAGGTCGCCAAGTTCTGTAGATCTTTGGAAGAAGATTTACAGGCTATAAATAAAATAATTTGTATTCTGTATTTTGTTCTAGTTATTGCCACCTCTGGATGAAGATGGATAGTTTTTTCAGCAATATACATTTATAAAAGAAATGGGTCAGTTCTGGTAATTAATATATAATTACTATGTAAATATGCTTGCTTTAAATCACCGTACCCCTATTATAAGCAACTGTATCTTTTTTTTATATACATTTTTTTAAAGAAAATACATCGTCAATAGTTAATGATTAACTACATACTTTTACAGATTTATACTTGCAAATCGACCAAATCCTAATTAACCAAACGTCTTGGAGTAAAGCATCATACAAAATATAATTTCTACAACTAAGCCAGTTCCAATTTAATTTTATCAAAATATATGAATTATTTAAATATCACATCTAAAAAAAATTGATTTTGTACTCTTTTGTGATGCTTAAGTTTTGTGATTCTTGAATTATTAACACATATATTTTCTAAATAATTTCATTTAAAATATAGTAAACTAAGATGGTAATATTTTACAAAACACCTAGAGTATGTACAAATCAGCAAATATTTGAACCGTGACCTTCGTTTCCTGTAACACTGTCACAACAAGGAAACACACTAAAAGCTTCCTGACCATCATTTAGCACGTAACGATCCCTACAAATTTTTTCTAAAAGTATTAAATTATTACGAATAATGAGTATTTGTATATTCTGGAAGAAAATCTAAGTTTCATGGATATTTCTTATTTTAGTGAGATTTTAAAAATATTTAAAACATATTGTATTCCTTTCGTATATAAATAAAATAGTGGACACATATGACTCAATATGTTTATATAGACTACAGTCCTGTTTTCTTTAACATTCAACCCGTTTTGTTGAAGAGAAAATATTTACTATAGAGTGATTTCAAGAGCGTGTAAATAGAAGCCACCTTTGAAAACAGATTGGGACATTGTAAATACAGACGGCCTAATGTTCCCCAGAGATTGGCTCTGAAGGTAACGCTAGTACGTGTCCAATCACAGATGTAATTACCTTTGAATTGAAGCTTATTGTAAAGATAGAGGATAGATATCTCAATGCCTTTAACAAAATTAAGTACAAACGGACTTGCACAGCACAGTTATAAATGAAACATTGAACTAACTTTTTTAACTATCTCCTAAATCAAACAATTGGTCACCAAAAATGTCACCTCAGTAATTATCAGTTAAAAAGAGAAAATAAACCATTTGAAAACAAATTGTAAAATAAAAAATGCGTAAACGAACTTTGCTTGGGATATATTCCCTCAGGACAAATCGTATTTTTTAAAGTCGGACTTTTAATAACTGTTGTAAATATTTATTTTGATTTTCCCACAATTATTTCTAGGCTGTAATATTATTTACTTACGATTTTTTATCATTATTGAAGAAACGTTTAACTATATCAGTACAGTTTATTTTGAGATATAGGTCTTTTATGAATGTATTGATTGCTGATATTTCATGGTTTTCAGTGATAACTCAAAAACCTCCCTCCCAAAATAACTTGCGTTCACACACACATTCATACAAGAAAACGAAAGGTAAATTAAACGTAGAATTGTTATTTTCGTAAAAAAAAGTTAATAAACAATGTATTTCTTTTAAAATGTATTATTTCATCTGAAATTACACAGAACATGTAATGGTGTGAGTAGCTCCGCACAGTAAATGAGTGGGCGATGCAAACATCAAAGACTAAATCCAATGAACAGAAACTGCTTAGAGTGAATCTCTGATTTCTCATCTCATCTCTACTATTGACACTTCCTGTTCAAACACAGTCAAGCCTGAATACGACCTAATCACTAAGTGTTATCTAGTTTGTTGACACAATAGTACCTCTCATTTCAATATTGCTATAAATAGAATCTACAGCTTAAAATCGCAAACAAACATTGCATTCTTATTGTTACAGATTATAAGTATGTCATAATTTTAAAACATTTGTTGAAAACACTTATAATATAATATTCCATCTTCATGTATTTAATTGTTTTAGACAAATAAAATTGTGAAGAAACTGTTTTCGAACTTCCATTTCCAAGATCTCTATATATAGTAGTAAGTAACAGCTGAATAGAATAGAAAAATGTATTCTCTTTTTACAGTAAAAACAGAAAATAATAATATTTTTTATATAATATACTTAGTATTAACCCACGTGGTGGGTAAATATTCATGTAGAGATTTTTTTGGGTGTATCCATTTTGAGTTTCCTGAGTACAAAAACTGGTTTTAAAAAAAAAGACTCTGTCTGTCATCTCTCTCTCTCTCTCTCTGTCTGTCACCTCTCTCTCTCTCTCTCTCTCTCTCTCTCTCTCTCTCTCTCTCTCTCTCTCTCTCTCTCTCTCTCTCTCTCTCTCTCTCTCTCTCTCTCTCTCTCTCTCTCTCTCTCTCTCTCTCTCTCTCTCTCTCTCTCTCTCTCTCTCTCTCTCTCTCTCTCTCGTATATGTAGTGTATTCCACAGCCTAAACGCGCGGACAGATTTTAATCATATTCGGTTTGTGGTAATATTTTTGCAATAACTGGAGTTTTTAAAAATAATTTTTACAACACAAAATTTGAGGTTAAGTGCCACAACAAAAAAAAAAAAAAAAAAAAAAAAAAAATTAATATTTTGTCAAAATCGGCTTCCTAAAAGTATCGATTCTTGAATTATTGATTAAAAACCTAAATAATCTTCCACATGGCTGTTAAAAGACATGTTTTCTCAAAATCTGCTCTACCGATTTGGTTCAAAATTTAGTAAAATATGGAAATTAATTATAATAATTAGATTCAAAATTTCAATTGAAAACATACTGCTGTTCAAGAAAAAAGAAATATGACCTTGACCGCTCTAATTTATAGCACGAGCTAAATATGTGTAGACCTTATTTAGATATGTAAATATTTTACGAAAGACAGCGTCTATTGTCCATTTCAACCTTTTTGTTTTACTACTGAACTGATATTTTTGTTGGCCGATAGATTGGTTCATTTTTATGTGATTTTAGGGATAAAAAGTTTGTGCAATGTACATTAGATCACGGTTTCATCATTTCACAAAACGAATATAAAAGACTTCTGTACAATGCCAGGTAAAATATCTAAAACTGTGAACTTAATAACTGCATGTACATCAAAATTCTTTTATTTAAGAAACATGGCGCGCAATATGCAATAACAATACAAGTTTTGTAACAATATTTGCATATACAACTCCTGGACTGAGATCCTCTTAGTACAGTACTGCTGCGGTAAGAATGAACGCGCAAGGAAAAGGGATTCAGAAGATCAGCAAATATTTTAGTTGATACTGAAAATCTCACTACTACACTAATAAATAACATTGACTCTATGGTTTGAGACGATAAATACTCCGAAATGAGTTACAACAAAACTGCTAATTTGAATGCTTTTCTTAAACAAGGTTTACACAACCACGGCCAATTTATGAATGGGACTATTTAATATTATTAAGTACCAATAAACTTTTCTATAATGCTAATTTATGCCCTTTCAGTAACTTTAGCTAGCGAAATTGACAGTTGATTATATTTAGCTTCTTCGTCGCAAACTTTAATTACTTTATTTATTATATGTCGTGCTTCATTATGAATGACTTTCCCTTTTTTATTAATCCTAGATATGTTATAAAATAAATTAAATTAACCTACTGTATTCAATAATATATTGCCCTATGTTAAATAAACATTGAAACCCTTAAAATAACTTTAATAACTGAAATCATACATAGCCTAGGCTTACGCTTAACCACTCACAACTATGGAATATCATAACCTGATATTTCTAACTGATTAGTACGGTAGTTGTTAAAAGGGACTTTACTAGTCTAGTAGTCTAAATACGATCAGCGCATGCGCAGTTCCCTCTTCACCATTCATACTTTGCGTTCATTCTTGTGATCGTCAAACAGTATACACGGTATAATGTAGACACGGCAATATTATTTTATACGATTCTTAAATACTTGTAATAAAATTAAGAATATTGTGCATACATTTTATACTTTAAAGAAAATTTTCAAAATTTCTTGTTTTCTGTGCTTATTATATCAGTATAACGAAACCTACCTAAATACTATTTTGTAACGATATCATGATATCAATTAAATTAAACTAAATAAAATCATCAATCATGAAATCTAAAAATAAATAAATTAAATATAACTTGAATAAAATAATAAATATAGAACCATGTTAAGAAACAAATGAAGAGAAAACGGCAGATGCCGCCTGTAATAAAAATTGTACGTGCTAGGCTACAATAACACTAAGATTTCAAGAACCTTGAGGCCAACACGTGTGTACATAACGGAATTCTTAGGGTAGCAGAGTTTTTACTAGAAAAAAAAAAAAAGAGAAATCAAGGGAAAGCATCATTATAACGGTATTTTAGAAAAACGCAAGTAGAAAGTAGGTCGGCCAATCGGAGACGCTCCAAACTTAAAAAACACAACGGCAGAATTCAAAAACAACCAGTAGGAATTGCGAAAGTCGTAAGCAGAGAAAGTTGGTAGAAATCGACAAATCAGCGAACAGGGCGCGAAAAACAGTTTTTTGGAGAAGGAACATTAGAAAATCGTTTGTGAGGAGTCTTACCAGAGTCGCCACGACGGAAGGTCGCGTACACAGCAAGAGTGCGCTGTGTACAAAAGAATAGTTTTTCTTTTCAGCGAGTAAGGGACAGGAAGTCTCGTTATATTTAAATAGTTTTGATAAGTTTAAATTAAAGTTGAATTGAAGTAAAGTAAGTTTGAATTAGTAAAGGAAATTAGATTTGGAGTTTGTGGAGTTCTTAATAAAAAGACAGATTTGGAAAAGGAGTTTAAATTCACCAGAGGAAGGAGGGACCAATCATCGTAGAACAGGTGCTGTAATTTTGGAACGACTACAAGGAAGGAGAGACAGATTTGGGACGATTTCGAGGAAGAAGAGGCCTATTTGGAACGGCATCTGGGAAAGAGAGACAACGTTAAATACCAACGGAAAGTGTTTAAGCAGTGTGGTGTTTTGTGTTTTTTTTGTTTAATAAAAGGATAAATTAAAGTTAGGTGGAGTGTAAAGTGCTAACTGACCGAGCAAGAAGGACCAGCAGATTTGATAAGTACAAAACCAATTAATTGTTAATTATTAAATTCACCTAGAATTGATTTCACTTTCGATTGAGCCATTCAAAAAACCCAAGACCCGAGATTAAGATTTTGTTGTTTTTTTTTTTAAATTAATTGTAAAGAACTGAGCTAGCCGAGATTAAATAAAAAGATGATCAATGTTAATAATAATTTAAAGTCTTAAATAAAATTGTAAAGAAAAATATTAAACTAAAAGGAACTGATAATTTGAAGATTTTAACAAGAGTTAAAATAAAGTAAATTTGTAATTTTAAAAAATTGTCTATGATAAATAAATTAATCTTAAGGAATGAATGGAGAGTAAATGTTTTCTAGATAAGTAAGTATAAATTCCATGTATATGTTTATTGCTATTGTAATTTTGTTCTTTTAAAAATTAAAAGAAAGAGATTGTTTTATCCAGGTAAACGGTGTTGTTTATGAGTAATAATCATAAGTTGTTCCTTTTTAGTAGTGTTGCAAGATAAAAACATATAACAAACTTCCATTGTTATATTTGGCTCACCAACGTGTGACTTTTTAAAAATAAATAAGTAAATCTAACATCTTAAATGTTATATTTGGCATTCCAACGTGTGGCTTAAATAATTAAAGGTGAAATTAAAATAATTAGCAAAGCAGGTGTAGCTTCATTGTTATATTGGTCGCACAACGTGTGGCAAGATTAAATCATAAATTATAATCAAAATAATTATATATATAACTTCATTGTTATATTTGGCGTCCAACCGCGGTGGCTCAATTAAAGTGAAACATTAATTGTTAGTAATAAGATTGTTTGTAGAATAAGTAATATAATATTGTTGCAGGAAAATTTGTGTTAGGTTATATTATAGAATAAAAGTAGAATTGTGTTTTTTATGCTAACTAGAAGTAGGAAAAGGGTATTGGATTTAAAAATGGCTAATGAAAATGAAATTAATAATCAATTGGGGTTAGAGGCCGAAAATTTTAATCAAGAAGGGAATGAATTAGGAATGTTAGACAACAATAGAGGGCTAGAATTAGAGAATAGCGTAGATTCACGGGCGGGGACAGTAGACAGAAATGTAGGCATAGCAACAACGACGGAAGGACAGTTGGGAGACGCGAACATGGCAAGTTTACTAGCTTTTCTGAAAAATATGGAAGAAACTAGGGAGAAATCCGAAAAAGAAAAATGGGAGGAAAACCGGAAAAACACGGAACGAATGGCCGAGAAAAACGCGGAAGAAAACCGGAAAAACACCAAGGAAATACGCGAAGAAATAAAAAATAGTGTAGCCGCAGTCGAAGAAAAAATAAGTAAGAAAATCGAGGAGCGTTTTGACGGGATAAACAGCCGCGTCGAAAAAATCGAACAATCGGTCGCGGAAATTCGATCGGGCTTCGACGAAAAGCTGAAGAAAACGGAGGAAGAAATCGGGATTCGAATAAGTGGATATCGCGCGGAATCGGAGAATCGCGTAAAAGAGATCGAAAACCGTGGAGTGATCGTGAACGCAAGAATAGAAGAACTCGCGGAAAAGGATGCAGAAATCGGGGAGAAATGCGTGAAAAATTTCGAAAGTAGCAACGCAAAAATCGACGAAGTTGCAAAGAAGACGGCTGAAGTTGCGCAGAAGCTCGTCGATTTAGATAGGAAAATTAAGAATGTACGAAACACAGGTGAAGGCTATATTAACGAACCGGAAATAAGAAATATCAGTTTTTCAGGGAAGGAGCGTTTTCCGATACAATTTCTTAATATTATGAAAGAAATAAGCGAAAGTACCCTAACGAATAGTATAAATTGGATCGGCAGATATCTTAAAGACGAGGCGTTGATTTGGTGGGAATTGCATCGAAGTAGTGTAAAGGAATTCAGGGAATTTGAGGAACAATTTAGGGAGAAGTATTTTAATGAAATAATTCAGGCTAAGATAAGGGACCATCTAGAGTTCGGAAAATTTCACGGGAGAATGGGCGGTGAAGCTATTTCGTATGTAGAGAATTTAATGCTACAGTGTTCGGAGTTAAGCCCACCTTTAACAGAAGATCAGCTAGTCTATAAGACAGGGAAACATTTTCACCCTAACGTGTTAATAGCTGTAATTACAAGGGGAATTAAAAAGAAGCAGGATTTTATTAAATTATTAATGGAGTTCGATTATGCAAAAATCGAGCGGTTTCAAGAAAGGGAAAGAACCGATGAAAATAAAAGGGAGTATGACAACAGACAAAACAATTGGGGTAGACCGATGAATGACAGACCGACCCATTGGCGTGAAAACAATGACCGACGACAAGAATGGCGAGGGGCAGGGTACAATGCACGTGCGAGCAATGACCCTAGAAGTCAAGACAGGCGAGTTGTAAAGGAACAAATTCCAAACAGAAAGGAAAAGTGAAATTCACAAGGGGACGTAAGCCATGACCGACAAGGAGATTTACGACATACTAGCATAATGAATACGTTATTTACAGACCTAAAGGATTGTTTAGAAGCCAAGGATAACCCATGTTTAATAGATAAGAATTTAACTAAATGTCCCGAAATAAAAATAGAATTTAATAAATTAAAATTACAAGCGTTAGTGGATACAGGTTGCGAGTTTAATTCCTTGTCGGAACGGTATTATTTCGAAAACAAAGAAATAATGGGAAAATTTGAAGAATTACCAGTTGCCGGAGTAAAGGTAATAGGGGCTACAGGTTTACGTTCGAAAAATGTGAAAAAACAGATTATTATTAAGACAAAAGTAGGACAGTTCATGATAGACATTCACTTCATCATAGTACCAGAATTAATTAGGAATTGCATATTAGGATTAGACTTTTTAGTGAAAAATAAGGCTGTCGTCGATTTTATTAGTAATAAGTTAGAATTAAATACCATTGCTGAAGATAATTATGGTATAAAGGGAGAAATTATGTTTGAGGACCCGGAAGAAAAATACAATCAAACGCTAATCCAACACATGATTAAGGAAGATTATGAAACCAGTCAGGAAGAAATTTTTAGTAAAATTAATGAGTTAGGGCATATTTCAGAAGAACAAAGGCAGCAATTAAGCAAAATTTTGATTATGTATAAAAATGTATTTTGTAAAAAACCAGGATTAATAAAAACTTATCAGCATAAATTAAAAGTAACAGACCAAAGCCCATACTGTCAAAGGAGTTGGCCTATTGCGATGAAGTTCAAAGAGAGTGTTGACCTTGAAATAAAAAGAATGCTAGAATACGGCATAATTGAAAGGTGCAACAGCCCATATATCAACCCTATAGTTCCAGTCTGTAAAAAGGATGGGAGTGTAAGGATATGTTTGGACGCAAGGATCATAAACGCACGAACTGTTCCGGATTATGAGGGATCGCAGCCAATACAAGAACTTTTAACAATAGAGAAAAGGATTAAATGGATGAGCAGCTTCGACTTAACTAGTAGTTTTTGGCAGATACCACTACATGTAGAAAGTAGAGATTACACAGCTTTCTTACATAAAGGGTTATGCTACCGCTACAAGACCGTGCCGTTTGGGTTGAGTACTAGTTTAGCCAGTCTAACAAGGGGCCTAAATTCAATATTAACCGACGAAGTAAAACAATTTCTTACCTTGTATGTTGATGATTGTTTGTGTCTGGCAGAAAATTGGACGGAACACATAAATCAAATTGAAAAAGTTTTGGAGGTATTTAAAAACGCGAATTTAACGGTGAATATAAGTAAATCAAATTTCTGTAGGCAGGAGATAGAATATTTAGGATTTTTATTAACTACTCAAGGGATTAAACCACAGGAAAACAAGATGGCCGCTATAAGAAATTTTCCACGACCAAAGACAGCGAGACAATTAAAAGGTTTTCTAGGACTTACCAACTTTTATCACAAATTTTCAAAAAAATATGCATCTGTAACAGCACCACTACAAGAATTATTAAAGAAAGGAGCGAAGTTCAAATGGACCAGCGAAATAGATGAAAGTTTTAAAAGGGTTAAGAAAGAGTTCGAGGAAGTAGTCACGCTACGCCACCCAGACCATAACAAAATGTTTTATTTACAAACCGACGCAAGTGACATCGCAGCAGGAGGTCAACTGTACCAGATTGGGGACGATCAAGAGGTCGCAGTGATAGCATACACCAGCCGTACATTTAAAGGGGCAGAGCGATTTTACAGTACAGCAGAGAAGGAACTGTACAGTATAGTAATATGTCTAAAGAAATTTAGAACATATGTGTTAGGGAAGCGATTAACGGTAATCACAGATAATAAGGCCATTACATTCATGAATAATTGTAGACTTTTAAATGCCCGTATGACTAGATGGATCTTACTCATCCAGGAGTACAATATAATCATTAAACATTGTAAAGGAAAGGACAACGTTGTAGCGGACACATTAAGTAGATTCCCAGAAGACAACGCGGAAATACGGGAAACAAGCGATGAAAGATTGATAGAGATATTGATATTAGCGAAAGGATTTAATTTAGAAATAGGAAAAACTTTAAAAAACTTTGAAAAGGTACAGAATGGGGATCAAAATTGCAAAAACATTATAGAAAATTTAAATAAAAATAATCAGAAAATTCAGGAACATTATCAATTATATCAGGGAAAACTATTTAGGAAGGAAAAAGAAATTTGGAAATTAATGATACCTAGTAACTTTGTAAAAATTTTAGCTAAGGAGATACACGAAGTATATGGACATGTAGGAATTAATAAATGTTACCGGATATTTAAGGAAGATTTTACAGGAGACCACATCGCAAAATACATCAGAGATGAGCTAATTAAATGTCCAAGGTGTCAAAAATGTAAATTTGACCTTAAGCACCGAAACGCGGAGTTATCACCAATAGTACCAAAAGGGGTAGGGGAGTTAGTCTGTGTAGATTACTATGGACCTTTGCCAAAATCAGTTGGAGGATGTAAATATATTTTCGTAATGATAGACGCTTTTACAAAGTACACAAAATTATATAAAGTCCGTAATACAACAACCATAACTACATTAAAGCAAGTGAAGAAATACATACAGGAAGTACAGGAACCAAAATGCATTTTATCTGACAACGGGACGCAATTTACGTCACCGAAATGGGAAGCCGGGCTAGCCGAACTGGGAATAAGGAAGAAGGTAGTCGCGATACGGAATCCACAAGGAAACATGGCGGAACGAATCATGCGTCAGCTGGGACAGTTTTGCCGAATTCTATTGAAGGACAAACATCAAGACTGGGGAAAAATATTGGAAATCATTGAAGCTTGCATCAACGAATCATACCACGAAACCATCGAAACAACTCCCATAGAAGCACAGTTCAAACGAAAACCGACACGCAGTTGGACAAGATACCTCATAAAACCGGATAATCAAAAGGAACCAATAACCAGCGATGCGGAAATATATCTTAGGATAAAAGAAAAGCGGGAGAAGTATGCGAGGAAGTATAATGAACAACACCCACCCACGGAGTATGAATTAGGAGAACGAGTTTTGGTGAGAGCATGCGTACCATCGAAATTAATCCTAAAGCGATATCATAAGTTTTGTGAACTGTACGAGGGACCATATGTAATTAGGAATAAAATAGGAAATACCACATATAAGTTAGGATACGTTAATAGAGATAAGGAAAGAGGAGTATTTAATTGTAGGATGTTAAAAAAATATCATAGTTAGGTAATATTAGGCTAAAGTGTAAATAAATACTGGAGAAAATAACAATAGAAAAATGTAAACAAGGAAGGAGAAAGGATTTATGACCCACAACAAATGGTCAGAAATTCCCTGCAAGTAGACAAAAGAAAGTAAGGGTCTATTGTATGGTTATGTGGCCAACCGCAATGGACGAAGGCATTGTTAGAAAAGGTTCTTTTACAAAATTGTAGTTCATAAGTGAACGGGCTAAGATAAAAATTTATTTCTTAGTATTCCAAAGGAAATTAATTTTATCTGGGGACACTGTAACGATATCATGATATCAATTAAATTAAACTAAATAAAATCATCAATCATGAAATCTAAAAATAAATAAATTAAATATAACTTGAATAAAATAATAAATATAGAACCATGTTAAGAAACAAATGAAGAGAAAACGGCAGATGCCGCCTGTAATAAAAATTGTACGTGCTAGGCTACAATAACACTAAGATTTCAAGAACCTTGAGGCCAACACGTGTGTACATAACGGAATTCTTAGGGTAGCAGAGTTTTTACTAGAAAAAAAAAAAAGAGAAATCAAGGGAAAGCATCATTATAACGGTATTTTAGAAAAACGCAAGTAGAAAGTAGGTCGGCCAATCGGAGACGCTCCAAACTTAAAAAACACAACGGCAGAATTCAAAAACAACCAGTAGGAATTGCGAAAGTCGTAAGCAGAGAAAGTTGGTAGAAATCGACAAATCAGCGAACAGGGCGCGAAAAACAGTTTTTTGGAGAAGGAACATTAGAAAATCGTTTGTGAGGAGTCTTACCAGAGTCGCCACGACGGAAGGTCGCGTACACAGCAAGAGTGCGCTGTGTACAAAAGAATAGTTTTTCTTTTCAGCGAGTAAGGGACAGGAAGTCTCGTTATATTTAAAGAGTTTTGATAAGTTTAAATTAAAGTTGAATTGAAGTAAAGTAAGTTTGAATTAGTAAAGGAAATTAGATTTGGAGTTTGTGGAGTTCTTAATAAAAAGACAGATTTGGAAAAGGAGTTTAAATTCACCAGAGGAAGGAGGGACCAATCATCGTAGAACAGGTGCTGTAATTTTGGAACGACTACAAGGAAGGAGAGACAGATTTGGGACGATTTCGAGGAAGAAGAGGCCTATTTGGAACGGCATCTGGGAAAGAGAGACAACGTTAAATACCAACGGAAAGTGTTTAAGCAGTGTGGTGTTTTGTGTTTTTTTTGTTTAATAAAAGGATAAATTAAAGTTAGGTGGAGTGTAAAGTGCTAACTGACCGAGCAAGAAGGACCAGCAGATTTGATAAGTACAAAACCAATTAATTGTTAATTATTAAATTCACCTAGAATTGATTTCACTTTCGATTGAGCCATTCAAAAAACCCAAGACCCGAGATTAAGATTTTGTTGTTTTTTTTTTTAAATTAATTGTAAAGAACTGAGCTAGCCGAGATTAAATAAAAAGATGATCAATGTTAATAATAATTTAAAGTCTTAAATAAAATTGTAAAGAAAAATATTAAACTAAAAGGAACTGATAATTTGAAGATTTTAACAAGAGTTAAAATAAAGTAAATTTGTAATTTTAAAAAATTGTCTATGATAAATAAATTAATCTTAAGGAATGAATGGAGAGTAAATGTTTTCTAGATAAGTAAGTATAAATTCCATGTATATGTTTATTGCTATTGTAATTTTGTTCTTTTAAAAATTAAAAGAAAGAGATTGTTTTATCCAGGTAAACGGTGTTGTTTATGAGTAATAATCATAAGTTGTTCCTTTTTAGTAGTGTTGCAAGATAAAAACATATAACAAACTTCCATTGTTATATTTGGCTCACCAACGTGTGACTTTTTAAAAATAAATAAGTAAATCTAACATCTTAAATGTTATATTTGGCATTCCAACGTGTGGCTTAAATAATTAAAGGTGAAATTAAAATAATTAGCAAAGCAGGTGTAGCTTCATTGTTATATTGGTCGCACAACGTGTGGCAAGATTAAATCATAAATTATAATCAAAATAATTATATATATAACTTCATTGTTATAATTTACTATATCATTTTGTTGTTCTAAAGTGTATTAACTTAATTTTGAGGTTATGATTGCTCAAAACAATGCACAGAACTACTGCATAGTCTCAAAAAGTTCAAATTGTTTATCAGTTACGTCAAATTGATAATTATTAATAACTAATTATTCGAAAAAAAGAAGAAAAGGAGGTGAGTGAGATATAAAACTTTTATTCAGCAGTGTTGTGAATACACTCTCAACACTTGTTTGTAGTTTTTCGTAGTTTTATAAAATACTCCCACTAGTTAGTTTATAAAGTGGCTAACTTTCCAAACTTGCTTCTACCAATAATCAAATAAAAGGAACCCAACGTCACCACAAATATCAGTTGTTCAAAATCAAAATTGAAATGAACTCATTTAATATTTATACATTTAGTAAGAAAGTAAACTTGATTGTGGCGTAAAATATCTTTAGAGTAAATTGTATTTCATGAAAATAGTGCTTTTAGGACGCTTGCTAATATTGTTTTTTGCCGGTTATTCTTGAAGCGTAATTTGTTTTTAATAACAATTTGTGACACGGAATTAAATCCTTAATCATTAGATTTCTCAAAAATATGAACTAAATTGATATTGCCATTTTTTATTTTTTTTTAAATTAGGTATTTAAATAGCCTCTTGGCCAATTTTAATGTTTTATCTGATAACATACAAACCAACATTTTTGGAGAGAGGGCTATCAATTCGTTTGCTTTAGGTTCCTAAAGGATTGACAGAAATTTATTCAATAATTTTCACCCGATTTTGAAAAAAATTGCAATTTAGTTGATTGAAGCAATTTATGTTAATGCTATAAAGTTTAAATTGCGAGCTTAGGCAAAACTGAATATGGATTTTTGCTACTTTTTCCAAAACTTATATAAAAAATCCCTCATTATATGACAAAAATATGCACATATGTAAAGTTAAACTAAGTCTTCAGATTTATAACTTAACAGACAGACCGTATTGAAACAACGTTTCAAAATCACTTTTTATACAGGGTACCACAAAACATATCTACTCGGTATCGATTTATAACCCGTCAGATACTTCCTCTTATTACTTAAATGTCAGGAAGTAAAAACCTTTATTTAAACTTTCAACACGACTTGATGCTGAACCAAATCATGGACAAACTTTATATAAAACTTTTGCTGATTTTCACTAAAACAATCATTTAAAACAAAATTATGCCAATGCAATAACACAGTTTACAAGAATGTGTACAAAAAACCTTTCCAATAGCCATTATTATAACGATTTAGAAACAGTACATTTTTGTTTGGCATTACTGTACACGATAACTTAAGTACAGTCAGGTCTTGAATTCAGGGAAACCTCATTCACTCTACTAACGCAATTTATTAAATCCAATTCTCCCAAGAACCTCTATGAGGGTGGATGGTTATTACAGAAAAACATTCTGGGATAGGAAGGGAAATCAATATTAAGGGGATTTGGGGCTGTGCACTCTAAAAAATATAACTTTAGTTAACAGAGATTATTTAAAAGTCCTTCTTCTTCTGCATCAGCCATTTTGGGTTTTCCAATTATTATCTATGGAAGACATTTTAGTATCTCTGAAACCATAAGAGCTACGAAAAACTTTAGGTTAATAAATTTTCGTAAGATTTTAGAGTAGTCTAAATATTTTATTGTTTTTTTTTTCTGAATTCGGTTCCATTTTTAAAATATCGCAGAGAAAAACTTTTTATTTTTTTTTAAATTGCAACTCATGTGTTTTCTGATAGAATACACAAAGCTGTTATGTTCTCACGCGACCGTATTATGGAGATATTTATGTGATCGATCAAAAAGTGTTTTTTTTATTAATATATCCGAACGTAAATGGTTTTAAAACCTTTTAAATTTAAATTACTTATAAAACGATCCATTTTACAACAAAATAACAAGAACTGTTTTTAGTAAATTATATGTCAAAAATATATTTACTTACAAAAAAAAATGGTTGAAAATAGACGAGCATTTTTTGAATTTTTTGTCTGGCCATTTTCTTGTCCTCTTCATAATAAGCTAATAGATCAACAATGAAATGAATAAATTAAGTTGTTTGTCAATTTTAATTGAATTTATTTAATTCTTTCACATTTGTTTATTTACTGAAATTCTAGTACTTTACATAAATCAATATGAAATTAAATAACTATGAGAATTCAACAAATCAGCCGTTATTATAACAAATAATGGATCAACTGACCACTCTGCTATTATTATATCAACAATGAAACCAGCTAATTTTTTTTTCAGTACAAAATCACCAACATTTTCAAATAAACACTCTGCAGGATAAGAACATGGCCATGTACGAACAGACAAGAAATTCTATATCTGGTATATTTTTTTTCAATAAATTTTAAAAACAAAAGCAGCTGTGGATTTGTCATAACATTTACTTTAAAAAAGTTGTCCATTTGCTGTAAAATGATTAGTTTTATAGCTTAACAACTATTTCAATTTAAAAACTTTGAATGGGCGCCATTTTGAAAAGATTTTGGTTAAATAATGAAACTTAAATAATAACTGAAACTAATAATACCGACATTGCACCCAATTTTGGTTCAATTTTGTAGAACCTTTTTTAAAAGCAATTTTTGTTGTAAGAGACAAATATAAATAGACCAAGAAACGAGATACTCTGGTTGTATTAAATTTAAGGCCTTTTTCTTCCCCGAGGAACAATACCCCAAAACATTTAACTCTAGATCGGAAACACCCTGTATAATTAATTCAATTTAATTTCTTCATACACATTGAGATTCACACTTTGATAAGAAAACAGTTTAAATCCGAACTGAAATACAATTAGAAAATTAATAACAAATGTCTATGTTATTGAAAAACAATTTAATGTATTGCTTTAAAAAAAAACAATATTAACCTCGCTTGTAAGTAAAGATAACAAATCTAATAAAACTGAAAAATTGACTTTTAATCTGACCTATTTCATTTTAAACCACTACACAATAAATACATTATGATTCTTTAGAACACATAAATAATAAATTTGTTTTTATTATTTAAAAAAAAAAGATACAAAGTAATGAAAAATGTAAGAACGTAGAGTTAACTGCTAAGAGTATTTGTTTCTACCTATTAAGTATTACATTAACATTACGGTCGTCATAGAAACAACACGCCATGTCGTGCTGTAAATATATTTACTCAGAGTTTAAAGCATTTTTGCAGAGTTGCAAATTAATTATAGCTAACACAGTTAAGTCAACAAAGTGCTTTGCAAATATGATAAACTTATTTTATCTAGGTTTAACGTATGTTTAACTAGGACTATAAATTTTCCTTTAGATAAGGTGTACATTAATCTAACTTATATTTATTAATTTAACAAACTATTATAGTTTAAAATCGTTACAATAATACAGTGCTGCATGCAAATGAATGTTTGGTGTGGTTTGAAAGTTGTGTAGTGTTCAATTTATTTATATTATATTGGAATTAAAAGGTAAATAAAAAATACCACAAATATTTAAACTTCACCTTTTAAATAAAAAATAAAACTAAACACAACCTCCACAATACGTACTCTACATGTACAATACAAATTCAAGACGTTTCACTGACTAAGTATTCATCCTCAGTTGTGGCCGCCGCTTTTTGGAAAAAACGGAAGTCCTCGGCTGGCTGAAGACTGCGAAATCTTGTCAGGATGGTGACAAGGACACGGTTTCAGGCGATAAATGAAATCACACTCAAGTTTCAAAAATTATGATCAATTTTATTAAAATATGTTGTTACATAGTCTACATTTTATTACTACTCCCTGAAAAGACGTGATTAGTTTTGAAATTCAAATTACGGGATCTCGGAACGCGTCCGACCTTTTCTGGTCCCTTCACGGAGTGACTACTCAAAGTTACTCCAACTGAATCTTCTCCCCTCCCCCCTCTCCTTTTGATGAAGTCGCCTGGATCGAACAAAATCCGTCACTTATTCCGCGTTTTTATTATTGAAAAATATAATTTATAATGCCTTTTCTTTTATAAAACATTAATATTTCCTTAGGTGGGCCACATCATTATACTCCATAAAATTAGAGCCGCGCCACTCGGCTCGTTGTAGTATGGTGGTCATGCGATACCCCACCTCCAAACAACAAAACCCCAATCAAAATTATATGACTGACAAAATCAACTGCCACAAATATAACTGATTGCCAGCCATAGTTTAGTGTCAGAAAGGTTTGTGTGCATATGATAACTTAAGGTTTTCAATCAGTCTTAGAAACATCTTGCATTTGTAGAATGTATGCTGTGGAGGGTTGTATGATTTCGTTTGATGATTGACGTTTCAACAGGTGTTTCACATTACCTTCAGCTGTTCTGTGGTTATCTGATAATTATAAGAAAGACATCCTAAGAACTCCGTTATTGTCAGCTGTCTCAGAACATAACATTTGTTAGTGGATAAAATAACTACCAATTTGATTACGTTTGAAAGGAAGAAATATAAACAAGTTGATCGTGGTACTAATCCAGTCCCTTCATAAAAGTCATAGATTATCCTCTAAATGTAATACCAAATAGTTGGTTTCATAGCCCCTTGAGGGAAACTGCAAATTATATTCTTAGATCAAGTGGTCTTATGAAGTAGGGTAAGTTTGTTTAAAACAGTTCTTACACATGTTTTCCGAACCACCTAATTGTGTATACTACTGTACTACATTCTTGGCGTCGGCTAGCCTCTAACGGGGCTCATAATTGTCTTTATATTAAAACGTCGACACTGCCGGTTCTCGTAACTAAACGAATATCACATTTATTTTTCTTTGGAAGTCAGAGTTCGAAATAATATTTTTGTAATAACTAGTCTATTTGTAATCGTAGAGAGTTTGTGTTTAGTGCTACTATATACAATAAAGAAATCTGAAATTGTTTATCTAATTTGGTTGAATTAAGAGATATTATAACAAACTATTTCATGTGGTCGCCATTTTTAATGTTGAATTTCAATTGTACTCTCTCTCTCTCTCTCTCTCTCTCTCTCTCTCTCTCTCTCTCTCTCTCTCTCTCTCTCTCTCTCTTTCTCTGCTTACGTACAAACGACAACGAACGCGAACGAACGTCATGTCCAAAAATCCTTTATCAGTTTCCGCCTAACCTCTTTAATTTCAACTTTATAGCATTAAAATATATTGCTTCAATCGTCCAAGGAATAATAAAAACAAACAAATTAATTTATTAAATTGACTCAAAACAAAATATACTATTTTGAATATATTATTAAAATTAAATTACTTATTAAAAAAAAAAAACCCCCATAATAAAAACTCAAATCAAATAAAAATACCTCAACATAATAAAATATGACTCTAAAACTTCACAATATATAGTAATAAAATAATGTGTACATTTAGTAAACACACGTACTTAGTAATAAATAATAAGAAGTAAAATTGAAATAATAAAGTACTAATTAATATCTATAGTACTAATCCTGATTGAACTACTGTCGAGTTAAGAGAAAGTAAAACTTCAAACATTATTACTTTAAAGTTGAAGAGATTCCCTAGATTTGTTTTTCTTATTTAAAACTTTTCAAATAAAACATTAAGTATGTCGGTGAAGACACTAACAAACAAACTTTTAAATAAGAAGAAAGAAAACATGAGCTGTAGGTTTCACAGTCGGAAAGGAAATCCAGACTAATGCATAGTTCAGTGGACTGGAAAGGTTATTTATTCTTCCAACACTTTGACTTTCATTTCTAAACGTTGTTTTCGTGGTTGCACAAAGTTATCATTATAGAACAACCCAGGCATATAAGTTGTCTGTTGTGTTACGAACAGGAGAATATGTCCAGAGCAAGATGTATGAAGCAAACCTACCTTATCAACCTGCTGTATAAAGCGTACTCAGGTACCTCCGAATATTGCTGTACAGTATATTGAGTAGCGTGATACTTGGATACTGCTGTATAAAGAATACCTTAATACTTCCGAGACATTCTGCATAAAAGTTTCCATGATACTTCCGGAATTTGATCTATAAATAGAACCTTGATTCTACAGGTACCTGCTGTAAAACAGTACCTTACTACGTACTGTACTTGTACACATAGTATTTTACTATTTCTGGAACCGGCTGTAAACATTTTGCTCCCCTACTCACAGTTTTCCCTTCCACTCAACCATTACAAGTTCAAAGCTAACTTTAGTTGATGGTATTCACGCTTAGATGCGCTTAAATCACTTTATTAGAAACATAATTGAAACTCAATGGTTTACTAATCAAGTTCCAATTTATTCAATTTGTTCTTTGTTGAACTTAGTTCAAGTTATTAATAAACGAAGCATTACAAATAACTTGGTTCGATTATTAAAATTTAATTAATTTTAATTACAAAACATAAACGTAATCGAATTTCCCAAAGAGTAAAACCAAAATTGATGGACAATTCAAACAATTTAAGGTTTTTACAAATTAACTTTTAAAAGGTTTTATTCCACAGATTTTATTTCAATTGAAAACGAAACTCTTTACATACAATTAGTTTTTGACACTTCTGGTTGTTTGATTTTTAAATTACAAAGTCATTCTCACCATTTTGTTTTTACATAAAAACAAAATGGATGAATTAACACATCACAAAACGCCCACTCTACTATATGTGACAAGTGAAGGTACAAAAATGGGGCTATCTCAAATCACGGAACAGTATACAACTCACTGCCAGACTTCCTTGATATCGGATGTGCCTAGTTTGCAAGATAACTGAAGATTTACTTTATAGATAGTCTAAGTACTGATTGAATCGCTAAGAGTGATGTAATGCATTTATTTTACAGATTATACAGTATACGAATGTCATCAGATTAATTTTTTTTAATGTTTATTTTATCATAAACAAATTTTCCTTGTACTAACAAGAAATTAATATTTATATAAATACAAAAAAATGTTTATTTTATTTTTAAATAATAATTGTACGTTGCATTATACTCTAATTTTAATTTACGTTATTCAATATTTAGTAATGGTAATTTGTTAATTATTTAATTGTTTTGTTTTCTTGAATTAAATTTAATTTTATATTAAAGTGTATTTTGTATTTATTTTAAGTTTGTATTGGTTGTATTTTTTTCTCTATTTTTTAAAGACGAAAATCCTCTCAAAACGTTATAAAAAAGAAGAAGAATAGAATATAAAATACAAAAACTACAGCCGTCGAAAAATCTAATAGTGCCATGATCGGAAGGAATCACGTTTTGGTCAAGAGAAGATTTAGGAACGACGAAAGAGAGTGTTAAAAAACTCAAAGACTACGTGTGATTCAGCTGGGTTCAATCAGGATTGCCAACATTGCAAATCACTACACTAAGCCTCTGATGGCTTTGTATTGTTTGTTGTTTGTATTTGTACACAATGTGTAGTGATTTTTGTAAGTGTAAGTGGTAAAAATAGGAGAGATTTTTCTAATCTTATAAACATAGTTCTATAATAAAGAAAATGTTAATTTATTCTTTCTCTAACTCATGGATTTAAATCTAAGAAACAATGTATTTTCTCACCAAATTATTATATTAAATATGTTTTCTCTCTCCTTAACATAATTGTCTTTCTTTTTTTTTTGTGTGGTTTTATACTAACAAAATGATATTTCTAATAGACGTACATCCAATTCTAACACAGAGCAAACATTATGTAGGATACTAATTTTATGTTTCCCTATATCAGCACTTAGTTGATTTTAATAAATCAAACTAATGCAGTTTATAAAAAATATATCATTATTCCAAGAAACATGGAAATGAAATCTCTTCAAATAAAACAGACAGTATTTTCAAAGCAGTCACACAAGTCCTGATTTAGACCTCAAACTGACGCCAAGAATTCCTTCCTGTGGATATATTTCCTCTGGAATTCCTTTTATGAAATATTTTGCTCAGGGGAGTGGGGATTATTTTCTGAGGTAAAGAATTTCTTTATCTTTTGAAGAATTTCTTGAGGCTTAAATTCCTGATTGTAGTAATAAAAAGAATTTCTGTTATAAGACCTCTATTTAGTCTTAACACTCTTGTGTTAAACTACGCATTAATAAATATGAATAAAATCGCATTTATAAAAAAAATAAAATAAACATTTTGTAATAAACGTTTACTCTTTGATTGGAAATTATTAACAACAAAGCCAATAATTAAATGTTTTGTTTATAAAAAAAAAATTAAATATCTTTCCTCAAATATATCTAGCCACTAATTAGCTGTACAAACAAAATATTATAAAATCAGGACAGTTTCGATTTGAGTTTCAGAGAACTAGAACTAGAGAGCTAGAACTAGGAGGGAGGCGTCCAACGTACGTACAGTATAGCTAAAAACTTTACAGTATATTCAATTCGTGGTATGGTAATTGTAATAAATGAAACTGCATCTGATCAATATACAGTATAGTGGTATATCTGTTTCAGTGGTATTTTGTTTCCGCCAGCCATTTTATAAACCACAATTACAGTTCATTCCAGCTTTATTTATTGTAATATGAAACACTAACTTATATCAATTATAGTTTATAGTATAGTTCCTCTTAAATGATAATAAATAAGCATCTTTTCCGTGTTTTGGGATTGAGGAATGTGATTAATAACATTAATGTGGAATGTGTGGCAATTAACATTTAAAATACGTTATCATTTTATATTTTCTAAAATATATCGCAAAAAAAAATGTATTTCAGGCATGTCGTAAAGATACATCAGGAAGATAATGTCTACTGTGTGTTTTACACATTCGGAACCTGGAGTCCCTTTTTTACATTCTGAACCTAGTATGTACTATTAAGTATACAGTTACTTCCGAAACATGGTGTCTACTAAGTGTCTTGTTACTTCCGGAACCTGGTGTCTAGTAAGTGCCTTTTTACTTTCAGAAATTGAAGGTTCCTTGGAAATCTGGTGTTACAGAATATCTGGTTAAACCCGGTATCTGTTTTCAATTGACTTTCTTGTTACGTCCCAATTGGTGTTCATTAATTGTCTTGTTACTTTCGGAACTAGATGTCTACTGAATGCTTTGTTAAGTCTATTAATACTACATATATTATTGATAAAGATATTCTTTAAAAAAGCAAATAAAGGTTGAATTGCTGCAGAACAAAAACAAACCAATAAGAGAAACTATTTCTAATTTTTGCTCAACACTGGAACGACTGTTTAGCAGCCACTTAAATAAAATAAATATTTAACTTCTGACTAATGTGACCTGTAGAATAAACCGATGATATAAGAATGCTTTCTTAAATGTAAAGAGTTTGACGCTGAAGAACAAAATATTTTAAAATAATTCCAAGCTGTATTAATGTATCAGAAAACTAATGGTTTGATTTTCGCAAACCCTAACATTAGAAAACAACAAACGACAGTAATGTACTAATCGAAATTAAATGAAAAGTAAACAATTTCTGTTGTAAATATCATAAAGAAGATATTTAAAATTCTAAATTACAACTCTATATTTCTGTCCGGCGTAACTATAAGGTCTGCATTAAATTTCTGATGTAGATATGTATACGAAAAATCAAAGAGAGGAACGGTTGATGCAATTTTGTTCTGGAAAATCCCTTTTGTTGAGTCTGTAAAGGATTTTAGAACTATCAATTCCACTAACCCTTCAAAACGTACTCTCAGGCTACAATCCAAACTACTCTATAAGGTGAGTAGGTTCAATAGACCATATGACATACATCGAGTTATTTAAACTTAGTAAATATTTCCTTTTTAAATAATGGATATATCCTGATGCAGTGCTCCCCTACTTGCTGTAACTCCAACAAACGACGTTTCCCCTAGAAAAGATTTTGAATAAATGACGCCATTTCAGAACTCTCAGAAAGTTACCTCTTCATTTATTACTTCTATCTTATATATACATCAATGACGGCAGCTTTATAAGGAACTCAACCCCTTATAAATTTGAGACTTTTGAATGTTTCACTATTTGGTCTAATGTATTTCACTTTAAATGAATTTTATTTAAATTAATGATATGTTCTACAAACTGCCATTCATATTCTTTTACGAAATAGATGTCAACACAACAGCTGAATTTAAAATAAGTCAAACAATGCGAGTTTTTTTGGGATGTGCATTACAAATAGTATAATTGAGTCAGTATCTGAACTAAAAACCTAATTGGATGTTACTGCTTTATAGATTTAACAATTGAAAAGTTTTCAATTTTAAAGACTTTTTCTTATAGAAGAGTCAAATCTAGTTTTAAAATGTAAATTATATGTTTTTAATTGTAATTAGTGGAGAAGTAATTTTTATTTGTTTTACAATTTTAACTAAAAGTACATCTGTCTAATATGAGAAAATCAACACTTGTAACTTTGAGTAGTTACATGTGTTTGTTTACATTTTAGTTTGTCCCACTTGTCTCTACAAAGCTGTTACAACAATATGTCTAGTTCCCTGTTACTTCCAGAGGTTTATAATAATTATAATGATACAGCCCTCCTCTCACTTCATTGACTTCTTTATTCGCCCGAATTAAAGTAAATTTTTGTTTTCTTGTGGGAAACGCGAATTGTACAGATATTTAATTATTATGTGGCCCATACTTATAAACAAATATTGAGCTTGTGAGATGGTATACTTAATAGAATCAAACTTGAATACAAATTCTCAGAAAGTACGTTTATTTATTCAAACGCGTTTCACCGACAAATCGCCATCTTCAGTAATGCACGAGCTACAATAACCTACAAATAAAACTTGTACTGTGTCAAATCCCGTATTTATACAGAAATAAAACCTATTTTACAACAGTAAAGCGTATACAAACTCTTTACATCAGTTTAAATAACCTAATATTAAGACTGCAGTTAATATAATCTTAGACCATAGCGACTTATTAAAATTATAGCTATTCTATAATAAAAATAACTGACTGACATATTGAAATTATTTAACACAATTATTTTACCTCTCAATTTAAATAAATTTATTCCTATTTATAATATTAACGAAACCTTATACTAAATAAAATATATCTCTTGTTTATTATAAAACTCTGATGCAAAATTGTTTTGTCTCTTTAACGACAGAACGAAAACTTAATTCAGATTCTGTATTCAATTTTCGAAAATTGAATATTGAAATTAGTTTTGTATGAAACTGGTTTATAAATAAATATAACGTATTCAGTTAAATAATTCATTTTTAATGTAATAGCAGATATTTCTTGTTGAAACTCCATATTCAAGGATAAAATAAAGCAATAAAGCTTAAAGTTTCAAAATGTTTTAGTAATATAAATGAGCTATTATATAAATATTTTATATTATTAAAACATTTTGAAACTTTAAGCTTTATTGCTTTATTTTATCCTTAAATAATTCAATTTGGTTTAAGACAAACAATGTAGAATATGCGTTGGATCTGAGCTGCTGCAGATTAATGGTTAATGAAATTTGATTCTATTTGGGGTTGAGAACTGTTTTTTTTTGCATTTATTGTTTTCCAAGATGACAACAATAGTACCTGTTATGGATATTCATATAACCCGATGCGTCAGATATAATCAGCTGTTAGTTTTTGTTATATACTATGGTAAGGCTTTACACATTAATTGGTTATGTTCTCTCTATGCATTTTAAAAAGAATGTTCCAAACTTTTAAACAAAGTCTAAAATTCTTTATCCAACTTTAGGAAAATATAAATCTTTCTCAACTCTACTGCATTAAATCTTAAATGAATTTTTCAAATTTCTGGTGTTACAACTGACAGTTATTTAATTATGTGTCTGTGTTTATTAGAAAGTTTCTGCTAAACAAATCGACCAATTGATATGAAATTTAGGAATAACTAGGGCAAACAATGAATATATATTTTTTAAATTTAACTTTCAGTTCTAAAATAGCGACCTCTTAAGAAGTTACTACGTGGTTCAAAGATCCTCCTAGGATCACAGTAAATCCTCCAAAATATGAAGAAAGTGCACAAGATATAAAAAGCAGTAGTACAACATAATTTAAAATAAGAAATGAGGATTGAACTGAATGCTACAACTGTTCTACTGGTCTTTTTACTTAAATAAAAATCAAGAAATTTCATCTTGAACTATTTAAAAATTGTTTTAAGTCATATTATTTATTTTTCATTCTTCATGGTCACCCTAATATGAGTACGGGCGTAGCAATCTCTCTTTACCTACATTTATTATCCTCCAACCCTGATGCTATTAGAGAATTCGAGGGCTATAGATTTTTCTATCTTCTTTTTCTTTAAAAAAAAGCCTATGATGTCTGAAAGGTTTTTCGCCTTTAAATAACAGAGAAAACAATATATATTCCAAAGTACATGGTTGTGATGTACTATAGCACTAAGGTTGTACAGTTCGTATGTACAGAATGGCCCAAAACAAACAATACTAAAACTTACTACCACATGATATGTGTCTCTGTCAGTTGATCACTTCGGTTATTGTTGCTATAGCAACGGTATTAATTGTTTACTTGAGATTAAACAGTGTAGAACTTAAAATTGTTTAAAACTAAAGAGAATTTTTTTCATTGTAGCATTTGAAATAGATGGTAAGAGTCACCAAAGACATCACTTTGCAGTCGTCGCAAAGAAATATCCGCGAACTTCATTTTAATCAACTTTGACCAAACATTAGTGAGGGTTAAATTTAAAACTATTGGTGGATTACCTTACAAGATGAAGAGAGGACAACTTTTGTAAATTGTTAGTAAAATGGTAAGAGCAGTGCTTCCATATTGACCTGCATTTTAGTGTAATGTATGGTTTGATGTTGTGTTCATCTAAATGGATAATCAACAAAACAATAACTTGGATTTTAGGTTTCACTCGACCAGATATCATTATTGAGTCACATCACAATAAGCGTGTCACTATATGGTCGCAAAAGGCATCGTGGATCTGTATTTTTATTAGCATGACCAAGGGAATCCGGTTACAGTAAATCAAGTAGGCCCTACGATGTATAAACAGGTTATCAAAGCTTTTCTAAGAGAGCTAGGAGGTTTCTATTAAGCACAAAACTTACTCTTGGAGCTCATTGGTTTCAGCAGTACTTGCATACAACGAGGATGACTTCGGTTGATTTATACCACCTCTTGAAATCCGTGGTATCCCATGAAAAGACAGCATATTCCTCTCAATATCCTGATTTAACACCAACTGCTGCTTCCCTTTGGACAATGTTTATGTTTACGAAAGAGTTTTTTTTTACCAACCACTGACAACCAGTATCTAAGAAGATTGTTAAAACCGTAAGGGAAATGAATCAACCTATCTTCTCTTCCGAAATTAGAAAATCTATGTAGCCACCCCGAGTACTGTTTACAGATATATATTGAACATGTTTGTTAACAAAAAGTTTGAACTTTATCCTGTACCTGCAATATATAATTACGGAAATATCTGTCTTTATTATTTTTTTTCTAAATTAAAGTTTCAGTATTATTTGTTTTTGCCAATACTGTATTCCTTACTATATTTAAACCTGTCACAAATATAGACTCTTACAATTCATATCAAAATACCCTACATATTAAATTTTACATGTCAAAATATACTCAAAGACATAAGATTTTAATAATAAAACATTGAGTTGGTAAGTGTTTCTTTTTATCACAACTATTTGGTTATAACTAATCGTAACCGGTTTATTGGGTATACTTTGTTATAAGAGTAATACTTTACCTATTATGGCAACGCTTAAATATTTCATCTGCTGTTCCACAATATAACGCCTGGACTTAATCGAAAAATACAAATTAAAAGTAAATAAAATACTCATTAAATATCGGAGGAAATGCAATAAAACAAAGTTAATTAACAAAGAAGAAGGGACGCTTCAGATGGAGAGAAAATTCAGTTCACTTGTCTTTTTAACTGTTTTTTTTTTTTTTTTTTTTTTTTTTTTAGTTTAAAACTTTTTGATATATGATAAAACTTTGCGCAATACGCTAACTTATCTGTGGGTAAAAACATCTGCCAAGTTAAAGTTGGGTTTTATTAAAACGAAGTTTATCTAAAACAATTTAAGTCTGGTTCTGATTGTATTACTTTCCAAGCATGCATTTAGTATTATATAATTCCGTAATCTCGTATTTTTGTGGAGAATTATTTTATTGAAATTTAGTTATTGATGTCTGAGCATAGCTTGATGTAACATTTTGATGAATAATTAAATTTAAACATTCTTTAAATATTAGAATATAATTTCATTTAAATATATGGAGAGAAAATGCAATCTAAAGCATTACCATTGTAAACACTAAAACAAAAAGTGACAGCCGATAGAATTATTTATTTAAAATATTTGATAAGGATAACATATTATGACAGTATTACAGTAGAACAAACACACGGAACACAATTCTCATAAAAAAATACGCCTAAGTATCAGACGCGTTTCAACGACAAGGTCGTCCTCTTCAGTGATACACCAGCTACACCAACCAAACCACAACTAGTTCTGGGAGCGGCGTAGCTCTGTTAGGTTTACGCCTAGTTTGGACTAGTGAACAGTCAAGTTTGGGTGTTTATGATTGGTTAACGCTTTACGTTTTTTTCTGTAAGTTACTATCATTAATAGTTTAACGAACATAAAACAAAGCAAAATAAACAAAATTTATAAATCATACAAACACGGTAATAATGTTGTAAAATTAATCACAGTAATACATGATTGTAAAGGTTACAGTTGTGAAACTCACTGTTAAAATGAAATTAAATAACTTTCAAAAGTAAATAATAGTTAAAAGTAAAAATTTAGACTTAGAAAAAAAAATCAATTTACATAAGAAATAAACAAACACTAGAATTGAAGTATTTCTTCAAATTATCACTAAGTTTGCAAACATTTCACGGGGTCCATGATATTTACTATTTGGGATTTATTGTTTATAAATGAAAAGCTACTACTATTTTGGAGGATATATTAAAAAAGATTGTGTGAAGGATAATCGGAAGGTGGAGGTGAAAAGATAGAGAAAGTTCTTCAAAATATATGAGCATGAAGAATTTTATGCAAAGAGGTTATGTATGATAAATAATTAATAACTATTGATTAGTTTTTGATTTAGGGAATTCCAATAGCAGAAATTAATGTCGTATAAATCATTAAAACAAAAATTTCTCATTTTAGAGAAACATCTTTGGTTTCTGCTTCTAATAACTTTGGAACAGCTAATTAATGAAAATGATTAATTGTGACTAGTTTTTTCATTTTGAAAATAATCGAGACAAAAATACAATGTTTACTGTTCAACCATTATTTATTATTTATTATCTAATAACGAAATCCACTTTTCTCTTTCCAATTGTTTTTTTTCCACATTCTGTAAATACAAACAATATGGACAACTGCAACGTTAAGTGCAGTGTACTAATTACACAACTCCCCATTTGTCAACAATCAATGTAAAATAATGGAAGATATTACCATGTGCCATTAAACCCCATTCAATATGTATAGGTTGCACTATGAATGTTGAAGTGCCAACAAGTAATGTTTATTGTCGTTATATATTGTCATCAATGTTAGTCAGGTTTAGTTTAGGCTTGGAAAACTGAAATGTAACGCAAAATTAATTATTTTCTCAGTCATTTTATCCATACTTTAAACTATGATAAGTTAAACATGTCATGAAATATACGATGAGAGTTTCATTTGATATGAACAAAGTAAACTTTTATAGTAATTTATAGACAGCAGAGAGTTAAGTTTGTTAGAGCCTGTATTATATAAGAAGTTATGTAATGACTCAAAAAAACCGATGTTGGTTTTATCGCTTAAATGTCCGTCTCTAAATTTTAAAAGTGGTTTTAGACATTGTGTCTGTCTGTCGCTTGTGTAATAATTTACAGCATAAATAACGAAATTGATTAATCACATTTTGTATTTGGTAAAATATTTTTTCGATATCACGACTTTTTCTAGTCAATTTGATAAAATTTTCTTTAATTTCAGACCCAAGAAATATAACATAGTGTTTTCAATCTTTCAAAAAATGCAGGTTTGTAAATTATCTGTTTTTTACAAAATCGGTTGAACAAATTTCGTTTAAATTTTATGAGTATAATTGCTTAATGATAAACAAATTTAATAATTTCGTTAGGATATAATTTTCAAAAAATCAAAAAGAACTTTGCAGATATTTAAACATGATTTAATTTTATACATGTATGCTTTAGACGACTGGAGATAGTTTAGACCTTGTTTAAATATAAAATAGTGTTTAAAATAATTTACAAAATCTAAAAGACCATTATACTCTATTTTTGTTTGTTTAATATTTCAATTGGAACGTGTAGGCGGAAAAATTGTCCAATTTTTTTTCACAGTTTAATCGTTTTGGTTACATGAATACACTGAAAAAAATACAAATTACATTTGTTTCCATAAAGCATATATTGCGTAAAACGGTATCAAATGTTGGTGAACTGCTTAAGATATTTTATTTTATAATTGATTTTCAAAATTCGTATATTAAAAAAAAATGTTATTTCAAATTTCTAAAATTCTAGATTATATTTTAATTCCGTATTTATTAATCATTATTCAGTAGGAAACATCAGTCAAAAACTAACTGAGAATGACACCAAGTCGAAACCTTAAACACAAAATGTTGCTTTCTTACATTACTCCAGGGTTACTGATTGTATGCGTTAAAATAAATTACTGTATGAGGAATATAAATGTAGGTGATTAAGTAAAGACAAGGGAAATATTTGATATAATTAATATGGATGTATGTACCATACATACTTCATAATTAATTCTAAGCACAGGAGAGGAATCAGACGACATAACTGGCATAATGTCAGCTGCAGAGAGAATGCGGGTTTATAATACACGTCTAGAACCAATATGTTACCGTTAGATTACAATGGGAAGTTATGTTTAGAGATATTATCAAGTAGAGATGTAGTATAAAATAGAGAGAGAGAGAGAGAGAGAGAGAGAGAGAGAGAGAGAGAGAGAGAGAGAGAGAGAGAGAGAGAGAGAGAGAGAGAGAGAGAGAGAGAGAGAGAGAGAGAGAGAGAGAGAGAGAGAGAGAGAGAGAGAGAGAGAGAGAGAGAGAGAGAGAGAATGGTGGCAAGGATAGATAGAGAAAGAGGGCGTTTGCAAAGTCATGTTAGGGTTTCATATTGTTGTGTTTCCCTAAGGTAACATTGTTGGAGAAAGAAGCAGCAGAAATATCTGAGATAGACAGAACGGAAAGAAACTAGATGCTCTTATGTTAAAACGTTCTCCGTTGGGAGCATTCCTTCACTCATACCATTGAATATGGTAATAAATAACCTAGTTGACAGATTAAATTGCCTGTTTTGTATACACAAAGCTATACTGATGACACTGTGGTATTGTTTAAATGGGGTAAATTTATTAATATACTGGCAGAGATAATAAATATAGCTCTTATGGAAAAATTTAATTAGTAAAGGGAGGAGTGTTTCACTCTTAACTGGACTAAGACTGTTACTTTGCCCTTCACACGGAAGACAAATCTAGACATTGTTAGAATATGTTCATGAGGTACACTTACAAAACTTTCAGGAGCAGTCAAATATCTCGGTGTATTTGAACTAAAAGAATTCAGATTGAGACAATATATGAACAAGTGGCTACAACATAGTTTGTCATAGTATTTTTGATAGAAACTGATAACTCATTTCTTTCCGTTTGTGAGTTTGTTAGCAGACAATGCGATAAGTGTCAGAATATAAAGGATTTGAGGTAATTAAACAGTTTATGATTAGATAAAGAAAGAGGGTTTGGATTCCACTCTTTAATCTCGAACCTTAACAGATTGAGTACAGCCTAAAGGGATAGAGTAGATGTGGGTTTGGTTCCAACACAACCAATATTTCTCTAAATACGCAATCTCAGAAGAAGTAAATTGAACTATTTCTTGAGTTAGTTCACTGGACACGGAGCATATAAGTAAAATCTAAACACCGTGGGCTTAGGGATAAAATAAAGCAAAAGCTTAAAGTATCAAATATTTTAATAATATAAATGAGCTACAATTGTTTCGCCTGGCGGCATCATCGGGCAACTGATAATTAACAGGTATAGACAACTATTTAAACATAAGTAACAGGAAACAGAAATACAATAGATAAATCGGGAAAGGTAGGGGATAACCTAGCAGGAAAATAAAGGTTAATGAACTATGTTACGAATGGCTCAACCTAACAAAGTTTGGAAAACGGGTTTTGTGGAAAATACTAGGAAAGTGTAGAACACATACTCCTGAACTTTGAAGTGCTGTAAGAAAGAGACCTGATTTTTGGTTAGTCTTTTAAGAGAATCTACCAAACCCGTTCTATGCCCTAAGAACGATATACAGCTAAGCTGACTGGGTTGAAACACTGAGGTAGAACAAAGACTATTACTGTAAGGTGTCTAAGATGTGAAATGCACTTCCTAAATAACAAAAAGAATAAATAGGAAGATAATGAATAAGAGAGTGAGAAGCAAATAACAAAAAAAAAAAAAATAATAAGGAAAAATGAGAAGAGAAAAACAGTAATCTGGAGCGCCACTTAAAAACGAGTGTAAAGAGAGAAGTGGAGTGGAAGTGAAGAGAGATCTGGAGAACTGAAAATGATTTGTTTATTTTGGAAGCAGTAAAAACTATACATTGAGAAATTATTAAATACATGTTATATAGTAAACACTAAACACGGAAATTTCCCTAATGAATTCATTTCATGTAAACATTCTCGATTAATATACTCCACAAAATGGGTACTTATTGAAACATCGGGTATATGATATTTTTTTCTTCATCGATTTTGATTGGAAAGCGAGAAGTGAAACTTATGGTATTTAAAATTGAAAACAGCTCTACTTTCACCCTTTCCTCTTGTCTTGTTATATTCAGTGTTTATATCATACAAGCAAATAATTATGTGTTCTTCAAAAAGTTATTATGGATATTAATACCAACTATTAGGTAATGACAACGATGATAATTATATCGTCTTCTCAATTTTCGTTTTAGAATAATATATTTGTACAGCAAACACACTCATATCAAAATATATACATCCACTGAAGCACAAAATACATGAAAATTGATTTTACAAATAACCCTTGTAACTTTTATTTGAAAATATCAGCCCAGAAGATATTCCCCAGAGAATCACAAAGGGAGGGGTATGCTAAACCTGTTACATATCAAATATTTAGTGACGAGCTTCACTAAAAACATCATTTGTGATATCTAATATTATAAAAATAATCTTATACGTTTCCAAAGTAGGATAAAATTGAGCAACTTTAATAAAATAACGATTGTATTTGTAAAGACATTGATAACAGGTATTTCTTAAATCATAGACGATAGCGAAGTCTACAGATAGAGAAGCGGGGAAGTTACTTACCATGTCTAATAACAATCATGTAAATTTGTGGAGTCTACATAGTTAGAAGTAAGGAGGTTACAAGAGTTATTTAAGATAATTCTTACAAGGGTCACGCAGTAAATAATAGCTTTAAACGATTGAGTTAAATGATGCTTTCAAATTCCATCAGGAGAAGTTAAAGCAAGAATAAGAACATACTGAAATCAATGTATTCTAGGATGAGGAAAACGAAATAAAACCAAGTTTGCAGTTACTTTTAAAAATCAAAAACTCAACTTTTTATAACAGGTTTTTTTTAAATAACATACCTTTTTGCCAAATAAACAAACAATATTTAATACATACGTTAAAGATACCAAAATACCATCTAAATAATAAGAATATACTTGTAATTGAATAGATACACATTTGAGTGACGTAATTGTCTTCAATAGACTTGACTTACTTGACTTATTTCCTTTTATCTCCTATTGGAGCATAGGGCGTCCAGAAAAGCTCTCCATCTGTCCCTGTCTCCAGCAAGTGCCCTCACTTCTCTCCAAGTCTTATTAACCTCTTTTGCTTCTTTAATAACGGTCCTCTTCCAGGTTTCTCGGGGTCGACCTCTTCTTCTGACACCTTTCGGGTTCCAATCTAGGGCCTCTTTCTCAATAGTTCCGTCTGGCTTCCTCAGTGTATGTCCTAACCACCTCCACTTCCTCTCTCGAATCTGCAGTTTGACCCGAATTTGACCTGTTTCTCTCCGTAAATCCTCGTTTGTAATGATCTCAGGCCAATGAATGTTCATGATATGGCGAAGACACCTATTAATTAAACTTGTAACTTTCCACGTCTCACTTGCATACAGTCTTCAATAGAGGATCAACCGAATTTTTAACTGTGATTGTGACCCGGACTTTGCACCAAACTGTTACATTTTCCATCATCCGCTTGCATTTTTAAGTTCTTCATAACCACCTGATAAGTGATTTGGAACAAAATAGAATCATTTTAAGTGAAGTGAGACTACAATTGACTTAAAATTTTGTGTTAATCGGTCCACACATTTTGGAATATTGTTGGAGAAATATTGTGAACGAAGATACAGACATACATACGAACATTATTCTATTTAAATGTCGTCCATGAGGTCTGGAATTTAACATCAAAATATCTATTTACTTATTTTATAATTAGTTGTTAATTAAAACAAATGTTTAATACATTTTAATTATTAAAACAAGTTAAATAAAACGAACAAAAAAATATAATAAAATCTCTTATTATATCATGTAAGCATATGTAAGCAAGGGAACACAAATATCACTCACTGACCACTATATTTATTTAAATAATTTTTCATAATACAATAATTTAAATTTTTGTAATTAAATAAATAATTAAATAAAAGTATAAGTACGTACGTCTCAAATCAACAATCTTGGCCTGATAGTTATTTAACAAATGTATAGTTTTATATATTTTTCAATTCTATGTCCAAATTTATCAAAACATGTAAAACTTTAAGTTATCAATATAAATAGCAACAAATTATTAATTATTAAATACTTCATAGCTTGAAATGCATGTTTGTTGCGAATGCAAATAGATAATTTACAAAAGCAATTTAATTTATTACATAATTTTTTTTTAATTATACGTTTATACAGAGAAATAATCCCCATGCCATGATATGATACCGATATAAAAGGAGGAGAGAGAGAGATTTTTGCACAGATTTCTCTTATGTATGCATTACCTTTGACCGTAATCCATTAGTGTCAAGATATGTGTTTAATAGCACAACACTTGCAAATAAACAACTAATTGAAAACACTCATGATACATTTCAGTAACTATATCGTTTAACTGTAGTTGGTGCTGTTAAGAAATTTATCCATAATCAGTCAACTAATTGACTTTAATTTAATCATTCCTTTGGAGTCGAGGCCTATAATATTTAAATAATTGTTTGCCTTTTCGAGTGTTAGTAGTGATTGAGATCGCGGTTATGGAATACCTTTTGAAGTCCTTTCTGAAAAACCCCTACAACCTAACATACAATTGAATCTTTGATATGAAAACATTTGTTTGTACTAGGATTTCTAAAAACATCAAAGTGTAATACTGTTAGAGTAAAAACTGAATGTTTTAGGAAATATGTAGAAGAATAAGTCACTTTAAAGTGTTTGTGCAAAAACCAATTTATAAAATAAAAAGTTTGAGAAGGAATTTATCTTCAAAAATAAACTATGTAAAAATAGTTCAGTGTAAAAACTTTCTCAGTCATTCAATCCTAAAACAAATTAAAACTATTCGTGCCAAAATGTCAGTCAAAGATTGAAAATTAACCATTATAATATGAGTTTAAAAAATAAAATAAAAAATTATTCATACCCACTAAAAGTGCTTGGATTGTGCCATAAACGCTGCCTTGGAATAAATCAGATTTGGTTAAGACAGACCTCTTAATAACAGTGATCATAGAGCATTTATGTTTTATCATTTACTCTTAAAGAGAATTTTCCCCCTTTTTACTTGCGTTTTTACAAACAGATTTAGATGTAGCGCAAAATTGGTGGTTCTATTTAAATGACTGGAATTCAGTCAGTCTGACACCCCACCCTCACTTTCTATCTTACAGTTCCATTCTCATGCCTGTTAAATATATTTTCTAAATAATAGTTACATTTTATAGATCTTACCCAACACAATCAAAACCACTCAACCCCTACTGTTACACATAACCACTGAAACAATCCCCTTCTCGTTATCTCAGCAGGGGAAATCTCCCCGTTTCCAAGCTATTAACTTGTTTCCGTTTAAAATGGTTCTTCAGTTTTCTAATTCCTTCCCATGTTTCCACATTTACAAAAGAAAAAACACTAAATACAGAAAGAATGCTTTTGATATTTTCCAGTAAGTGGCTATGAAGAAGATTTTGCTCATAAAATAAAACTCTCTCTTTTCATAATTCACGCAGCTTTGAACAAGAAACGAGCGTCATAAAAGTTTGTCGTATATCTTCTTTTATAGGTAAATATTGTATTACTGCAATAAATATGAAATTGGAGCTTTCTAAATAATAAACATCAATACAAATGATGTATAAGACACACGTTTCTTAAAACTCCTCCATTTTTGTTATTAACATTTATTAATACCACAATTGATCAAGTAGCTTATATTGTTATGTAATTAACCGTTTCCTGGAAATCACTCCTGTGAATGACTCTGAAGGAACTCGTACATATGACTGCACCAAGTCCTACGGTTTCGTCCTATAATGTACCCGCTTTAATTTGAATCAAGTTTAATACAGCAGTGTTATATGATCGTGAAACACTGATTTCACATACAAAATAACTCAACTCCATGAATGTTTGAAGCTCAGAAATTATAGACTCTAATGTTGTCATTTAAAGACCCATTTCGGGTAACTACAATATTCAAACACTTCCACAATGGGCATTCTAAACTGAATCCATGAAACAATAACTGTCCGACCCACATAACGTAGCGTCACATTATTGTGTGCTATGAGACTTCTTCTCTTAGATGTAAAATCGATGTAGTGAAATCTACATTCAATCTTTACCTCTGTAGGTTTGATTACTTCATTGACTGTATCCACCTTAAGGTCCTTATAGTTGATTTACTTACTATTGTAAGTTGACAATTCCTTACAGTAACTCGCATTATACTTTTGTTTGTCTTTGTGATACATCCTCAACGTTGTATCCAAACTGATTTCAATAACCGCCTTTATAAGAGCTATTTGTCATATTTAGTTTTGACAGTTCTGTTATTCTAGAAGCGATTACATTTCCTTATAGTTCAAACAATTTTATTCTTCATTTTATAAATAACCTTACAATTCAAACTGATATCAATTGTCATTCCAAATTATGTCGTCTCCGACCTAAACGAATTTTGTTAACAACGAATTTTGTTGTTAACTACGGCAATTTAAAACTTTTATTTTGTAACATTAATATTAACTTATTTAAATTCATTCAACATGGTACGCCACTTTGTTTCAAAAGACTGCTTTATCCATGGATTCCTTGAGCTTTCTAGGGTCCCTACAACTGTGTTTTCAATTGCCAGAATAACAGTATCATCAGCAAAAGTGACCATTAAAGTTTATTTATGACTATGTTCCTTGTGTAAAATACATACAAGGTTGTTCCAAGGATATTTCCTTGTGTAAAGCACATACAAGGTTGTTTCAAGGCTATTCCCATGTGAAAAGTACATACAGGTTTGGACCAAGTGTAAAGTACATACAAAAATGATACAGGGATATTTTCTTGTGTAAACTACAGCAAGGTTGGTCCAAAGATATTTTCTTGTGTAACATATATACAAGGTTGGTTCAAGGACATTTTTTTGTGTAAAGTACATACAAGGTAGGTTCAAGGATATTTTCTTGTGTAAAGTACATACAAGGTTGGTCCAAGGATATTTTCTTGTGTAAAGTACATACAGATTTGGCCCAGGTGTAAAGTACATACAAAAATGGCCCAAGGATATTTTCTTGTGTAAAGTACATACAAGGTTGTCGAAGGATATCTCCTTGTGTAAAGTACATACAAGGTTGGTCCAACTATATTTCCTTTTGGCACTCCTGTAGACGTTTTCTGAATCACGAATAGTCGGTTTGCTGTATAATCGTCAAGAAAGATGACCCAACAGATCTTTCTCCTTTCAAGCACCTCTTCTACTCTTCCAATTACTCTGTGTAAGTGGTCAACAGTCGATTGGATGGTCCAAAAACTAAACTGATGAATTGTAATCAAATTTTCTATTTTTGGTTTCAAGCATTTAAACAACCATTTTTCAAAAACACATTTACCTATCATTAATATCTACCTAACATTTATATATAATTATTTTTCCACATGGGTTATATAATAAATTATTCACAGCTGTACTCATCTAACGTCAAAGCGCACACAGTATAATTTAAAATACACAGGCCAAGTGGGGAGGGGGAAGGACGGATACTGTTATATAATTTAATTCCAAGTGCTGCTGTTGATGACAGCACCTGCTTCAGATAATTAGAATATAATTATTCAAACAAGTACTTGTGGGACTTAATGCAAAATAGTCCACAATTTGTTTGTGTTGTTACTGGCAATGCCGTGAGAAATTTAAATTATTTGATTAAAAATGTATTTAGTAAAGTGCATACACAGTCCTGTTCCATGTCAGCCATATTCAATAAATGACTGATAATCTACAAAGATTTTAAAACAAGCACTTATTATTTGGGGGGAGAGGGGTTAGATTTTCTAAACAATTTTCACAGTTTATTTACTTCAAATACAGTACTAAAAATTTTAGAATTCTAGCTGAACTTTTTTATTTATTTGTGTTGAAAAGAGGGGAGAACAGTTTTTTTTTTTTTTTTTTTTTACGAATAACGCAAAAGCCATTTGAGAAACATTTCATACACATAGTTTTGAAACTGGGTTAGATACTGTTATTTTATGAAAACCGTGACTCAATTGGATAAACATTGACAGATATTTGTGGAAGTTTAAACAAACCTCTCCTCCCTTCTAATATTTAATCAATACTAAGGGTATTATATATATACCGTATACTGGTATTTTTCATGAATTTACAATGAATAAGTTTTAATTGAAAAAATAGAACAATTTAGGAACGCTTTATTAAAATTATTTTAAAAAAATCAAAACGTACTTGTTTATCTGAATTAATTATCCTAAGATAAGCAGACTTGTCTATACTAACACTGCTCCACTTCAAATAACACTCTAAAGTTTTAATGAGACACTTCAAACACTTACTACGAGATAACTCTCCACCATCAATGAGCCACTTTGCAAGACAATGGATTTATGAGAGCATTGTTGTCTTGGTAGACCCCTATGACTTTCTGCAAACAACATTTAACATAGATAATTTTAATTTAAAAAATTACATACATTTGATTCTATCTCAGGTTTGATTCTGAATGTCCTGTTTTATTTTAGAAGTAATTTTTTTGGTGTCAGTCAGTACAAGCATCGATATTCCATGAGCAGCATATGCAGGAGTAGAATGCGATACTCCGTTCTCAAAATGTACAACAGTTTGCGGTAAGTAAAAAATGCTTAATTAAACAAACATAAGGCTCACCTTGTTCAGCAATCTTTTACTCGGAGGAAGAGTAACTCCAATTGCAAATTGTTTTATAGTCTTAGTATGTTTATTTTTAATATATTATATATTCTTTTTTATTTCCATTGTGTATATGTTACACAACATTGGTAGTATTCATATGGCGAATAAGGCATAATGTGTTATTATTGAAGCTGAGAATGAATTAGCAAAATAAAAATAATAAAAAGCCAACAAAAGCTGTGCAATTACAAGTAACAATATGATTACAACATATATCCGATAACACTCAACATTATTTTATACACATTGTATAACTTTCTTTATACTACTTACGTGTGACAGAGTAAATCTTGTTTTATTCTAGAGGTCATTACATGAAGAAGATCCTGGAGCTACCAGTAAAAATAAGATGGACTATATTAGGGTATATATTTTACTAGATATACACTTAGTTTTCGAGTGTATATAAATAATCATAGTTTTCAAGACATTCAACATTAAACCTTTGGAACGTCCGCCATTTTGAAAATGTTCAATTAAGTTTGGGTATTAGGGTATACTGGTAAAAGGTTACATAAATAATACGTAGGCTTATACCAAATCTTAACTCCATATCTTATGTACTTTCAAAAATCTAATGTATTTTTGTAACACACAAAATGGACTACAAACGGAAGTGAAGAGTTCCGGAGCTATTTTTATATAAAATCTATTCTTATTTCTAGCTTTAGGATTAGCTCCTGAAATATAGCAGTGTAATTTTGAATCGACCTAAGTATAACATTTAATTAGTTTTATCCTTGTGCAGGAACACTAAAGTAAAATATAAATAAAAAGAGAGAAATATTTTCACTGTTCCTAATGACCAAAGCTCACAAATATGTTGGCTTTGTAAAAATAAGTCAGAATAGAAACCTTTGACTTCGACAAATTTACACACCCAAAACGAATATAAGTGAACATCTTTTTAACCTAAATTCCTATCCTTGAAGATTTATATGTACGAAAGCTATTGAGGGATCTAAGATTTAACTGAAGTGCTGAGAGTTTTGTGATATCCTTATTTAGATCACAATGTAATAATTTGCTGGAGAAACTTCTTTCCATCAACCGTTACATCGCAAGTTGGTTCGCAAAGTAATGCGTTAATAAATCCCACAGAAAAATACAAAGATTATTACAAACATGTTCTATAATCCATAAAATAAACAAAGAATAATGACTGAAATCACATTGTAGGAATTATTACAATAGTTTTAATGAATTGAAATCTTTTAATGTATTTTTATCAGAGCGGTGGGTTTTACAATAATTTTGGTTTGACAATATTTTAATGTTACAACAGTCTGTACATGATGGAATTCCATGATAATACAAATAGTTAGATGATTATTTCCATTGACAATATTTATTTTTATACTTATACTTTTACCCACGATTCTTTTAAATATTTATTCACGGAATACGCGGTTATTGCAAATTTACGCTACGATGAGCATTGATTTTATTTCGACAAATATGTTCTTGAACTGTTACATCAGAGGAAAGAGAGGAAGAGAGACAGTTTTGCAAATCTTTCCTGGTGTGCATGCATGCATAAACATAAACACAATCACTGTTTGAATATTTCGTTGCTTGCCTCTTTTAAATATTTCATATTGTTTAAAATAAACATCTTGAAAACTTTCCTTCACTATTTTTAGTTTAAAAGATAAAACCACCAATCTCTTCTAAATTAGAAATCAATTAACCTTCAACTATCACGTCGCTATTAAAATTCACTTTTCCTTTAATATTCACGTAGTTAAAAACTATTATTTTTCTGCCATCAAATATCATTTTGATAACAATAATAGTTTCGCAATCAACAACACTTAATAAAGTCAATTATTTTGCATAAAATTACTTCAATATCAGCAATAATTTCACCATCAACAATCACTTCATTATAATACTTAATTTTGCTATCAACAATTAATTCCCTTCAACAATTACTTTGCCATTACCCATCACTTCGTATCAAAATACCTTCATGAACTATGACTTTATTATGATCATTCCATCATCTAATTACAAATTATAATAGTAATCTCCTGATTGAATGCACAATTTCCTGTGAAAATATTGGAAAAATCCAAATCTATTTAAATTACTTTCTAATAACTTAGACAAAAATAAATCTACAATTTTTAAATAAATAAATATATTATTTTAATAAACATACATATTATATAGTATTTCAAGGGAAGAAAAGTTAGAACAATGCAGATTATTTTAGAAACAAATATACACTCTCATTGAAACCCACTTTTATTCCAGAGACAGGAAGGTTCACTTTAAATATCACACCGTTAGTATTTTAAGTAGTTATTTGAATTATTATTTTATTTTCCATTTATTTTTTGAAAATCATTTCCATTTATAAAAGGTTCAGTAATTTTTTAGTTATACAACATTACAGCTTTTATCAGTTCATATTAAATGTTGTATAAAGTAGGTGTTTATAACAAGTTTACATTTTCTTTCTCTTCAAATGTAGGCTTATTAAACTGTGAACTACTCAATGTATAAAATCTAACTTCACGTGTTGGGATTGAACTCTCCAACTTCCTCTTCGCGAGGAAGTTCCTCTTTAATATCCAAACTAGTGGTATTATATCATACAGGGCTTTTAACAAATCACCGACATTGTAGCAACTTAAATTGTGAAGCCACCGATGCGGAAAACACGATTACAGTCAACTGGGGCTGTAGTGTTAAGCTTCGGTAACGCGATTAAAACCTCGTTGGGGAGTTTTTTTTTTAAATTTTGTTTGTTAAGTCTTAGAAAGTGTTAAACCCTGTAAATGGAATGGTTAAACTGTGAAATCCATTATTTTATAAGATTCAGTCGTTGTAATGATTACCTAATTAGGAGATTATCTATTACTATTAATGTATTATCAAAATATATAATACAATTGCGCTTTGAAAGTAGATTATATGCTACATGTCTAGTTATATTGAACTCAATTCTTTATGTCTGACTGTATGTTTGTAAGCCTACAACTCAAGAAAAGCTAATACGATGTTCATTCAATTTCTTTACCATATAGGTTCAAATATATGGTCAGGCTTTAGTATTTATTTGATTCAATTAATTCAGTAATTTTCAAGTTTTAAAAATATTTGCCTGTACCTAGTTTCTGAATTATTACTGCAGAAAAGTAGGAATTCATATTTGCTTCTATAGTTTTAAAACTTTTAAAATATTTTCAATGGTAAAATATATCTTTTAGAATAAAAGTCAATATATACTTTCAATGCTAAATGTAAATGATACAATTTTTGAAATAGGTGTAGTAGTTCCCGAGTTATAACCAATGTTTTTGCTGCTGAAAGGTAAGTGCTAAAGTAAGAAGTGTAATAAATTGTAAGTAGGCTGGCGGAGTGATTTACGTTTATCCCGAGTCCCTGAATTTCTTATTTTGGCAGGATTTAAGGTAGAGAAGGGGAAGGGGTAACAAATATCTCATGTTGAAATATGAAGTGAACATGTGTAAGGGGATGGATATGTTTTCTGATTTTTTTTTCCAAAGGTAAATAAAGAGAGACATACCTTCAGGATGTCACTTTCTCAACATCTCACTGGTCATTGGTATTATTTATTTGATTGTATGGAATGTGATGGTAGATCAGTGGTTAGGTGTCACTTCTTTGGTTTAGTATATCACCTAAGACACAAGGTTTATTCTGTGCAGTTTCATTCTTTCCAACATGTTGTATGAAGAAGGGTAGGCCCACTATACATACACTGTACTTGACTTCAGTGGAAGTTGACGAGGCTGTACTGAATATATCAATTTTGTAATGTTTTAAAATGTATTAAATAAATTAAATATAAGCTATAAAATCGATACGTTAGTCAGTTGCCAATGTTATGCCTAAAATAAACATTTTAAAAGGAGGTGATTTATTATTAAAATCAGGCAAAATTTTAGGGCAATATGATTAGAAATTAAGTTATAAGGGTTATATTCTCAGAATTTTGAACTTACCGAAATTTTCGAAAGTATTTTGGAACCATGAACATGTTTTTCAATTTAAGTAATTGGTAGAAAAGCATTGCAAAAACAATATATATTTATGAACATTTGTAAAATATCTTGAATATTCTGGACATCATATTTCAAATACCGTACCTAAGGAAAATCGGCTAAGCGGTTCTAGAGTTTTATGAATAAAAACAGACAGAGAAAGAAACGTTCTTTTGAATATTTTATATATGTAGACGTTTGAAGTTATTTGTTAATAATGGAAGTTCAATTTTATTATTATACATTTTTCGGACATTTGCCATCATTTGTGTGTGTAAAATTTGTGTGATAGACAATATATTGGCGAGACAAAAAGACCATTAAACATTAGAATTAAAGAACATGAAAACAATGGGCGGTTAGGCCTAGTCGATAAATCGAAAATTGCAGAACATATATGGTCCGAAAATCACAAATTTAATTGGGAAGAGGCAAAAATCATACACCGGGAAAGTAACTTATTCAAACGTAAAATAATTGGAGCCTCATATATAAAACTAACGGACAATCCTATTTGCCAAAATCAAGTATAGAAGTAAGGCCAATATGGCTCCCATTATTAAAAAAATAACTAAACATTGATTATAATACCCCTACAACTAAAAAACAAGCTGAGATTTTACCTGCTAAATCGCCACAAGGGGTTGTAACCTGTTTTCGGGATAGGAAGCTTAATACAACGAACAATAGGCCACTCCCCTAACAGTTTGTCACGCCTTCTGGACAACGTCACTTGTTGCTGTATCTTTGATACAACAACACGTATTTGAAGTTAGTTGTGTGTTACCGTGATTGTGTTTTTTGACTTCTCAGTTTTAGCTCTGAGATTCATGCTTAGATATTAAGGTTGGTGGTATTCTTATTTCATTTTACTTCTTACATAGGCTTAGTTTCTAGTTTCATGTTTCTTTAGTTTTTAGTCACTTGATAACGGGAATTGATTCTTATTCCCGAAACGTCGTGTTTTTATTTTTAACAAATGATGGCAAATGTCCGAAAATGTATAATAATAAAATATGTAGACGTGTCTGCAGTTATAGTAAATAACTGCATGCATATTAAATTAAATCAAAAGACAGCTTGCTCTGATTAATTTACAATTTGTATCTTACCTCATATTAAAATCCAGTAACATTGCCTTCAAATGTGTTTTGTGATACCTCCACTTTACTAAATAATCCACCTTATCAGAAATTCCATTATATATTCAACCAGTAATTAATTGTAATTGAATACATTAGGTTTTCATACAGCTGTGGTTCAACGTGAGATTAAACTCCAGGTATTTAATTTTAACAAACAAAGAGATCATGTAACAATTGCAGCGCTCAGTGCAATGTCCGACAAATTGTTGGAGTTTATTATATTTATGTCAATGAATCTCTCAGCAGTACCCTTGTTCCCCCCACAACATTACTGCACTTTGTAAAGTAGCACATAAAACAAAATGAGATCAGATTAATTTTTACAGTTAATTGAGTTTTTTTTTTGTTTATTGTTTAACTTTTATTTTGTAATGCTATTGATATTTGTTTTATTTAACCGTTTTTATTTTTACACAAAATTCTTAAAAACTAAAAAGAATTTACATTTGGATTTTCACAAAAATTCACTTTAAAATTGCATCTCTGTTACGTAGCAAAATATATTTTCATAAATGTTGTAAAATATTCCTCATGTTTCCAGTCGTTCATCCCCTAAACAAAATCATAATCAGTTTAGTGATTGTTAGTTAGTAATTTAAAATGAACCATTTTTGTTATTCTTTTAAAAAAATGTTTGTTTAAATAAGGCTTAAAGTTATTTCGAACGTTACAGAAACGTGCCTTCAAGATTTACACGCTATAAACTTTCAGTTTTATATGTTTTGTGGCCAGGTTATAAACTTAAAAGATATGACGTTTTTTAGACACCCTTCATGAAATTGAAGGCGAAGAGAATTTGTCTATACTTCAGGACAAACATCGCCACGATCTACGAATTTGGGATAATATAGTCCCTCACTACTTCATTGAACATGAACGTAGCAGCAATCAAATCTTGCTGGAATCACATAATTGACGTCTTTTTCTTTGCTAAAAACATTATAAATGGAATTTTCTTCCTTGACATGTTGATAGAATTAGTTATTTTTTAATCGATGGTAAGAAAAATCGCTCACCACCTCACTGTGGCAATGTTTTTCGTGATTTACTTGATGAGAAATTTCACCAACTTTGGATTGGTAGAGTTGAATTGTAGCCTTGAAGATCATAATCACACGATCTTATACCAGGAGACCTTTATATATGGGAATGTTAAACAAAATGTGTACAGTGAAAATATTTGGAACATCAATAATTTGAGATAAAGTTAAAGAAGCAATGGCAATAATATTCTATGTGGAGTGGGGGAAGAGCTGGAATATCAATTGGACATTTCCAGAGCTGCCCACTGGACCCACATTTTACCTGTTCTTTCTTTTTACTCATATTTGTTATTTAAAAAATATAATCTTATAAATACTTTTATTCAACACCCCACCATAACTGTATGGACACGCGGTATATAAATTAGAAGTTCGAAAGATTTTTTTAAAATTTTGTATTCATTTAGGAAAAATCCCACCCTTTTGATATTACAATATAAAAATTATATAATGCGAGGTTTAAATTCTCGTAGGTACAACTGTTGTCTCGTAATTCTAAAGCCAACATAAAGAATTAAAAAAAAGAAAATATAGCACTACTTTAGTATTATTGGAAATACTAAGTAAATTAAAAAACCTAAAACTGAAAACATTTTTACGACTAATGGTAAGTAATGTTGGTCTTAAAAACAGGGATAATAAATCGGTAATATCAATGAATTTCTATGTTTATCCATAACAATGTAATTTTCATAAATGTCTTTCTACGTATTTTTAAGTTTATTTGATGAAAACAAAACTATAAAATAAAAGAATTGTATTAAAAGTCACATTTCTTTAAACAGAAATATTTCCCACAAAATTAAACACACAGGATAAATTGTTATCCCTGACAGACTCAGGCTAAGCTGCTTACTTACTGCCAATAGTGAGGATTGTATCTTTTGTCAGTATTGCACACACCATTTAACATCAATGCTCATAAGATGGGTCCTTGAACAAAAATATTATGAAAGACTACAATTATATAGAAGAATAACGGTGTATAAACTTTCTCAACCCATTCATAATGGAATTACTAAACAAACATTATTATTAGTCTGCGACTAAACTGTCAGTTTCGTAATTGTCAGTTCAAAATTGAAAATCAATCTTAACATCGTTTTAGATACTGTACATTATTTAATTATATAAGATGCTTCATTTGTGTCATAAGTAATAAACATTACAAGATTAAATCAAGTTTAGGTGAAGGCTACTCATTTTAATCATTTCTTTCATATTCATTAAAGCTAATTTTCTCTTATTTGCAGTTCTTTACACTGATTTCAGTGAATATTCACATTCCACCAAAATTTGAACGTAACCATTATAGCTGACATTTGATTATTATAAGTAATTTTTAACAGCTATGTAACAGATTTTTCCTCAAGTAACATTTATAGATAGATGGCGACCAATATTGTTTGTGGGAGTTACTTAGGGAGTACATTTAATCAAAACCGTTAAAGAAATATTTAGTGGAATTTTGTGTATTGAATTATATCACGACTCTGAAATTTTGATTTATTGACAAATGTTAAAATCAGTCTAGATATTTTTATAAAATACACTCGCTTACAAAATTAGATTCAAATTGGTCTACACTTGGTTTTTCCTTGTAGTTTAAATCTAATACCGTAAGAGAAGAACAGGTGTTCTAGAGGGATCCGATAAGATATATGAAAGAGAGGGATCTAATCCATGACTACGATGAGAAGATTGTAGATATAGCTAGGATCCCTCTGGATTTCCATGTCTGTACTCACTATACCGGGTGTTCAAAAAGTATGGAAACCCCTTAATATTTATTTTATTAATAAACGCAGAACAATGAAACTCTAAGATTACGTCCTTACTGTAGTTACCGACTTTTTGCTCATTTTAACTGTCTTTTTTCATTTTGGGGGGACGTCCTGTGGAGGAAGTCTAAAAAATCTTAAATATAAGCATAGGTCGAATTATACCTCATTTTAAACGTCTTTGTTAGAGGAACACATTGCCGCAATCCCGACTGAAAAAAGACCATTCGTTTGGAAATGGCAGCCTTTTACAATTTGTTAACTTTACGTTGCGAAGATTAAGAGACAGATATGAATACTCAACCGTGTTGGTTATGTTAGTGTTTTAGCTATGAGAATTTCACAGCTGAAAAGTGGAGGGATAGGAAATATCAGTAATGGTCGATTTAATTGTTTAAAAACGTTAGGAGTGCACAGATGTAATTGGGGACAATTATCATTATTAATAAAATTGAACAGACAGTATGTCAGTTGTTTATGTTTAAATTACTTACTTTGCAAGACAATAATTATTAAAAAAACATACCTTGGAAGGTATTACAGAAGGTGCTCGAAGTGGTGTCCTTGTGTAGCTGATTGGTCGCATTGGTTGCTAATTTTGGCCGTCCGGATCTTGACCGATCTGTTACAGAACCGCGCTGTACGGTCTTCAACACTGTTGATTTTTGAATAGGTGGTCAATTGGGGCAAGTTTCATTGAACAAGCGGCTTACCTCCTCATATGAACGAGTTCTATCCCCATAACCCCTCATCATCAGAATGGTTATTTGCTCTGTCTCACTAAGTGGCATTGTAATCTAATGTAAAGCTTACTAAAAATTTGCCATTGAATTAGCAATAAAATCAAACAAAATTTAATAGGCTGCCATTTCCAAACGAATGGTCCTTTTTCAGTCGGGATTGCGGCAATGTGTTCCTCTAACAAATACCTTTACAATGAGGTATATTTCGACCTATGCTTACATTTAAGATTTGTTAGACTTCCTTCACAGGACGTCCCCCCAAAGCGAAAAAAGACAGTTAAAATGAGCAAAATGTCGGTAACTACAGTGAGGACGTAATCATAGAATTTCATTGTTCTGCGTTTATTAATAAAATTCATATTAAGGGGTTTCCAGACTTTTTGAACACCCGGTATAATGACCCCCTAACAGAAAGAATTGCTCCACGCTTTTATGTTGTAGAGTACTCTGCAGACGACAGCCTCTATACACACCAGACAGACGTCTAAACCACTTTTGTGGACTTAGAGGATATCAAAACTTATATTTTCCTGAAAAACTCGTCACTAGTTATTTTACACCATCACGTAACTTTCTCTATACTACGTACATGTGAGAAAATTTAAAATGCTGATTAATTTTAGAAATTTAACAACACGTTGAGATGTATTACACAATATTTTAATCATTTACTAAATAGTTTTATTAGTTGCCTTTCGTGGGTAATCAAACTTTTAAGTCTGTGAAAACTATACATACGTGTTAAATACTAATACAAAGACAGAATCCATTGTTGAATGCTCCCAGCTCTAATGATTCCGGTTGTCATTAGTCCAGACGAAATTAAGCGTTTCTTTCTTTATTACATTTTCTTAATCTAGAGAGGGTTTAAAAATATAACAATCTTTTTTACAAACGAAATTCGAATATATTTTGTTGGTTCATAACAGTAAATACCAAAACAAAAGTACACGATTGGCCAAAATAAACAGTATTTAAATGTGTTTATACAATGTTTTAATTATTAAACTATATTTATTTATAACCAAAACAAGTTTTATGTGCATTCCGTTCATTTCATGTAAAACTCATAGCGTTTATGAATATTAAAGAGAGGTTGTCTATTCTTCTTAGACAACTAACAATCTTTTGTTGTAGTTTGGCGTTAGTAGTTGGTGACAGTTCTCCGGAAATGGCTTGTTGGAGTCTATTTGTCATATATAGGCGTCATGTGGTTTCAGATCAGGTGTGAGAGAAGGATATGAGAATTCTGTTATAAGTGAAATGAGTTGGTCCCACACTGTCGCTTGAGCAAACTAAGCTTGTCTTTTACCATGTTGAAGGTAGCAACAACTTGGTGAAACCATTGAGAATCAAAAGCAACATTTCTGGTAAGGATATATCTCCTAAAATTACATTACCTTATTAACATTGATTCGATTTTCATCCTCATCCTCACAAAAAATAAAGTCCCAATGTGACACTTAACTACAGTGCACACTAATAAGGTCATTATAGTGTTATTGTTTCTTTACAGCTACATCTGGTCGCTGAAGTAACAGAAAACGTGTTGTCTGCCGATAAATTAAAGGTGAACGTGACTTTTGTCAGAAAACCACACAAAGGACCAAATGGACTTAGTGTTTTTGTAAAACATTGTTAACATTGAAGCGCAATATACTATAGCTTTTTCGTCAACAATATATAAACTTTGTTTAAGCCAAAACACCAATTTTCTTAAAAATTCTTAAGAGAAGTTCTATCCGGTGATTGAAAAAAACTCGCTAAAGAAGCCTAGAGTAATTCTCATTTGTGGTCACCGTAATCAGACGAAACGCAAGGTTCTCTCTGTCATACACTATTGCCAGTTTATAAAATTTTCAACAACAGCCAACATTACATTAGTAGGAGGTGGCTTTTAAAAACGTACTTCAAAATCATAACGAATTTGTATTAAATTTACACCAATAAACGATTGTGTATGAACGAAAATTATACTCTACACTAAAAACATTCTCTCCAGTTGTACGAAATATTGAAATGAAAACGAACCTCAAACTAGTATCTAAATCTAACATTATTTCAAAGAGTAACAATCCACAACGTAATCAGATGATGCAAGAGACAACCATATGTTTGGGGATTTCAGTAATGTTTATTTTTCACCTGTAAATACTATCGATGTTAAATTATAATACTTTAAGTACTACTATACATAAAACTGAAAGATTATAGTGAAAAGTAAATTTAATTATAGAGTTAGCTCAAAGATAGAAGAGGTAATATTACAATTTTATTTATATTTCGAAAACAGAAATAAAATATAACTATAAACTTCAATGAATAGTAATTTTATAATATGAATGTAATTTTAAGGGGTAATATGAGCAGTGTATTATTTAATTATCACGTTTAACGTTATAGTGGCCAACTTTCTTTTATTGCTACAGTTAAGACTAATTAAATTAATTAAGTATTCTTTATGGGTTTATTCTTATTTGGTTTCTAGTAATTTTATAATTCAAAATTACTCCATTATTTATAAAATTTATATTTCATTTTAACGAAAGAAACATTAAGTTTCAGTTGTATACTGATTGAGTTGTTTTATACATATAGTTTAAAGATTATAAAAACTCCATTTTTTGCAATATCCCCTCGATATAAAACTAATATAAGAATAGTGCACAGTTAGACAGCTTGAGGAAAAGATTATAAAATGTACATCAGCTTGACACAATGTCTATTAATCCTCGTTTTATTGTAGATTTGTTTCTTGTAACCAAAAAAATTGTCAGGTGGTTTGTTATTTTAATTATTATTGTTTGAAAAAAACTTGAAAAGTTATGTCATAAGTTATAAAACTTTCATTTAAAAAAATTACAAAACAAAACTGATGAAGGAATGACTTTTCAAACTAAATTGAAAACATGATTATTATTTTATTATACATTTTTTCCCATTATAAAATGTAAGTAACATCGTATAATAATGAATATTTCTAAACTTATCTTGGAAATATATATTTTTCTTTTTTTGCAGTAAGAAGACTGAAATTACATTATATCTTTCCTTACAATGTTCTTTTGTTTCTGTCCCTTTGTTTTGCCCTACAGACATTAGTACGTTTCTTTGATTTATATTGACTTCTGCCCATTGTAAAAATAAAACTGATTTGTGTTTTTTGTATATTTGTTTCTTTGTGTTTGCCTTTAGATGTGTATTTGCCTGATTAAGATTTCTTTTTTATTTTATTAATAATTGTACTTGATTAAAATTCACTAAACCTATTGAAACAAACAACTCTTAATATACAGTTTGTACACTACACAAGATGTAAAATCGAACAAAATTTCAGTAAATATTTACTAAACTCATTAAATATATCTCAGACGTGTGCTGGAACTAAAGCAGGAGTTACAGAAGTTATTTTTACGTAACATAATGTAGCCAAAGTTATGTGATTGGTCGAATAATCAGTGTTAAGTTTTGAGTGAATGTATCAAATTTAAAGTCTTCTGACACCAAAAAAGTGATTTTGTGAATCATGTCTGTCTGTCGTTTGTCCAGTGCTATATCGCCTAAACAACAAATGCTGATTAAATTCGGTATGTCAGGATATTTTTGTCACTCTGTCTGTAGTTGGTTGTATTTCAATTTCTATATGATTCAATAATTCATTTATATATATATTTAAACAATATGTACTACTTAGTAACTACAGACAGAGATAATTTCGTAAATCCTATCCGTAATCACCCCCGGTTTTAACCTTGAGATTTAGTCGCACATTCCAAGTACAGTATAATAATATTACAAAACGTTAATACAATTTATATATGTGCTATATCAACCACATTGATAAACACGTATACTAGATGTGGCCCTTTGGACAAGCGCTAACACCCGTGTTCAAGTTTACAGTAGTTTATTAGTAAAGTTCTTCGAAACAAAATTTGGAGTGGTAACCCTATAAACCAAATTTGGACCAACCAACAGTGAACATATTTTTACTCTAGATTCATATACAGATGATTTAGCTTTTCCAAGTGTAAAACTTTATAGTTTAGTTGATATATAGCAATAACGTACTGCAATAACTAACATCTTCAAAAAGTAAAAATTCCAACGGTTAGAACCGTAATTGTTTTGAAATAGTTTTTTTTTCTATTTGTTTCAATATTTACAATTTTATGAGTACCTACTATAATACAAAAATAAAATTACAATTTTCCAGTAATTTGTCCAAATATTTTGATATAATTTTACCAAAACTTGGCCGAAATACCCAAACAAAACATACTGGTAGTCATTTTTCCAATGTCTTTAGTTCGTGTGTTATACATAAAAATAAAAAATCCACCATGAAGATGTTATAAATAACGTAATATCTCAAAATCAACCTTACCTATTTCATTCAAATTATGATGAAATGTAAACATTCAACCCATGTGAAAAACTTCAAACAACCTAACCTGACCGTAATTCCCCCTATGTTAACTTGATTTCATCTCATAATATAAGTTTATGAAACACGTAAAACATATTTAGAGATAATTTAAATATGCTAATATTTAAAATATTAAATGACTTACAAGTGACAAACGATATTTCTTGGAAACGTAAAATTTTGTTTGATTACTAATTCGATAGTAATATTACTGTGAGAAAGTTTGTGCAAAATGTTTCACAGTTCATTTAATTAACAACTCAGATTATTTTATTGCCCTGAAATCAAGCACTATATATGCTGAGTGTTGTTAAAACATTGATAATAGTTTGCTAGATGGTATATACGTCGACAGACACCAATAGGCAGAAAAACGGAAAAAAGAAAATCTTTAATCATCTTTCTTAGCGGGGATTCGCCCAGATATAATTTTTACCTCAATAATGAATTTTGTTCTTATTACAATACTACCCTTTTTGGGGATTGAGAGACTAATTGGAGATGTAGAATGTATTTAATTATTATAACAAAAGAACTTGAACATGATTACAGAAACATGATATACAGATCTATATTGTACAGATTATTATCTCAGGTATCAAATAGTTAAAAGATATTTTAGAATATAAAGTCAAATCTAAAATGAACTTCTTACTTAAATAAATAAACTACATAACACAAAAACTTCGACCAGAACAAAAAACATTTCCCTTCGCTAGAACCACTTCCCAGATCACTTAAAAATGTAATTTCCTTAGTGTAAACAGCTGGGCGCCAAAGCGATGAGAAATCACGTATTGATGTTCCCTCGGGAAGTTTATCGCCTACGTATAATATGATTCAGTTGTTTCAAGATGTTGGTTTATAATTATATGATTGACTTCTTAAATATATTTCATAATCATCTCAGATTTATAATATATCTCTTAACCGCACTTTTAAACCACAAAAGAGTTTTTCATTAATGGATTCTTCTAACGATCCTGATATCGGTTGAAAAACCTAGCACACACTTTTTCATTTATTAACTCAAAACCAACTAAAACTATTCGTTATCAGTTCGATATCTTTCAGTCAAAAAGTGGAAATAAACCATGGACGCCGAATTTCAACAAAATTATATTAATTTATATAACAAATTATATTAACCTAACTATATTTGGTTGTGCCATAAACACTTCCTCGTCATAAATTTTATTTGATTTAAATCTAGTTTTTAATAACTGTTGTCAAGGTTTATTTCACTTTTGTTGTTTATTTGCAAATTATTCTTGAATACAGTAGTATTATTAATTTGCAAACGAGTATGGGTCAATAATCTAAAATCTGTAGAAAAACTGTTAAGTATTTTGAGAATTATTGTCTTTTATGGCTCATGGCTGATTTTTATTCATACTTTTTTTTGATTTTTTTTTTTTTTTTTTGTGGCAAAAAATAGTAAGTTTTCAAAAATAGTACGAATAAAAATTATTTATCTCTAAGTGTTGAACCACTTTATTGATGTCTACACAGTGATTTGATTGTTGTATTCTAGTACTTGTTCACAAATCTATCAATCAAACTTTATACTTCATTATTGTTGTTTAAGAAAGTTGTTTTAACTTGTCACCAATAAAAGAAAACTCGTAACTTTCTGTTTAGAATCGGTTTTAAGTAACAGTAAAAATATTTCTTGTTAATTACTAAACAATCTACAAATAGATTTTTCGTAACACAAACAGAGCAGCGTTTTTACAATAAAAACACATACAAAACAGTTAAATATTTATTCTCGTAATTCACCGTTATTGCAAAATTACGCGACATTGAGCTTTGATTTGAATTCGACAAAATATTCTAGAACCGTTACATGAAAATGGGAGGAAGACGGTGTTACATGCTTTGCTGGTGTGTATCAATGCATAAACATAATCCAATCACAGTTTGAATATTTCGTAACTTACATCTTGTTAAAAGTCTCATTTTGTTACAAAATAAACGTCGTAAAAGTTGTCTTCTCTGCATCTTTTTCGTCACCAATCTCTTTTACCTAGCTGGACCTACACCTTCTTGATCTGGTGTTAAATGCCTCTCTATTATGTCACTTTCTTATCAGCTCTTCACCACCTCTTGTTCTCATACGATCACCTACTATTGTATTATTTATGAGGTAGTACTCTTTATTTTCTTCTTTTTTTAAGGGGATGATGACCGCGAGATTGTTCGGTTTAAATAAATCAATAATAGAGAGACAGTGATTGAATGAAATATTTTATTTCATAACCTACAACTTTCGAAATAACTCTAAATTTCTTCCGTCTAACTAAAATATATATTATTAATATGGTTTCAAGGGACATTTGTCATCACTTGTGTATATGAAAATTAATACACAACGTTTAGAGATAAATCAACTCTCGTTATCAAGTATGAAACTAGAACACCCTTGATAACAAGAGTTGATTTATACTCTCGAAACGTCGTGTATTAGTTTACAGTACACACAAATGATGGAAAATGTCGCATTAAATCATATTAATGACAGGAACAATCTATCATTATCAAAAAACTTTATTAAGACGTATTATTAAATGTTATAAATATTTCATTAAAACAAACTATAAAATAAAGGTGAGAACAATTATTCAGATTATTATAGAGTCATAAAATAAACACATTCATTTAAAACTATTTTAACCCTGAGATGGTTCCCTTTATATTGAAATGATTAAATAACGTATTTTGTGCAAATATTACTGTTATTACTTTTAACAGTCATGTTAATTCGTATTTTGTTTTCCATTTACAATAACCAAAAAGTTACATGTTTCATATTGTAGATGTATAAAACAATAGTTTATCTTCTCTCTTTGTTAAACTGAAACTATCCAATGCATAAAATCCAACTCCATTTACTGGGAACGAAGTCGAGAACTTCCTCTTCACGAGACAGGATCTCTCATCTTCAAAAAAGGAGGAATTTATCATGCAAGGCTTTTAGCGAATCGCCGACAGGCAACAACTTAAAATAGGAAGGCGTCGATGCGGTAAACACGATTAGAGTTAGCTGGGCTGTAGTGTTAAGCTTCGGCAACGGGATTAAAACATTGAAGCGCTGTTTTGCTTTCATTTTTGTCTTTTTTTAATTTAGGAAAGTCTTAGACACCATCAGTCTTAAATCCATTATGTGGAAGATTTAGGAAATTTGATATAATTCCCTTGATACCTAATTGGAACGATATCAATATTATCACTAATATTTTCTATAAAAATACAGAAATACACTCTTGATTCAAAATCGGAAACGTATCGTTTAACGTCAGTCAGCCATTTTATATTTTTACAAAATAATATATTTATTAAAAGATAGACTAATAAGAGAAGATTTGTTATAAGATTTATTTATGTACCTTTTTTGTACATTTTCAAAATGGCGGACGTTTGATTTCTTTAATGTCGAATATTTCGAAAACCATTAAAATTACAAAATATTTACAAGAATTAATTAATTTTCCTCTTGTGCGAAAAAAAAAAAAATATCCTTTTTTATTTTTTCTGCAGCTCAAAAGATAACCGAATTTAAAAAAAAATAGAAACACATTTCTTGATAATAGTCTACAACACCCAAGTTTACTCTAAACCAAAATACTATGAAATTATGATAATTGTTAATATACGAGTATTATTATAATCCTTTGCCCGGAAATGCACCCGAAATGAAAAGTTTATTTTATCAGTTACAAAATGCTACTGGTGTTTTACTAGTAAATTAATTTTTTTTAGGAATAACTCGATTATCCTTTCACATACAGAAGAATTAAAAAAGCTTGAAAATAATAAATATTCGGTTTATTGTAAATATTTTGGAATGTTGATGGTTTTCCATATAAACATTACCACTATTAAACGGTCGCCATTTTGAAACTGTAGAAAATAAATTCTTGGATGTCTTGCAAGGTTACATAAATATAGCTTATATTAAATCTTCACTCAATATATTTTCTACTTCTATGCCTACAAATATAACAGCTATGTTTATATACAATTTATTTCTTATTTTTAGTGCTAAATCAGCTCCTGAAATATTGCTTTGCAATTTCGAACCACCCTGTGTAATACAATTGTGCGTTGTCACTAAAACATAACACTGCATTAGGAATATTGATATATCTTTATTACTTATAGTTGTATAAACCATTATGAATGTACCTCAGTACCAGAATTAGCAGACCACTCTGGGATAAAAATACACAACTAACTGTAATAAGCTGAAATTTCTTAATATTCCTGCATTTGTAATTTATCATTTAAAAAGGAAATTTTAAATTGTGAATATTTCAATGAGGGCTGCGGTGAAATTCACTGTAATAATTGATTCCCCTTACCAAAATTCCTGAGTAAAAAACTAAAGCACAATAAATTTTTTTTTGTTAATTACTAGAAATCAAAATTATGAAATTGTACATTTAAAAAATCCAGATAAATAACCAAACTAAATTAATTTACATTTTATTTTTCGATCCATTAAGATATTAACTTTCAGGTAATAGGTGGGTGAGGAATGGTTTTACATTTATTAATTTCAAAACAAATTTTACAATTGTATTTTACTTTACATAATATTGTTTAAATTAATATTATTTGTGTAAATTTTAAATAGTATAAAGCAACAATTACACAGATAGGTGCAGGTAGCTTGTGACATGGTGTTACTTATTTTCTGTGTACATTCAGGGGCTAACTTTGTGAGTATGGACTTAGCGATTCTGAGCTGTATCCTACAGATTATTATAGTAAGCTTGTATTTAAATCCCAATCTATCATTTTCCTATTGTCTCTCTTGACCAACTCTTGTAATTCTCTGAACCTGACGCTATAGATTATACATCTTACCCCCACGTTAGGAAAGGGATGGATAGTAGGCCGTCACTTATGTAAGATTAAAGTAAATCTTTAGTTCCCGTTTAGAATTAGAACATTTGATGATGAATACATGTTATCGAAACTTACATTGGAGTTAATGAAGGAATATACTACGGAACTATGTTTTTACTTTTTGTTCGAGTAACTTTGTTTAAAGGAATTATCTTAAATATTGTTAATTTCATTAAAATGCTTATTATAGGTTGTATATTTGAAGCATGTAAATATCACTGAATACCTTATTATTTATATTTAGGTGAAACTTGTTGCATGAATAAAAACGAAGGAGGGCTATGCAAACCTCTCTGTCATAAATATAAACTACTGTAGCATACAGCACGCTGATTTACATTTATAATTGATATTTTTGGTTACTATACAAATCCTTTAGTTTAAAAAGAATTCCCTTCAATTAGACCAAACAAAATTTATAATTTTAATTCTTTCTTGAAATATATATAAATATAGAGAGAGAGAGAGAGAGAGAGAGAGAGAGAGAGAGAGAGAGAGAGAGAGAGAGAGAGAGAGAGAGAGAGAGAGAGAGAGAGAGAGAGAGAGAGAGAGAGAGAGAGAGAGAGAGAGAGAGAGAGAGAGAGAGAGAGAGAGAGAGAGAGAGAGAGAGAGAGAGAGAGAGAATACACACACATAACAAATGGAAAAGATATGAGGAACTGAAACTAATAAATGGAAAAAGAAGCTAATCTTTTTTCACTTATATTTTCACTATTTTGGATTTAAAAAAAGGAATTATGAGTATAAAATCTATATTCACGCTATCACTTAAAACCCCAAGAAAGTATCTATTAATGTGTGTAGTGTAAAACTCCAGACACGTGACTTAAAATTTGTTTTCAGGTAAAAGAGAAAAACACGATTTACAACTAAAAACTTGAAAAATCAGTAGAGTTTAGTACGAAATATTTTTAACAAAACAATAAGCAAATCCAAGATGGCTTCCGAAGAACTCCATCAATATGTGTTCAAAACCGTTGACATCAAATTAGAGTAATATCGAACTGATAGTCATAGCCATCATAATCACATAATGAAACCAAAATACATAATTTAGCCGTGTATGAGGAAGCACTATGTCATTTCATTGGGAACTGTTTCTACTTTATTTTTGGTTTCTTGATAAACTTTATGGTTACAAAAAGTTTTTATTATTTTACTTTGTATTATAAAAAGTAGAATTGTAACAAATTAAGTGTGTTTTTACGAAGAAACATTATGTGACTAGATGACATTTTATAATTCAAAAAATGTAGTGGTTGTGAAATGTTTATCAACCCTTTAATTAAATATTATAAATACACTTTCAATACAAATATTAAAAAATACTTTTAACAACTATCACTTTGTTACAAGCATTATAAAAAATAAAATAACTATGCCTCTAGTACAAGCACTATAAAGTATAACAGTGTTGGCAGTAAAGCTTATGTAAAGTATAATACAGTAAATGATCTTGGTGAAGTTTATCCACGGACTTTGCTTCTGTGTAAAGAGAAAAGTTATCTTTTTAAAAACAGAAAATAATTTCTTTTGCAACAAGAAGTACGTTAAAAGGTAAATAAAGACATTGTGTTCACTAAGTATAGAACTGTAAACAACTTAATTACAAAAATAAACAATGTTAAGTTATAGATTAAAATTTAACACCCAATACCACAGTTCAATAAAACAAGATTTATTTCCTCCAAGGTGTTGTTTTATTGAATTGTGGTATTGGGTGTTTGATTTTAATGTTTAAATTCGCCACAACATGTTCAAAAGTATAGTATTTGTTAAAAACATTTTAAAAGTATTTTATTTTTGGAACAATTTGTTTTTATGGAAAACAGAGTAAAATTTACTCGACGTGAAAAATTTTTAATTTCGTTTGTGTTTAAACATTATAATTAGTTTAAAAACTATACATTTGATAAATAACATACATATCAAAATGTTTTTATCAGAAAACAGAATAAATGCCTTGAAGTAATAAAATGTTTATAATTATAATTTTATTCTTAATAAATATATAATGATAAACACTCTATGAATTTTAATTACTTACACAAAGAACTGGACATAGAAATGTGCTTTCCACTATAATTTTACTAAAAATAATAAATAAATTTATAGAAGTAATTATACACATATTTTCCAAAACGTTTTTAAAATTACTGAACAAAAAAATATAGAACAACTTTAAGGACAAATGCAATAGGGTATAATAATAATAATAATAATAATAATAATAATAATAATAATAATAATAATAATAATAATAATAATAATAATAATAAATAATAATAATCAATGTAGGTATATATTTAATTACAAACTAAATGAAAGAGAGAATATAATGAATATAAAAATTAATATTCTCAAATTTTATCTTTAAAAAAAAGTATACTCTGTCCTTTAAATTGGCAAAACAGCTGGTAAAACGTTTTCTAGCAGGCTTGTCAGTTATGAAGGCACGCAGGGAAATAAAACTCTCTTTGTTGGGTGGGAGGGAGGGATTTATATTCATGTTCAACAGCTTTACCAAAATGATAAATAAAATGGTAGCAAATTGTTTATAATATTTAGAATTTTTAATGTTTTGTAGTTGTTTGTTTATTATGGCAATGATATCGATTGTAATGTAAATCTGTGGGATGAACCTTCGCCATTTTATTAATCCTCCCTGGGACGATGGAATGTGTAGGCCTTCACATTATTTTATTTAAAATACTTTTGTATTGTATATACACACTGAATAGGTTTCAATTCAAGAAAACCGGTCGTGTTATAAAAATTAATTAATTTTAAAAAATTCAACATTTTTCCATAGTAAAATAAATGAGAGTTTTAGAATAAATCAAGAATAGGCAAGTACAAGTTTTGTTCAATGCAATGCTATGCTAGTATTAGGTAGTATCCGTGAAGCATCATCAACATTTTCATGGTCAGGCAAGAAATATAGTCCATAGCAGTAACTATGCAAATTTTAAATTATAAAAAAATCAGAAATGCTTCTCTTTTTCAATTCTCAGTAGAGATAAGTCGGATTTATTGAGGAATTAATCAACACAACTCCGCACCAAGCGACAGGATATGCGCCAATTCAAATACAACAGAATCTATAACCGAGTTATGTCTGGAAAGATACTTTCCCCGCAGATTCGTCAGTTTAGAGATATAGAGGACTGGTATCGGAAGAAAGAAAGTTGGTGGGTGGCATAAGAAAGGTTAGAGAATTAAGACCCTGAAAAAATAATGAAACAGTAATGGAAACCCTGTTTCAAATTTGTGACCCAGTACTAATTCAAAACCTAAACAGACGAAGCCGTCTAACATGAAACTGATAAACTCACGTTAGTGTATAGTGAAATAATGTCTTAGGAAGTAAAACATATGAAGTAATAGATCTTAACACAAAATGAATTAAAGGAAGATATGATATAAAATCACTCGAACCATATTATGAATAAAACACTTAGGATAAGAAAAGTAGGGTTAAAAATAATTGTTAGGCTAAGAATGAATAAAATACAATACGGAACATAATTAAAAATTACGCAAATTTAAAACCCTATTAAAAGGAAACAGCTGCAAAATTTAGGTCAGTAAACCTTACAAAAGAATTCAATTCAACTCGGAGTCAAAGAAGGACAGTAAGTCCATTTAAATGGGAAAAAACATTCAAGCTTACAGGATGTGTAGAAAACCTCAGCCAGGAAGTGAAAACAATACACGTTCATAAGCATACTCATGTTCCACGTTCAAAGCCAATTTTGAATTAAATTATTTCCTTTTTACAAATATCCTGTTTTCATTCATAAGTAAAACCAATGTTTTTCTCGATTGACCAAGCGAATTATTTATTATAATAATATGGGGTATGTTAATGGTTTTACCATGTTTTATTTATTTTTTAATACAATATGTTTTCAAGTGTTCCATTGGAATGAAAAAAGAAGAAAAAATGAGGAATCCTAAAGACGTTTGGAATGAACAAATGAAATATTCTATGTGAGAATTGTTTAGTTATAAGGGCGTAAGACTAATTAGTAATTGAAAAGAAAGCTTTTGAACTAAATTTTTTTTTAAATTCTAAAGCTTTGTTCTTTGGACTCGGTATATTGAAGCGGATTAGTCTTAAAAAATAAATACATTAAGACATTTAATCTTAATACACACATTTTATTCTTATAAAAAATGTAAATTTTGAATTGTAAATAATAACAATATCCAATGAGCACTATAGTTTAATTGACAATATTAATTTATATTTCCCCTAACCACAATTCCTCTAATAAAAACTGAAAACACAATATTTGTAATTGGAATAATAATTATTTAGTTAATTAATAGAAACCAATCATGATTTATAATTAAATAACGTTAAAATGTTACCTGTGTGAAAATATTGAATTGTTATGAAAACATTTGCATTCCAACAGCAAACAATAACAGTTAATGGATCCAGATAAAATTAATGTTTACTTTATTTATTGGAACCAATGTATTAACTTTCAGAGTAGAAAGGTTGAGATGAGTTTACAATTTGTTTATTTTAAAACAAAATCTATGTTTGTATTTTACACTTTAAATAACATTCTGTGACTATTTTATTTTTGTAAGTTTTAAGTCGTTTAAAACAGCAATTTATTTACACGGATTCTGTGCAGGAACCAGGGAAAATATTTTGTAATTTTGCCGCCTATCTCATCCCTCTATGAGCTGTAGTCACATCTGTAAAGGTCTGGGGGGGGGCTCTCTTTTTTCAAATTTGCAAACAATTTTGCCATGAAAATACACTGATGTAATTACAGAAATTTTTTAATAAAAATGGATTTTATATTTAACAAAAATACATTTGCATTTTCAATATTATTATACTAACTTTGGTTTCGTAAAACATTTAATATTTCTAACAAAAAATTCATGGCTTTATCACTATGAAGTCAAACCCCATACCACGAAGCTCCACTTTATAATTCCGTGTGTATGTGAATTAATTGAATGAATTGTGTGTTAGTAAAAGGTAATTGTTATAAATATTTAGATATTATTTTTATAAGAGTATAAACTCGGCAGTGCATATATGTGTTAAGGATACAGTTTTAAGTTAATCTATGTTTATTGGAGACTGAGAGAGGGCCTACACTTTCATGAGGTAAGGGGGGTATATTTTGCTTACAGTTAATCAATTTTAACGTGAGAAATCATAGCATGGGAATGGGCTTATAACTAAATTTCAAAACCTAAAAATATAATACACAAACTAAATTAGCATCAGCTAACACATGCTTCTTCTAATTTTATTATTGATTCTATTAATAATTATTAGATAGGTGTGTGAAAGTTCAAACAGCTATTTGTAAGAATCTCTTAGTATTTACTTTCAGAAATTACAATCGTTTTTATAGTCTAATAGTAACTAGCTAATGGCCAGTTTCACTTGGGGATAGTTCAGATAATTGTATACAATTTTTATTTTTTTTAGCAGAACCTTAATTGTGGTGATATGGTAATAAATTATATTTTCTAGCCTTCTTGGATCCAGAAATATGCTTTAGGGGTACAAAACAGCCTTGGAGTGGAATATTTTCAAAACCCTTTCTTACTAAACGTCTACAGACCTACCCCAAACCATGTTAAAAAATTCATAGTTCTAGGTTTCTTGGATCCAGAGATTTCGTGATCCGTTTTGCCTTTTATAAATATAAAAATAATAATCTATAATATTTTATTTCATATAACCATCTATATACATAGATTATTACTGTAACTCTAAGATCACATAGTTCATTTGTTATGGGAATACCAGTTTCAAAACTAGTAAAAATATATCCAGTTACATTTCTTTTTGCTTTATTGGTTTATTGTTTATTACATTTCTATGGCTATTCTTATTAACAGCATTTATGTTAACGAAAGAGATTTTTTTTTTTTTGATTAGCAAAGATCTGTACAGAATTTTGTTTACTTGGGTACGATTCTCGCATTTATGAAATTTATTTGAATATTTAACTTTTTGATTTGGTTTTTTAAATTTGTTTTGTGTGTTTTCAATTGTATGTATTATCTTTATGGTGTGCTTGAATTCATGACCTTCTGTGACATGTATGACTTATGTATACAATGTCTTGTTATTTCTTTTGATATTAAAACGTCAACTGATATCGAATCTGTATTTTAGGGAAGAATACAGTTTAAAAATCTTATGATTTAAATATGTCACTTAATTGTGTACTACTATTACTTCTTTGACATCAATTAAGTTTGAAAGTATAAAGTATTCACGAACGTGTATTGACGTCTACTCTTCTCGATAAATAAAAATCCAAGAACAGAATTGTTTATATTCTGTAAAAATTGAAGCGGGGAAAACATAAAACTGATCTGACAACTAACTGCGCCATTAAGTTTTAATGCACGATAAAACAATTCTCTGCTGTTGTTTGATAACCCTATAAATTACTGAAAGAATAGAAATTTTTACACTTTGATAGAAACTCACGCTGTTAGCCTCTATGAGAGTGGAGCGAGCGAAATATTAAACAATATTTTGATTATATTTTTTTACCAAATTTATATCCACCAAATAAATAAAAACATAATTTTTCACAAATCCACATTATTTGTGCAATTCAATTATAAGATGACGTTTCAATAATAAATTCATCCTCCTCACTTAACCCCTACACTAGAGTCAATATGTTCCATGTAACAACTCAGGATTATGAATTAGTCATTGAAACTTCTTCTTGTGTTTGTATTGCATAAATAAAATGGTTTATAATTGTGTTTTCCTTCATTTGGTGATTAAATTTCAGACAAGTCTAGCTCATTACCGTTGAAAATATGCATAATTAAATCTAGTAAAAGTGTATCTACTTCCATTAGTCCTACACATGGGGGGAAATAAAATGGGTACAAAAGTCGTTCTTATTTGGAGAACATGCATCCACTGATGTGAAATTTTTTTTCGCACTCTTCTCAATTGTTTAAAAAAATCCATATAAACACGATTTTAGTTTAAAAAGAGTCAAATTTGGATCTACTTTGAGTAGGTGAATCACTCAGGAAAACAGGGTAACTCAAGGGTAGGGAATTGAACAGATCTAAGCTATTATAAGCGTTAACTGCACTATGGTAGAGAACATTAAGAATTAGAATTTGTTAAAGAGGTATGTTGTAGAAAGTATAAAGTCTAAGGAAGATACTGAGAAAAGTAAACAGTAAAAGGAAATTAAATATGACAAATTGTTAGCAACATCATTCATCTAGACTAGAAGTAATACCGCAACTCCCTAGGTTTTGGCAGTTCCGATGGACCTAACACAATCTTGAGCAGTCTTGAGTTAAATACTTTTCATGTTTCTTATCAGGTCTGTCTTTACCAACTTTGGTTGTTTTATTTTTATCTTTATTGTTGTTCTCTTTTTTCCCTTTGTTTATAAGATGATGATGACAGCGAGGTTTTTTTCTTTAAAAAACAACGAAACGAAATACCGAGTCTTGTCAGAACTAACTTACTATTGCATATTTCGAGAAGAATTGAAAGTGGGGTTAAGAGGGTTTACTTCAGGTGGTGTCCCACACACTCTAGGGCATGTAAGCTTACTGCTAAGAATTAGGAACACAATTTGGTCAGAATAATAGTATAAGTTCTTTTAAGAAGTCAGAATAATAAACAATTATTGTAACAAAACTAGAAAACTGACGAAATATCGTGCCTTCCAAGAGTGGTGGACGTCTCGAGTCATAAGAATGTATATAAACTGTTGGATGAAAAGAAACGAGGTCAATCATTAAGCGTGGGACCGACTGCAGGGTTCTAGAAGATAGCCAATACGAACTTGGCGTGATTGAACCTCCGAGTATTTCAAACCAGGCCAGTGAAACTATAAGAAGACCTTGCAAAGATGAGCAAACTTTATGCAAACAATTGTTTGAGACTTAGATAACGTATTCAGAGTCTAATCACAATAGTTGGAATCATTCCGAGTTTGTGATTTGATAATAGAAATGTTTGTTTCAAACACTAAGAAATAAATTGTATTGTGTGACATCAATTCCCAACATTTCCTTACGTGACAGTAATACATTCCCCACCTCTACAAGAAAAAATATAACTTATTAATTTTTTAGAAAGTTATTATTAAAACAACATAACCAACAAACCTCTATATCCTGATTTAGTGACGATAGCCTCCCCCTGCTTTTTACAATGCATAGAAGAAAAGTACGCATAGCCTAAATATCCCACGGGACTAAACTTTCCAGAATTGTTGATGAAGTTAGTAACTTTATTTTTCACAATGACTAGGAGTTGAAGTTTAAGCCTGGACTCTTGGAAAACTTAAATAGACACCGCGTGATCATATATTAGTTTTATTCAAATTGTTTTGAAAGTCGTAGAAAAACTTTCTCTTCCGTAAGGATAAAATGATGTTTGTTTAATTCAAATAGACTTATCAATTCAAAAACCAACTTTGTTAAGTATTTCTGTTGAAATTGTATACGATGTAATGTAGGTAGTATGAAGCACGTAACAACCCAATGGCCTTTATACTAGGAAATAGTTTTGCTCACCTGTATTTGCTCCCAACATGTATTTGAGTTTATGATTGAACAGACTACTTGATTAGTTCAAACAATCATTGTGCAGTGTTCAGTGTTCTATAAACCATCCTTATACATTTACATTTTCATTACTTACCTCTAAACAAATTCTACTAAAACAACGATGGATTTCTTTATCAGCACCATTCACTGTATTAAACATTTTCAGAGATTACTGTTCGATATTTTATATTTGTTTTATTTATTCTAAGAAGTTATTTTATGTTACGGTCTTGTGCATAAGGCATACGAATGTTTTATTGTTCAATTTTCAATAATTGTTAATACATGATGTGTAATACATTGGCTATATTTGTTATTGTTTAAATTTATTTGAATAGTGTTTAGTCTCTGCAAAATAGCGTATATTTGGTAATAGTCACAAATAATATCCATTTTTTATTAATATTCATGTTTCATGAAACCGTAAAAAATATTTTTGAGATTCAGTCGTCAGTTGTCATTACGACTATAGCAGCTACAAAAATAAGATGGGTACATAAAATTGCTATGCAAATATACAACCCTATTGAAATGTAATAACAATTTCAAAATGGGCGCCGAATTAAATATTTGTTTGTTCATTTCTCTTGTTTTTTCAGCTTACAACAAACTGGTATTTGTTATTTGTTAATGGTATAATTATTTGTTAAAACTGGTATAACTCTGTTTGAAGTTATTTGTTAATGATGGAAGTTCAATTTTATTATTATACATTTTTTGAACATTTGCCATCATTTGTGTGTTAAAAATCAAAACACGACGTTTCGGGAATAAGAATTAATTCCCGTTATCAGATGACTAAAAATTAAAGAAACATGAAACTAGAAACTAAGCCTATGTAAGCATTGACTTCTCAGTTTTAGCTCTGAGATGCATGCTTAGATATTAAATTTGGTGGTATTCTTATTTAATTTTACTTCTTACATAGGCTTAGTTTCTAGTTTCATGTTTCTTTAATTTTTAGTCACTTGATAACGGGAATTGATTCTTATTCCCGAAACGTCGTGTTTTGATTTTTAACACACAAATGATGGCAAATGTACGAAAAATGTATAATAATAAAATTGGTATAAGTTGATAAATAAAAATTTGTAGATTTAAATTCTACATGCAATGGTTACTGATCCAACTCCTAGACGACGTCGAAAAAGTAATATACACAATTACAAGTTTCGGGAAATTAATGTAACAACACCTTACCCGACTGGATAAGAACCCTTGATCTAACAATACAACTCAACACTTCCTAGGGGAAAAAAACAATCTATTTCAAATTACATTTAATTTACTTGGTGTGGATATCCTAATTTATATGATATGTTTTTGTTATATGTTTTATTTGTCTATGTGATTCAAATTTATATTTTTTTATTGTTAATTTACATAATTTAGATCACATTTGGAGGCTCTGACATTTGTAATTATTTATAATTATAAAATAATGCAGATAAATTGAGACACATACCAGTATCCTAGACACACTTTATCCTACAAACCTTACGGTTTCAGGAGCACGCTATGTGCCTACAAGATGGACGCTTTGAAAAGTAAAAAACTTGCCAACAAGCCAAGACCATTGAGGATCACATTGTCTTCAAGCTAAATGCTTTAAGATAAACATTATGTCTACTATATGTTTGCTTATTGAAACATATTTTATTTCTATAAGGCAGGCTTTTTAAACTAAATTGATGACAATAATTGTATGAAATATTACCTTGTCCTTACAATGGAAGATTCATAGTTAGCTAAATTAAAACTAATGATGTTTACAAGGAAATGAATTACTTTTAGTTAAAGAATAATGTATGCAATATATAAGCTGTAATTTTATGTATGCTATAGAACAATTTATATTTGTCAGTACATTTAATCTTTTAGGTAAATCTACATTTGCACAGGGTGAGCTTGTCTCTATCAACAGGTTTAACAACCTGATATTTTGCATAATTATGCAATAACTTCTGGATATTTGCATAATGCAAACTACTTAAGATAGATTTAATAATACTTAAGCTAGATTATTGCCATTACGTTAGTCCTTTGTGAATGTATAATGTAACTTTCACATCCCACAAGAGTTTTCTAAAGTAATAATATAACAATGGCAGTGGGGAACTTAACAGCAATCTTAGTGCTATGGTTTAATCCCAAATGTTTACTAATTATAAACCGTGAATAATGTGCGTTTCTCTCGTCAGGTGAACAGAGAACAATGAGGATTTAGTGCTACTATTCAATCTCTAGGTATAATTAGCAGTGGATGTTCTAGAATCTAGAGTAAATGAAACTTTTCTGATTACCCGGATGGTATATAAAAAGAGAGTATATTGATCTCATAACTGCAGAAAAATCATTTTATAAAAACTATATTTTAAATAAAATAATCAACTTATTAACAAATTTTTAGCAATCACTTCAACTTTGGATGTTTTGTCATCATCTGAGAAGACATAAAACTATACAAACAATTTAAAGAAACCTTTTATAAATTTAAGTATTTAAAATAGAAGTAGAGTTTTTCAATGTAAAAATCCGCTTTCCGTGGTAGTTTTACAGGAGACGTGAACCACATCTTATTCACAAACAAACAAAATACATTATTTTTATATTGCTTTCATAAAATATGTAGGTACTTTTTAAACCACAACTTTCAAGTTCTTTGGCGTTGCATACCTGTCGTCTATCTGACAATTTCCTAAGTATAAATATTAAGTTGTTAAGAAACTGTTAAGACACAATGGCATGATCCTTAGTTTATAAATTATGATTATCGGTTTTCTGTCAATAAAGTCTCTTGGGTATTAAAAACCGATTTATCAGCAAAATAGTGTCATAGTTGATCTTTACAGTCTCTCGTGTAATGTATCATTCTGTGTGATTAACACTTTTATATTTTTAAGAGCAACTTTAACAATAGATTATCCTATAATGATGAAGGTTTTATTAGTTGTAATTTATATCCCAACATTAAGCCACTCTCCATATCCTGCTTTCATTATATCACTATACATTACTATTACACTATATTAAAAGTGTAGTAAAGAGAGAGTTTAAGACAAAACAATAAATCAAGGAATACCTTTGACAATGCTTCACATCATAGTTTTAAATTATAATTACATTACATTACATCCACTGTGCAGTAAGCATGAGGGTTCAAACAAAACAGATTTAAAATGTAGTTAAATTAATTCTTCTCCCCTTTGGACTTCACTCATACGTCACGCTTTTTGTCTTTATTTTATTTTTACATTTCTATTGTGCTTTATTCCACAACTTTCCACCGGATTTCATTGTTAAAAATTATAATTTTTTTTTAATTTGTTTTCTTTTCGTCGCACACAAGAGCGGCAGGACAAATCACAACTCAAGTTTGGTAAGAATTTCATTTTTATTTGTAACAACCTTTCAGACATTTTTTTAATTAACATATTATGTGTGAGGATCAGTATTCTGGGGATTAACCTTTGTAAGGAACATATACAAAGATCCCTTATCCTGTAAGGACAAATAATATTTGGGAACTGATATGTTTCTAATTAACAAACGATAAGTCGTTACACAAAGTCTAAACACAGTTTAGAAAAATACCCAAACTGAACGCAATCAGCTGCTTGTGGTGATGTACCTGTATGTTTTACAAATTCACTTTTTTACCAAGCTTTTTTATAAAACTCTAGTTAGAAATTGTCATTATAGAATAATAATAAGACAGAAAAAAAATTAATTGAAACGAATAATTATAAATATTAAATTTTTGATCTATATTCCAAGTTAAGAACTAATTCTCCACATTATACATCAGAAAATACAAAATGCAACTAATATGAAATATGCTTCTGTAATTCGATGTGTAAAAAATTTAAATAAAACTATCAATGCACATTTTATTGTCAGAGAATTTGTTTGTTACCATGGTGACAGCCACATAGCTTACGCTCGTGTATTTCTAGTTACTAAATCAATATCATTTATTTACCAAATATTAAATCATGCTACAAATTTTTTTTTTAAATATGATAAACAATTTGCTTCCATTTCATGATTTGTTGTAGGCTTTTCGGTAAAGCTGTTAGACATGTGTAAAACCTCCCTTCCCACACCCTAGGATGTTTTGTTTTCTAGGGTGTGCAATAAAGTCCGCAAGAATATCCTTTACCAGTTATTTTGTAATACAAAAGAGGAGGCTGAGAATATTTTTGTCATTTATTTCTGTGATATTTATCTCTAACATTAATTTTATTTTGTTTATTTTTAATTAAATGTATACTAAATTGACATTTTATGATTACTACACCTTTGTTTGACATTTTGCCCGAAACAATTATTCAGATATTTTAAACACGTTAAGGAAAATATGTGTAAAACTATTCCTATCAATTTATTAGAAGTTTTTAGATTATATTGCGAAATAATCATCGTTATTCATTATAAAAAAGTTAAAATTGTAAAATTGAGTAACTTTTAAAGCAATTAATATTAGGAAACAAGTGGGTTTTTTATGAAAAGATATTGCAATTTTTGTTTGTTTTTTTAATATTCATTTTATAAACTCTGTATTAATTGTTTTAAGGGAACCTCTTATGTTTTGAATCTATTTTTACGTCAGCTTATCGTATGAATCTGTTATATTTATTTCCCAAATAAATCATTTAAGGCATTTAAAGTCTTAAATATACTAAAGATGTAAAAATTATGATCCCAAAATTATTATTTCAGTAAATGTCAAAATTTAAGAATAAATCGATTTTCTCTAAAGTTAATTTTTTCAGTGTCTTTATAGTGTAGCAACGAACAGTAATTAAAATTATTTGCGATTTATTTTATAAAATCAAGGGCGAAAGTTAGTTTACTGAACTTTATGTAAAACATTACTTAACCTAATTTATTTTTTGAGGTGAAATTATGTCAGTAGTTTTATATATTTTTTTTTAATCGTACTATATTCTAAATTAACTTCAGTTAAACAAATAACTTTGTAACATACAAATCGTTTCTATATCTAAGATAAACAAACCGGGAAACCTCGTTATATTTACAAACAAACCAAATATATATTTTTTGTTTCTTCATAAAATATGTACTTTTTAAACCACAACTATCAAATTCTTTTGCTTTACAAACCTTCCATATATCTGATAATATTGCAAGTATAAAGTTAAGTTGTTAAGAATGTGTTAAGACGCAATGACATGATCTCAACTCGTAAATTATCATTATCGGTTTTCTGTCAATAAAATTTCTTATATATCAAAAACCGATTTATCAGCAAAATTGATTGTCATCAGCGATCTCTACAGTCTCTTCGTGTAATGTATCATTCTGTGTGATTAACACTTTTATATTTTGAAGAGTTAACAATAGTTTATACAAAGTTAATCTTTATTATAATTTATGGTATTTCATGTTTAAAAAAAATTACTTTCTATACATTTAAATATGGTCAGCATTAAAGCTCTTTAATTCCTCATCTTCAGTTCCGGTATTGCATTCACATATCTTATAAGTCTGTTTGTACAAATTTATTGTGAATCACTTTACAAAAAACAGTCATTATTTATTTGACAAGTGATTAAAGTTGTGATTTCATATCTCCAATGTTTAAAGTCATTTTAGTATAAAAAAACTTATAATTAACTTTGGTATAAAGAGGGATTAATGGATTATTAATGTATTATGATATATATATAATATATATATATATATATATATACCTTATACATATAATGTATATATAATTGATTCATAAACTTCATGAGGAACCAAATCTCGTTTATCCCGCGTGCCGTAGCCAATGAATGCATATCAGTATACACTTGAAATGATGCTACAATAATTCTTCTTCCTCATAACACTGTGCATGCTCTCCTTTTTCTTCAAATTATATTGTTTATTTTTCTTTTTATTGGATTTTATTTCTTTTAAAAAGATTAGCAATACAAATAAGGACTTCGGATTGTTAAGTAAACAATTCCACAAAGAGCAATCATTTGCATAAGTAATAAAACGAAGTCTGAAAACATTTACGTGATAATTTTATAGAATTCTCAAACCCCACAATTAGCACGTTACAAGCTCTTACAGTTTCACTTCCTTACATCATTTACATAATCATATTTTATTAAAAAATAACGTTATTTTATAACGTTACGATCACTGTTGCTAGTTGAATTATCGGTCACGTTATGCATGGCAAAACACAAAACTTGCAACAAATTAGAAATGAGGTGTTGTATTCCTACATAACACTTGACATGTATATAATGCATAAGTATTTTAAATAAAACTATCTGGACATATTCCATGGTGCCTGGAAGCATTATTACCATAGGGACAATTTATTTCAACACATTTAAATTACAATTGAATCTGTTGGTATAGATAATAATTAACAACAAAACTTAAATAATAATAAAAAATTTGTTTCAAGTTTGTTTCTGTTTTTGTCATTTTGATAAAGATGTTGGAAATCCCTCCCCATGCATACTACAGGGTTTCATTTCCCTTTGTGCCTTTATAACTGACAAGCCCGCTAGAAAACTTTTTACCAGATGTTTTGCAATAAAAAGGACGTGGTTGAGAATATTGTATGTCCTAAAAGACTGTAATATTAGCTCTTACATTCATTTTCTTTTTAAATTTGTTTTCAAAATATATATATTCCCGGCTTATTATTATTTTATTACCCTCTTGTATGACATATTTGTCCTAAAAATTCAAGCTTTAGTTTTTTGTTCAGAACTTTACAAACACGTTGGGGAAAATCTGTGTAAGTTAATTCTACAAGTTTATTTAAAACTTTTGCAATAAGAGCTTGTTTTAGTTAGTACAGCCCTGGTAATACCTAACTTTCACTTTTTCTCATGAAATCTTCGGAATGATCTCTCTCTTCCAACTTTGCTATTAACACTTGACCAACTCTTGTTCTTTTCCTACCCCGAAGGCTATAGGTATTTATGTTACGCACTTTTCTAGCTTTTCCGTAAGGCGATGATGACAAGGAAAAATTATATATATTTAAAATTGTTTGATTATAATTTGAATATCATAATGGAAGTAACAGATGTTTAATTTAGTAATTTCATAGAAATTTATCTTCATATTTTTATTACGAAAAATTATAATTAAAAAATTATAAACGTTGAAGCATTTCTGTCGTAAGCAAAATACCAGTTTTTTGTCAAGTATAATTTGTTTTACATTTATAAATTATTTAAATATAAAAAACAAATTTAGATTGAAAATAAAGTCTACGACTCTTTGACATCAAGTAAATTTTACTATAAAAATAACTTGTTCTAAATGTCTAATTATCTTTAAATATTTGTTATTCAAAATAACACTACACCTATAATTTTTATGGTTAAACTATCAATCTTTTGACCATAAATAAACACATTTCTTTTCCCGACTCTTAAACTTATTTTCTAAGGAAATAAACTTCTGTTTTTAAACAAATATTTTTTTCATTTCCACAGGAAAGTACAACTTAGTCGAGTAACAAACTTCAACAAACTTATTTATCGACTGAACTATTATAGTTTGAAATGCTTCTATTAATGGTAAAGTTATTATAGTTTGAAATGCTTCTATTAATGGTAAAGTTATTATGGTTTGAAATGCTTCTATTAATGGTAAAGTTATTATGGTTTGAAATGCTTCTATTAATGGTAAAGTTATTATGGTTTGAAATGCTTCTAAATGGTAAAGTTATTATAGTCTTGATTTTGCCCCTAACCACAATCACTAGAAATTTTAAAATACAACACAATTATCTGATTATTTGTACTTTATTAATTATTTCCACTAAATGCCCTAAAAATAAATGCCCTAGTGGAAATAATTAATAAATAACAATTAATCAGATAGTTGTGTTTTATTTTAAAGTTTCTAGTGATTGTGGTTAGGGGCAAATTCGAATCATTATCATCATTATTGTGAATTTCACCACAGTGCTCAACAAGATTGTATCTTATTATAGTCTGAAATGTTTCTATAATTGGTAAAGTTATTACAGTTTGAAATGCTTCTATTAATGGTAAATTTATTATTTTTTGAAATGCTTCTATTAATGGTAAAGTTATTATTGTTTGAAATGCTTCTATAATTGATAAAGTTACTATACTTTGAAATGCTTCCATTAATAGTAAAGTTATTATATTTTATAATGCTTTTACTAACTGTAAAATTGTTATATTTTATAATGATATATATTATATTAAATGAGTTTAAATCAGATTGAAATAAAATGATTCTTAAATATTTTGAACAACCTGTTTGGCTATTTAATCTTTGAATTAGGAAACGTATAGTCACGTCGTTTGTTCAAAAAACCCACTTCTAATAACTTAACTAACATAATTCAAATTATTTATAATGTAAAAAATAATAAAAGCTTTTTACAACATTAAGTTTTCTCAAGTAGCCGAGAGTAATGTAAAAGCATTTACTAATGAAGTAGCATAGTGCTTCCTTATAGAAGGCCATGTTATGAGGCCTCCACGAATTGTGGTTTATGATTATGTGTTTGTTATTTGTGTCTATAGCTACAATAAATTCTCCAAATTTGTTTCAACACCATTTGAGCACGTACACATGTTCGAAATGCATCTTAGTTTTAATTACTTGTTTTGTTTTAAATATTTCTTACTAAATTGTATAGATTTTTTCAAAGTTTATAGTTCAAAATAGTTTTCTATAGTCTTTTTGTTTTACCTGAAAAACCATTGTATTTCCTAAGCCTGGGGTTTTTACTATAAACTCGATACACATTTGTGGTTAACATTTCATGAAATACGAAGCTTATTTGATAAATACTTTCTAGACGTTGTTTACAATAAACTCAAATAGTTTTTATAGCAATAATTTTTTTTACTCCGAAATAACTCAAAAATCAATTAAGCAATAAGTAGTTACTTTTTCCATTTTAGTTTCAGTTACCTTTTTAATGTTTTTAAGTAATCAATAGAGATCTTCAATTATATGTATTTATCTATATGTGATTTATATAATATGCATAATGGGTGGCTCACTGTAACCTGACAATTATTAAACAGCTGTTGATCAGCTGTTATTTTGTTTAGACTGTTGATTGTTGCAACAATTTGGAACACAACTGATGCCATTTTAGCAAACATGGAGCAGTGAACAGTTCAGCATCGTTCATTTATTTTATTTCAAGCCTCTGGATTGTTTATTTTAAATAAAATATTGTATTTATCTTAATTGGTCTGTCTAAAATAATCATAACTACTTCCGTTTCGTCTGCAACAGTACTAAAATAATTCAACATTTCTTAATAATATTAATCGCTGATAAAAATGACAGCTGAAACAGAAAACAATAAAGAGTTGAACTACTTAGAACTACTACATCATGAAAGATAACAGCAAACATAAGCTTAAACTTTACAGAAAACAGACTCAAACAGACCACACCACCCATTCAACTTATTATCACCCTTTAACACTTTAGTAGCAGCTTACAATAGTTTTGTAGATAGAGCACTGAACATACCTATGGCGGGAATGATTTTATCAAAAAGATACATTTGATCAAACGTATCGCAACTACCAATGGATACAACCCCTCTATCGTTGATAATTGCATTCATAAAGAAAGGAGAAAGAAAGAGAGAAAAACTCAAACTAGAAAACAACTTGCACTATCAGAGCCTATAGAATCCAAACAATATATAACCATAAAATACAACTTGAAGCCTCAATGAATAATATCTTCCGCAAGCAATGATACTCTATAGCATGCCATACTAATAATAAACTCCAAAATGTAATAAATAAAAAATAGCTCCAAAACTGCTGCAGATGTTTTCCAAGAAGGAAGAGTATACAAACTATCACGTAAAGATTAATTTTATATAGAACAGACGGGTAGAAGTTTTAAACAAAGATTTAAAGAATACCTACAAAGTAATAAAACACCATTAAACCAAAGATTTAATATTACAGAACATCTTATAGGTAATAACCATAGTTACAGTAACATTGATTCCAATCTTGGAAATCTTCAAAAGTGCAAAATAGGAAAATTACTAAACATATTAGAGGAGTTCCAAATTTATTCCAACAGTAAACAAAATCCTGGTATTTCACTAAATTGAGATTTGCCTACAATACATTATAACTTGCTTAATTCTCTGAGTAAGAAAAATCATTAAGTTAACTGATTGAGAACAAGATAGTAGGATGTACACGGGGGCAAAACCTATATTGATTATGACTAAAGTGGCAAACTTGATGAGTTTTAAATTGTATAGTGTGTTTAAATGTTCGTGTATTTATTGTGTGTAGTCTTATAATTGTGACAAATACGAAACATGATCATGTCTCTTTGCAGATGAAAAGGACGTAGCTAAATAACATTCCATAAGGATTATTTTAGACAGACCATTTAAGGTAAATATAAATTATATCGTTCTTTTGTTCTTGAAGTTTTTTTTAATAGTGAACCTGTAATTGTTACGCAATGGTTATTTCGTATCAATTCCATGTTCCTGTCATGATGCTGTTCCTTATCGGAATACTATTAAAAAGTGGGTGGAAAATTTCAGAAATAATACATCTGCATTATCACCTGATAGGGCTATATATGTACGTACTCTAGAAAATGTGCACCTATCTGTACTGCAAAGCCCAAATTTTACTTTCCAATAATGCTATTTTATTTTGAAATTTCTCAGGTTTTATTGGAACACCCATTATATATATTTATATTCTCTTTCAGGAAAGATTTGGTATTTATTTGATTAAAGGGAATATTAAAACAGTCAATCATTATGTACAATAGGAAAAAAAAGTCAGTTCTAAATTAAAATCAGCATTCTGGATGCTATTATGTTAATGTTTTATTTTAACTCTTTTGATTATTTTACCAAATAAATAAACACATTATGTTAAATTAAAACAACAAAAAATACAAGCAGTTGGCATCTATTGACAAGTATTTGTAAAAAAGAGCATACAAAGACATTCAAGTCTGTTCTAATTCATAACTATGACTGGTCGATAAAACTGATGCCAAATGTGTAAATAAATCAAACAAACTTAACTTATAAAACCACAACTTCTCCCACTATAATGTCCTTTATACCAAAAAAAAAAAACTAAAATTTTTCTCAAATAAGAACAACCATTTCAAGTAAAATAAAGCCTACATTGCATTACATAAGTAATATATTTTATTGAAAAAGTCAGTCTTATTCCTGTGTTTCCAAAAATATAAAATGTTTCCTACAATAATGGCTTAACGATGTCTTTATTTATTTCTAACAGTTGTTAATACAAATCATTGTTGAGGCATGTTATTATTTGTTTAAGTCATGTATAACAAAAACTCTGAGGTTTCTAAATTATATAATTATAGAAACGTTCTGTATTTTAATAAGTTTCAAATTGTAAATCGTTAGATTTTAAATTTTATTTCTGAATATCAAATCTTACTCAATAACTAGAGAGAACACTTACCTTTCGGACATTTTTTTCCTAATTTGAAACTGTGGAACTGAATGTAAACGCTATGAAAATGCCAACAGTTCAGTTCACACTATGGCAGTATCATCCAGTCATCCATTTTAGACTACCTAAGAGCTTCAAACATTGGAGAATTCCAATGGCATGCTTTAATGTGAAGCTTTAGAATTAGGTTAGGTTAGTTGTATTCTGAGTTAGAGACCGTTAGCAGTTGTACAATAGAGTAGAAAATCCTTGAAGTTATCAGAACCGTACCGTTAGATGGCAGAACTAGAGACACAAATATTTGAACTTCAAGACGAATTATGGAAATGTATTTTGGTTTTGATATTCCTCATCCTATGTACATAGCAATGCATGAATTCATAACATTGAGCAGAGTGTTATTGTTTACTTTGAAGCAGGCGCATTATAATGCAGTTAGATTATTGTATACACTTTTGTCTACATGCTAAAGAGCACTCACATTTTCCCTACTTTGGCCACTTTCACTATTTACAGAATATAAATGTCATTATGTCAGTATCACAACTCTACCAACATGGGTGTCATATATTTTCAATACCAAACTTCAATATAATTTATTTTTGTGGATATCTCTACAACTGTTTTTATTACTGTGAGCCACGTGGATACATAATTTAAAAATACACATCTGTGCCTACGAGTACTAATAGTGGTTTGAGCTAAATTTGGTAAACAGATTGCACTTATGAATCTTGTTTTAAAGCCATTAAACAGCCAAACTTTGCCCATAAACTCAACTTTTAATATAAATTCCCTTATATTAGGACTAACCTTTTACTAAATTTTTTTTAAAATCATTCCCTCTACAAAGCTTATATTTTCTTATACAGGGTCATTCAAAATTATGGGTCACTATATCTTGAGCTGATTGTAGAGCTGAAAATAAAGAAAGAAGTTTTTATAAACATTGGTCAGGAAGGGCTTCGATTTCTGTCTAGGATATTTTGTGTTTTTAAAAGTAACACAAAATTAGCTGTGAATTCATCCGGATTGTCTAATTGTGTTATTTACTGGCTGCGCTCCACGTTTTCCTCTCAAAGTATTCCAAATATATCCATAGCCACTAACTATCCTCCCTCAAAATTGTAGAAAGGTCATGAAAAATTATTTTATTCTTTTTAGACCGTTTTAAAAATGTGGTATGTTAAAAACTTGTTTTTATATGAATTATTATTTTCTGTTTATTTAGTCTTATGCCCGGGTGAAAGATTTCAATCGGTTTTGTATATCCAATAACTTTCACAAGCCATGAAAAATTTGCTTCATCCGACTTCAATATTCTGGTTACCATTCAAAAGCGATAACGCGGTAAAGCGGTAAAGCGGTAAAGCGGTAACGCGGTAAAGCGGTAAAGCGGTTAAAAATAATCTCTCTTATGGCCCAATTTTTATTTATTTAAACAAATGTAGAGACAATAAACCAACCAGAATATTGTATTGTCATCCAAATCTGACCTATGATCAAATTTTCAGGTCTACTGTATAGCTTATCGGGACGTTAATTTAAACTCGATTGCAAAATTCCACCCGGTCAGACTGACAGATATGACGGAAACCGAACTAATAAAAACGTGGTAAAAATACTTTGTTATAAAATTAATGAAAACCAGACCGTAAGTTCTAAGCACAAAATTTTTTTTTTTTTTTTTTTTTTTTTATTTTTTTTTTATTTTTTTTTTATTTTATTTTTTTTTTTTTTTTATTTTTATTTTTTTTTTTTTATTTCAACTACAACTAAGTTTTTATGACCTTATCTAGTAGTATTCATTTCAATATAATAACGTTAAACAAAACAATCTATTCCACTGAATAAACGATCACATTACCAGGTCCAAAGGCTTTCTTCGTTTAAGCCTCCTCACAACATCACTACTATTTAGTTCTAGCATCTCGGAGTTGACATGACTCCATAGTCTCCTAGCGTGTCTAACTGCAGTAGTCCTGATTACTTCTTCGACAGTTTCCATACGAAGATCTCTATGGATATTATCATTCCTGATGTACCATGGAGCACCAATAGCTGCTCGCAAAACCTTATTCTGGAATGTTTGTATAGCTTGAATGTTGGTCTTTTTAGTGCAACCCCACAACTGTATCCCGTATGTCCACACAGGTCTCAGAATTTGCTTATACAACAATAGCTTATTGCAGGTATCTAATTCGGATCTTCGGCCAAGTAGCCAATACATTTTCCTATATTTAAGGTCAAGCTCCAATTTCTTTTTTTTTATATGTGTCTTCCAATTTAGTCTAGTATCCAATATCATACCAAGATACTTTACTTCATTTCGACATGGTACTATCCTAGAATTAAGAAAAATAGGCATTGAATTGATTTTTTTATTTGTAAAATTAACTTGAGTTGACTTAGTCTCATTCAATTTCATGCGCCATTTCTTCGTCCAAGCACTAACCCTGTCTACGGTATCTTGTAGTTTCATGGTTGATTCCTCTATTGTATCCGCTGATGCCATAATACATGTATCATCGGCGAAAGTAGCTGTTGTTGTTTCCTTCCCCTGTGGTAAGTCCCTTGTGAAGAGCAAGTACAGGGTAGGTCCAAGGACACTTCCCTGAGGTACTCCTGCAGAGATCTCTTTAAATTCCGAGTATTCGTTTCCATGTTTAACCCTAAAGAGTCTGTCTGTCAGATACGATGTCAAGATCTTGGACACCCAAATTGGGAAGTCTTTTTGGAGTTTGTATATCAAACCCTCATGCCACACCTTATCGAAGGCTTGTGATACATCGAGGAAGACACTTGAGCATATTTTCCTGTTTTCCAATGCAGCCTCAATAATATTTGTTATTCTATGTATCTGGTCAATTGTAGAATGTTTATTCCTGAAACCAAACTGGTGATTAGGAATCAATCCTTTTTCCTCTATTATTGGTTGTAGACGTTTAAGCAGCAACTTTTCAAAAATCTTAGATATTATTGGCAATAACGAAATAGGCCTGTAAGAGCTCTTATCGGTTGGGTCTTTACCATCCTTATGAATCATAATAACCTCGGCTACTTTCCATTGCCTTGGTACATATTGTAACCTGAAAGAAGCATTTATAAGAAACAGCAATTTAAGAGTAGCTGTTTTCGGTAGTTGTTTTAATACTTGTCCCGTAATTATGTCATATCCAGGAGCCTTTTTAATATTTAATTTCGAGATAACTTCACTAAGTTCTTTTAAGGATGCAGGCTTAATTGTTATTTCGTCATTTCTGTGATCATATACAAAATTCAAATCAACACCTTGATTCGGGAATGGCTGAAAAGTTTCTTCCAAATACTTCGCAAATATTTCCGATTTTTCTCTGTCATTTCTAGCCCATTCGTTGTTACATCTTCTTAAGGGGGGTGTTTGTCTCATGGGTCTCTTGACACTTTTTGCAGCTTTCCATAGAGAATAGTCTGTATCTTTCTCTGCTGTCAAGCCTTGAAGATAAGTAGAAATAGAAACATTTTTAGCATCCCGAATCTTTTCTTTTAGCCTGTTACTGAGTCTATTTAATAAATTTTTATCCTCAGGAGAGCGACTTAGTTGCCACTTTTTTCTGGCTTTTCTCTTTTCAATTACCATCTCACGTATGTCCATTGGCAGGTTACCAGTGTTATGTCTAATCTCATCGTATTGAGGTGTATTTTCCCATGCCGATCTATGCACACTTCTGATGAACTGGTCTACTTCATCTTCCAGCTGATCAGGTGTTTGAAGTGGTACTTTAAGATTTAAGAGACTCTCAAGCCTCGTTCTAAACCCATACCAGTTTGTTTTGTTAGTACATAATCTAGGAGGTACTTCATTATAGATAACAGTTTGACTCAGGTTCAAGATTACAGGTGTGTGGTCTGAGGACAGATCGTTGCAATCAGTGACCTTTAGATAGTTCCTGGACAGCCCTTTTATGGCGAAGAAATCTAAAATGTCTGGTGTTTTATTCATGTCTGATGGCCAGTAAGATGGACTACCTGATGAATAAAAGTTGCATTTCACCTCCATTCCAGCATCATACAACATTCTCCCCTTTGGATTGACTGCTCTTGAACCCCAATAGGAATGCTTCGCATTAAAGTCTCCTCCCACGATGAAATTATTGCCAAGTGATCCAAAAAGATCCACAAAGTCCTGTCTCTGAAGGTTATGTCGTGGTGGGCAGTATATAGCTGCTACTTTGAATATTTTACTATTTGTTGTTATACTAATACTTGTAACTTGCATTGATTCAGCCTGAATTCCAGCAGCTTCTGTATGTTTAATAGAGTTTTTAATTATTATAGCTGACCCACCTCTGGACTTGTTAGATGGATGAGTCATGTGATAAATTTTATAGCCATGAAGTCTGCAGTAAGACTGATTTGTAAAATGAGTTTCAGAAATTAAACAAATATCAATGTTTTCATTTATCAGAAAAACTTCTAGTTCCTGAAGTTTGCTTAGGAGCCCATTAGCATTCCAAAATTATTTTATTCTTTTTAGACCGTTTTAAAAATGTGGTATGTTAAAAACTTGTTTTTATATGAATTATTATTTTCTGTTTATTTAGTCTTATGCCCGGGTGAAAGATTTCAATCGGTTTTGTATATCCAATAACTTTCACAAGCCATGAAAAATTTGCTTCATCCGACTTCAATATTCTGGTTACCATTCAAAAGCGATAACGCGGTAAAGCGGTAAAGCGGTAAAGCGGTAACGCGGTAAAGCGGTAAAGCGGTTAAAAATAATCTCTCTTATGGCCCAATTTTTATTTATTTAAACAAATGTAGAGACAATAAACCAACCAGAATATTGTATTGTCATCCAAATCTGACCTATGATCAAATTTTCAGGTCTACTGTATAGCTTATCGGGACGTTAATTTAAACTCGATTGCAAAATTCCACCCGGTCAGACTGACAGATATGACGGAAACCGAACTAATAAAAACGTGGTAAAAATACTTTGTTATAAAATTAATGAAAACCAGACCGTAAGTTCTAAGCACAAAATGACGATTTATTTTAGTAAATCAATGATTTTACTCTTGAACGTTGTTATATATATATATATTTTAATGTTGTATAAAATACTTTACCGAAATTCGTACTCTGTAATTTCACATATTCGTAAATTTTATTACTATTACTTCTATTACGAAATCCAAAGTTTTTCCTACATTATTTTATTTATTTTTTTTTCTTAACCTGAACTAAAATATCTTTATCCATAATAATTTGTCTGTAATAAAATATATAAATGTTAAGTAAATATGTGAATGAATTGGGTTTGTATTGTTATTTCATATCAATCTGTATTCATTTGGTTAGATTAGATCGACGAGTCCATTTCCCGTCAATTACAGCTACTTCGCCTTTCCCCTACACTAACTTCTCACATCGCCCATTCTAAAACAAAATATCAAGATACTACTGATTATATTACAATCTACAATTTAGCAGAAGCTTTACAAAAACTTCTAGCTCGATAAAAGTTCGCGCTCGTTTAAAAGATCAGGTTTGTAGAAAGCTAGGACTCGAGCTTGATTAAATAGGATCGAATTTAAAGACCCTGGCTCGCAACCCCTACTCAGCTTCTCCCAACTTTCACCAAATTCACTATTTGTAGGATGTGATTCCTGTGACAACTTTGTATCATTATCACAGCCCCAAACACCTAGCAAAGTGTAGATCATATCTCTCAATAGATTACTTGATGTTTCAGTTCCACATTTGTTGTGAGATTAATCATCCCTCTTACTTATAATGTCAAGAAGTCTATTCAGAACACTCCATTACCATCCTAAAGGTTCCACTATCTACCTCATCATTACCTCTCACTAATCTCCCTCACCTGTATACAGTCTTTTGAGCACGATGTCATTAAACGTATCTTATTATTGTGTTAAAATATTTCTTTATAAAAGTTATTATTCATTTCTACGTCTTTATTTTCTCAACAAATTTAAAATACATAATTTGTTAATACACTTTTGTTGGATAATTTTAGTTTTAGTTTCTTAATTGAGTTCAGTAATTTTACTTTAACTCTTTATTTAGTACTTAAAATTAATATAATTATAAAATAATAGAGTTATATTTCTAAACTTAATACCCCTTTCTTTATTAAATCATTAGATGAAAACAATTTGAAATATAAGTGCATTTATTAATTTTTACTTGTCACATGTTTTAAATAATTATTACTCTATATATTGGTTTTATGAATGGTATTAAGTATTGCTTATATTTCTCATCTTCCGGTGCATATTATATGTTTTTTTTTTTTTTTTTTTTTTAAGTAACCATTACAATTGTCACAGTATGTTTTTTTATTTAAAAATATATCAACTATAATACATTATTGTCTTTCAAAACCAATGGGATTTAATTTTAAAACGTGAATCATATGGTACTAGGATAGGTGTTCAATGTAGCCACCATTAATTTCTTATAAAAGCTGTAATCTATCTTCCAGAGAGCAGGCTGCATCTCTCAGTGAAAATCGCTTCTACTCTCTGAACTTTTGAATCCTTTAGCTGTAGAACGGTTGTAGGTTTTGTAAGGTATCCTTTAATTTGCCTCAGAGTTGAGAGTTCATGGGAATCAAGACTGACTATATTGGAGGACACGACACAGTGCAATATCTAAATTTGACTTACTTCCCAAAGGTTTGTGATAACAACTCTTCACTTGGATTATACATGTGTGGAGGTGTCCATCATGCATGAATGTTATGTTATCAATCATGTTTTTGCAGTTCTGGTATCACGTAAACAGAAAGAAAATTTTCGTTGTCCAGTAATTGTCACCTTCAAAAACTATTGTCCTAGAGTGAATTTAGTTCACCTAACCAAACTGTCACCTTCACTTGTTGAGTGACTCTCTGGGCGTCATTAACCTACCACATTCTGCAATCGTGAGAGGCAGTACTACAATTTAGATGGTAGTAGTCTTTATCACTTCAAAAGATTTTTTTATCAAACCAACCTTCATCCAATGAAATTAGAACTAATTCTAATAAGAATAATTCAAGTCTTTTAGGTGTATCAGTAACCGAATAACGGTTTGATTTTGTAAAGAATCATTCTCATTTACCTTCTCAAACTGCGCCATACTGGGATCAACTCGAAGAGAAATTTTCTTAAGTCTGCCTTCACCGTACTTTGCTCCAAGTAAGACTTCAGCAACAACTACGTCTTTCAACGGAAGCTCTTCCTGATTTTTACTGCCTTCAACAAAACCGGTAATTTCCGACTTTTGTATAATTTTACATTGGCTATCAAATAGCTGGGGCGATTAATTAAACCATTACGAGTATGGAACTTTCATAACCTTACTCTAATGCTTCTACCACATTCATAACAACACTAAGAGTCCAAGTAATATTTGTAATGTTAGAGACATTATTGATGAATATATAATTACAGTTATTAGGCTTCAATTTAAAACCTATTCAAACTTACAACTTCAAAAGAGTAAATTTTGAGGCGTATTTAGACATTCCTTAAGGTTTCCTTTGTTTGAAGCCTCTTTATGCTGCTTCCTTAGGCCTCTTTAAACTATCTGTTGTTTTATATACGTATCTTAAATATTACTTTGAATGGGGAAAATAAATTGTATAAAACTTTTTATCAATTTATTTTCCTTAATAGTAAATGTGAAAGATTTAAACTATTATAATTAAACCTCCCTTAACCACATTGTTGTTTATTATTGTTTATTATTGTTATTATTTATTATTGTTGTTCATTATTGAACGGTAAGCCTAGTTTGTTATTAAATATTATGAATTTTTTGGAGATCAAGAAGACTTTCTATAATTTCTTATTTGGCATCACCACGAGTATCAAGATAATACCTGAGAGATGGTGAAAATATATTTATTTTTATAATAAATATGAAATGTATAAAATTGTTTAGATTAAAAAACTTTTTAATGTCATTTTTTCCCCCGATAATTTCGGTAAAAGGTCGTAAATAAAATAATCGAATTGTGTAAAGTTTCATTTGCGAAAAAATATATTCGAGACAATGTTAAATAATATTACAAGTGGTAAAACAAAATTACTGAATTTAAAACATTATTGTCGTATGGTACATAATTACAGCAAAATGCTTAGGTTAGGTTAGGTTACGTTATTTAATGTTTTTTAGTTTTTTTAAATATAAACAGTAATAGGTTATTCTTTCAACAATGCACTACCAGTGATTTTATTATAAAATAAATATATTTTCACCATCTCTCAGGTATTATCTTGATACTCGTGGTGATGCCAAATAAGAAATTATAGAAAGTCTTCTTGATCTCCAAAAAATTCATAATATTTAATAACAAACTAGGCTTACCGTTCAATAATGAACAACAATAATAAATAATAACAATAATAAACAATAATAAACAACAATGTGGTTAAGGGAGGTTTAATTATAATAGTTTAAATCTTTCACATTTACTATTAAGGAAAATAAATTGATAAAAAGTTTTATACAATTTATTTTCCCCATTCAAAGTAATATTTAAGATACGTATATAAAACAACAGATAGTTTAAAGAGGCCTAAGGAAGCAGCATAAAGAGGCTTCAAACAAAGGAAACCTTAAGGTTTTTTAGTTTTTTTAAATATAAACAGTAATAGGTTATTCTTTCAACAATGCACTACCAGTGATTTTATTATTTTAATTCCACCTTTTAGATTTTTAATAAATCTATTTTTATCATCTTCCTCTTCGACAATCTTTCTCCTTGAAATTGTGAGTTAACACAAATGAACAAAACTAAATCAAAACGTACAAACACACAGCAGATAACAGCTGTTTAGTTATTAACGAACTCTAGCAATTATTTGAACTCTCATTGGTTCATATTGATGACGTAATTGAAATTTATTCCGTAGCTCTTTATAAAGGATAACTTTGAAAATGTAAAAGGTAGTGTTAAATATGGTTCCTAAATTTTATTTTGATTTTCCTTACGTAAAGGAATTATTGTTAAGTGTTAATTTATTAAATGTTTCTTTATTGTGTCTTAAGAAAGTTCGTAAATACTAGCCCAATGTATAATAATTATTGTTGTTCTCAAACTCGTTGCCATGGTAACATGCCAACAATTAGAAAACCAATGGTTTTAACAAATCATATCTCAGGCATAGAGTTTCTTTGTGGGGTTCTGCAAAAAAATAGTTTCGTCACACTCATTTTGCATTGTAACTTACTTTCGAAATAACCTTTGTATTAGATAAACATATAACCTTAATATTTTTACTCTAAACCTACAATGCAGATGTAAAGATAAATAATATAATCTATCACTAGTATACTGTATTTTTTATCACTAATACAAGGTTATAAAATTAAAATTACAATTATTAATTCCGTAAATATTATTCAGTTTAAAGTGTTTCCAGACCTACTCAGAACTAAAGTGCAATGAGAAGATCCTTCAATAATGTTTTACCTTTGAACTACCTTCTAGTGTTTTGAATTCACAAAAAGGGAAAGCGCGAGAGACTTAAGATAATCATCTGAAGAAGCTTTTTATCTTTAAGATGTTTTACATTTGAAGATAAACCAATTGTAAAATGTAATGTAAATTGTGATAGTAAATTTTTATTTGGAACATCAATTTGTCGTCTTTATTATCGCAAATAATGTTTCAACGGTTTAGAATGATATTAAGGACAAAATATACAAAAAGTTGCACAAACTTTCTCATTATAGGGGAACAGTAAACTTGGTTAAATATACCAATATATAATTTGATAATGAGTCATAATGAGTGATAATTCAGAACATAATGATACTGAGTTTTATTAAGATACTAAAGTTTAAATTCGTAAAACTTTGCCGTTTATTTGGACCGGTTACAAACAGTTTGTTGTATCTACAGTTCAATGCAATGGGTTCCAAAACGAAACCAATTTTTTTTATTTTAAAGGAAATTTTACTCGGTTTAAGCGTGTTAAAAACATATCTTTTTCACGTATACATAAAATAGATACAGTAATGGTGTGTCATATTATCAATATCCAGTTTTTGAACGTCTTTTGACGTCCTCAGAGTTCAAAAAAATGTTTTTTTTTTAATATACTTGGTCGTCTGTGCAGAGCAGTACAGCTATACATCTGGAGACGATGTTTTTATTTTTGTTAGTAACTACCAAAGGAAAAAAATACAAATAACATCAAAACCTCTTAATATCCAAAGAAAACATATTTGTGGACATCTCTCTAATATGTATGTTAGTGAGTTGTTGCTAAATAACACAAAATCAATCATAGAACTGTTATAAAAGACGTAATTTCTCAAAATTTTCTGAACAAAATTTTATAAATAACAGATTCGATCTCGTTCTTTTTCAAAGGACAAGACATACAATTTGACCTCATACTCGAATACGTACTTCATATACCATTTATACTAAAGACCAAAGGTTACTTATGTAGGTATGTTAAAGTACTTACTGTAGAACTACATGTTAAATGAAACATAAACATAAAATTTAGTAAATTGTACAATTGAGATCATATTGTGTTTTTATTTTTTTAAAACTAAATCATTTATATGTTCATACAATTTTGAGTAAAGATTTTTTACAACCTTTATTTATGTAACTTTTTACCAGTATACTAGAAAAAGAAAATTTTATTTAATACGTTTTTAAAATGGCGGACGTTCAAAATGTTGAACACCGAAAACCATTAAAAATATTAACAAGACACAAAAGACCATTTTTAAAACACAATAATATATTTTGTGTTTTTCTTCTATAAGTCAAAAAATAATCAAGTTATAGGCAATAAACTAAATTAATTTTTTTAGTTACACAACACTCAAAATTAAGCTAAACCAAAATATTGTGATAATTGGAATGATAATGTTACGATCGATTGCCAAAAAAGACAAAAAACTAACTTATAACAGTTTCAAAATGGCGCTTGGTGTTTTATTACTAATGTTTATCCCTATTAGTTAGAAAATTGCACAATAATTACATGCTATTTTGAGTCTCATTGATAATATGACCACCTTTCATTTAGTCACAAATTGACTTTTCCTATATTATGTTGCATCGTTTTATATCATTTCACTCTAATGGTGATTTTTCTAAAGAAAATACTTGTTTTAACAAATTAATTGTTATAAAAACGGATATGATGTTCACCTTTTATAAAAAATATTAAAACGACATAAAAAAAAACAACGTTAACATCTTACATTCCTAACAGTTAGTTCTAATAAAACCACACAGAATTGGCATAGAATTTAACTACTTTGGTAAAGTTAGTTATGCTGTTGGAAATATATATTTTTTTAAATCACTCAAAACCAACTATTTATTGTAAGAACAATTTAAAGGAAATGTTAGGGAAACCTAAGGATAAAAGAGATAACATGACAAGAAAAAGCTGTGTTTATAAACTGAGATGTTGTAATGTACCCTATGGAGGCAAAACAATTAGTAATTTCAATTGTAGGTTAACAAAACACGAATATAGTTGACGGTTGAGTTAAAATGTTCTAGCTTTTCTAATCATATAAAAAAATTATTTAGTGTCAGATATTTATCGTAATTGATTCCATGTCAATGGATATATAGGATATTAAATGATTTGGAAATTTTATACATTAAGAGATTATTTTGTAAAGATTCGAGTTTAACTTTGAACAATAAGAGTTGTTCACAAATTTTCCGCTCTTTCAAATTTTGTTTAGGCCCTATCATCATAGTTTCCCCATATCCCCCCTCCTCAACCTTTTATATTAGATTTATTTGTTTTAAAATTAACTATTGTCATAAATCCTAACCTAACCCAACTTTCTATCTAAGGTTTATTTTATATGAAAATTAAGAGTATTGTCATAACCTAACCTCACATAACGTAACCTACCTATCTCAAGTTTTTTTTTACGAAAAGTAAAAGTATTAACTCAGTATTAGTGGTAAGTTATAGTTTAGTTATTGTAGCTCATGTATCACTGAAGTTGGCGACTTTGTCGTTGAAACGCGTTTGATTAAGTAAACGTAATTTTTGTGAAATCTTTTATCGTGTATGAAAAGTAACAGTTGTGTCATAAATACCTATCCTAACCTAACCTAACCAGACCAATCTTCTATTTAAGGTTCATTTCGTATGAAAAGTAACAGGATTTTCATAAATACCTAAACTAACCTAACCTACTCTTCTATCTAAGGTTTATTTTGTATGAAAAGTAACAGTTTATTTGAATCTTAATATTTCTTGTTATTCTGTGTTAACTGTGTCGTGAATACCGTAATTTGCTAAGCCATGTCAGCAAAAGTAAATAAACTGTAGAATATACTACATACATAACACGTTGATAAAATTTTATTATCAGAGCCCTTATGTTATAAAGATCACAACAGAATAAATGATGTCTTCTGTGAAGAGGCAAGTCGCTTTTCCTATTGTAAAATTCACCAATAACATGATAAACTCGTGTTTTAGATTCAGAACAAAGGGAAGATGCTATTGATTTGTCTCAGTTTATATCTGATAATGTAGTCTACAAGATATCTCTATACCATCTGGAACGATTCTTATGAATTGTTTAGGATTTCAACTTTAGTGTAAGATACATTAAAGAGGTGGAATTGATATTCGTATAAAATTCTGCTCCCAACTCTTTGAATGCCTTTGACGTGGTGCTTGATATTTATAAAACTATTACTTGATATGTATTAAATTTACTTTCGGCAATATCAAATATATTCCTCTACGGCTGTAAAATAAATCTGTCTTTTAATTACTTCTTTTTTATTAAATACTTTCATAATAATAATCTGTTGTAAGGGTAGTATATCAGGCAATTTAAACAAAGGAAATTATTAAAAATTATCTGGCAATTTATTAACTGTTCTGCTATGCTTTATATGATGTAGATTTAATTATGAGCTTTTGAAATTTCAATATTGAACCTACAGTACTAAAATATGTTTCACCTCTTAAAAAAAATTAAATCGCATTCTTTAATGAACGAAAGTGAAATAAATTAACTTTAAAATTGTAATAATAAAAAAAATTAAATTTTCTTACGTACAATTTTATTTTAAAATATTTACCCGATTTTTCAGCTTATTTGATTAAGATTTTTTAATTAATTTACTTTGCCTATTTCTGAATAATTTCAGTCATTAGATTGAAGGGATAAAAGTGATAAATTAATTTATGATTAAAACTACTTTCATTTTTAAATTTAAACATAAATATTTGGTTTTTTATCCTCCATGTCATTTATAGAAACTTATTATTTTAGGTACATCAGATAATTTACATAAGCTAACGACTGTTGACACTTAGCGAAATTCCAGTGCAACAAAATAAATGATCTCATTGCAGTTTAATCATGATACTTACCCAGGCATCGTACAATGTAATACCGAAAAGTTGGTTTCTTGGGCCTTGTAGGAAATGTTGTTTTATTGCTGGACCACAGAGTCATCCAGTAGTTTAAGTATGTTTTAAATAAAAAGTTGTATGAGTCTCATACTTGTGGAGGAATCTCTACTCGCTACGCTCGTGTCGGTGACTCAGCCCTGTCTTATCTCGTATCCATACGATTATTACATTTTCAGAGGTGATTAGGCGAAGATTGATTGTTCATTTTAATATATTTCAATAGAAAACCGAGGCGAGAGACAGAGATCGATAAAAAAATAATTTCACAACTCTTCAAAACAATAATGTCGCATTTTCATTTATGGTTGCCTTGAGAATTTAGAGTTCCATGATGGAATAATACATATGAGTAACGAAAATGCATTTAAATCACGCGTCGCCTGGGTGTAATTTACACAGCTATCTTCATATATTAAGGTGTTTTCATTTGAGAGTTTAATAACAATAAATGAAAAGAAATTCTTTTATACTTTGAAATCAATTGTTTAAATACTAATTTTCCTTTCAATTCGACCATTACAAGTTCAAACTCATTTTATTTGGTATTCACGCTTAATTGCGCTTAAATCGCTTCATTAGAAACAGAAATGAAACCCAGTGGTAAATTAACTTCCATTTATTAAATGTTTTAATTGTTTAATAAAACTGATTTCAAATTATTATTGAACAAAGCATTCCAACCAATTTGCTTTAACTATTAAAATTGGATTAATTGTAATTCATAAACAAATTTACAAACATAAAAGTAGCCTAATTCAATTAAACAAACAGAAAGTCAAAGTTAGTGATCAATTCAAAAAGTTTGCTCAATTGAATTTTTATAATTAATTTATTCTTTTTTCCGGGATTTTAATTCAGAAAGTTTTATTTCATTTAAAACAAAAATATTTACACAAACAACCTTTTACAGTTAGATTTCTTTTATCTAAATATTTCTGGTAGCTTGATTTAAAGCTCACAAAAATGTTTCTTCGATTTTTATAACTTAATTAGATACTTCTTATTTATGATATTGTAACCTTAAAGGATTACTTATGGTGAGAAGGCCGTGGTGATCCCGATGTACTTACCTGGATTTACACTTTTTTACGTAGTCTTTGGTTATTTAAAAATAGATTTATTAACGAATAACAAAACGTCCTCTATAATGTTTATGTGTGTTTGTGTGTGACAAAGTGAAATTACAATAAATGAGATTAAATCAAATGACGGAACGGCCCTGTATAAATCCTATACAGTATACAACTGCCAGATTTCATTGATATCGGTTGTGCCTGGTTTGGAAGATAACTGGTAGTCTAAAGATTGATTAGTGTATTGCATTTATTATACACGATGTATGAATATCATACTATAGACTGATGTTTTATGTTTATTTTTCTTCATCAAAAAATAATTTAGTATTATTTTTATTGCATTACTTAAACACGAAACAATATTTACATAAATACAAAAATGTTAACATGTTTTCATTTTTAAATATACTAATTTTGTGTTTCATTATATTCTAATTTATTTTATATCACCCAATAAACTGAAATGGTAAGTTCTAATTAGCGAATATGTTGTTCTATCTTCTGGTATTTAATTTAATTTAATATTATAATTGCTTTATATTTAGTGGAAAATCCTTTGATAGCCTCATAAAAATAAGGAGAATTGAGTATAAAATAGAGACCCCTAGCACTTGAACAGTCCGTCAGGGTTGGAAGGAATCACGTTTTGGTCAAGAGACCAGATAGGAAAGATGAAATATGGTAATCTTACCCAAGAATATGTGAAACTAGGTGTGATCCAACTAGATACATTGGGATTGCACAGACTATACTCACTACTGTAAGTCTCTGATGGCTTTGTATTGTATGTGTTCAATGTAAGAGAGGACTTGTTAGTCCTATAAACATAGTTCCTTAATAAATAATATATTAATAATTCCCACTCACTAATAGATTTAAGTATAAGAGACAATGTATTTTCCCACTAAACTATGATATTAAATTTTTCTCTCTGACTCCGTAATATATTTTATTTCTGTTCTTTATATTCTTTTATACAAATAAAATAATATTTCTCAATAGACGTAACATGGTCCAGCCAATTCTAACACAGAACAACTATTTTTCACGACAACTATTTTTTTTTAATAAATAAATAAAATAAATGTCAGAATAAGGTTTATATAAACGAAATCATTATTCTATGAAACATGGAAATGTAATCTCTTCCAATAAAACAACAGTATTTTCAAAGTAGTCACACAAGCTCTGATACAGACCTTAGAGTGAAACGACAAATTCCTTTCTTATATACTTTCTATAGAATTCATTTTATGAAATATTTTGCTCGAAGGGGATTATTTTCTTAGGTAAAGATGCGTTTTGAAGAATTTCATGAGCTAAAATTGCTGATTGCAGCAATTTACTTTAAAATACCACTATTTTACTCTAATAGAGTTAAATACTCTTATGTTAAAATACGACTGTTAATGACTAAAATCGACTGTATTAATAAAATAATGATTTCGTAATAAACTTTTACACTTTTATATCAATTAATTTTTTTTAATGTCGCAATTAAATATTGTGTTTCTAAATTAAATGAAATATACCTTGCTCGAATTATCTAGCCACATTTTTTACGAACCATAACATTATAACATCAGGACAGTGGAATGGAAAACCGCAACAGATCAATATACAATATTGTGCAGTTTCAGTATCAATTAGCTTCTACCATTCAGCCATTTTATAAACCACAATTACAGTTCATTCCAGCTGAATTTATTATATCTAACAGTACATTATATCTATATAGTTCCTCTTAAATGTTAATCTTATCCGTGTTCTCGGATTAAGTGGTCTAATAGAAACTTAACATGTTGTATACCTTTTAATTTTAGATTTTTGTAAAATCTATGGCAAAAAAAATGTATTTCAAACATGTAATAATATTTGTTAAGAATCTGCGGCTGTGTTCAGTAAGAACTGCAATTATTGAATTTATACATAAAGCTCTAATTCTCCATCACCTTCCACTTTACCTATTTGTATGTAACTTTTATTCTAGATCCACAAACCAACCAATAGTTTTACGACTTAAAAACACAAAACCTTATAATGAAAATTTCGTGTTTAAAACAGCTGATTAGTTCCATCTGCTGGAATAAATCAAACAATAAAGTTTATACTTGGCTAAGACTGGTGTAAGCAATTTTTAAATTGACATCCATTTGCTTTTCTTGTCAATTTGTATAGAATTTCTTGAGACATTGGTTTTATTGGAGGTTAGAAGTGCACCATCTTTGTGCATTGTTTAAAGCAGACCAAACAAATTTAATACTTTAGGGGAAAAAACAGTACAGAATTATAAAAGCTTCCAGACTCCAGAATCATAAAATAGCAAATAGAAAGTGAGGCCATATTTGTGAATGAAGTATATAATACGCAAAAGCTGGGATCTGACAAAGAGAAAATCAGGCTTATGTTTCTCAAACTGCGGCACGTCTACCCGGCACCAATCTGACCACCGCTATAAGGTTAATCAGGCGTTACTAATTTCACAACTTAACCCGGCACCGAGGCAGATTAAAGGTAGGCGAGCGAGGTTCCCCCTCCACAACACCAAACATACATACCTCATTCTCTTCTTTCCCTCCATCGAACCCTAGGCATATCATCCCCTGGTGCCGGGTAGACGTGCCACCTCCCCCTAAACAACATCAAATATACACCCCTCATTCTATTCTAACCTAACCTAACCCATTTCTACAATAAATGTTAAAGTATTTATAATCGTAATAAAAAAACGGCCACACTTTTGTTATTGTCTATCTCTTCGTCTAGTGAAGCTTGTCTAGTGATTAAGAGAAGAAAAAAGATAAAGGCGGGGTTGAGGGGGAGTAGTTTTGGTAGAATGGGTAAGAGGGGTGGCTGATGCCGGGTTGACATACTGTGGGTCGACGTGTTTTTTATAACATATAATGGTTGGTGCCGGGTTGAAGAACTCCCTCTCAAACATACCAACAGGAGACTTCAGAGATAGAAGGTATGTTCTGATGCTAAATTATAACATAATGAAATATAAATAATTGAGACTAAAGAGCGAGATCAGGTTTGCAAAACTGAACACTCTAAACCCGTTTTAATGAAACTTGTTTGCAATGACACAAAGTTGTATTAAAAAGTTTCCACGAATACCTTCTCACTCTAAATCACGTCATAGCTAAAGTTAGACCGCTTTCATTGTGCAACCAATGATAATACGGTTGAACATCAGCGATTATAAACACAAGAGTGACTACAACAAACTAAATATGTTTATTAAATTTTGTACGACCTAACAGTACGACCATGAATTACGATTACTAGCATCTGTATTTGCTTAAATTTTACATTCGTATGCATAAAACACACAGCAGTGTATGACTGAATAGTTTCGACGGTACAAATAAAGTTTTACCCCTCTATTGAAAATATTTCCATGTATTAAAGTTTTGTTTGATTTGCAAAATTCGAAACACGATGTTCACATTTGTAAAGCTGTTGTTGTTAACAATACCGGTTAGCGATATTCTATGTACCAAGTTTAATGAGAAATAGATATTGACCTCAGGAAAAGCTGACTTCACTCAACTTGAGCTCTGTATTGTGTTTACAATCTAGGTTAGGTTTGATTGTAAGTAAATATTTGATAAATTGAAAGTCAGCAAAACTCTCCTTCCTGTAACCAAGACTTACTTTATAATTGGAGTTTTTAGTTTACTTACTTTCTAATAAATTAGAGTTGACAGAAGTTTAATGATAAGGAAATATATATATAACTTTCGAAGCATTCGCTTATCGAAATGCAATCTAAAGAATAAATCAACATCTATTTGCGGTGAAACAAAGACGTTGTTATGGTAAATATCCATTCCAACCCTGTTAAACCACCCCAGCTTAATACCATTACATACTTGCATTTAATATGTGCCCATAACTCACTCCAGTCTTGTACAATATGTCCTACACTAGCTTCCCTTATGTGTAACCATGTCCTTCACACTCTCCAGTAGGGATCAATATGCCCATCACTCTCTCCCTTCGTGTGTAACATCACCCATCTTCCATAGTATTCAATACATCCTTGCTTCCATTGAGAGTAATATTTATTGGTCCTTTATTGGTTCTCAATCAATTTTATTGTAAGAACGTTTTGGTCTTCAGATTGATTAAAACTATAACCTGAATCTAATAAATGGTAAGCTAGCTTTGAATCTGTTTTACCATACTTCCAACAATATACATGTCCTTTTATAGTTTTAATTGTCTGCCTGTATGACCTATGTATTCACTATTACATGCATTACAATTAACTTTGTACACACCACTATTATATAATAACTCTGTTTTGTATTTATTATTAACTAGCAACTTCCCTAGATTACTATCACAATAAAAAGTAAGTTTCGCTTCATTTTTATTAGTTATTAAACCCCCTATCTTATAACTAATATTACCTATAAATTGTATCTTACAGTATTTATTTGTATTCTTATCATTTAATTTGAATAGCATATTATTAGTCTTTTTTTTTTTTTTTTAATAATGTCTATTAATTCAGCTTTGTATCATTATTTAAGGAAATTTGTTTAATTCTATGTTGAGGTCTTCTGGCGTGCTTCCAACTTCAATGAACAACTGTTTAACCCATCTCCTTTGTTAAAACCCATTGTCACATAATGTCAGGTTATTTACCTTCTCAGGTAGTCATGGCTCAGTCCCCCTTCCTTGTACTTAGATGTTGGTACATAAGTTGGATAGTTCAGCTGTCACAATATATTGTTGAATTGTGACATTTAAATGCTAGTTATTATTTACCTTAACAAAAACTTGTACAAATATTTGTATGCAATATACGTATAGCTTAACTGTTTTCAACTAACTCAGCTGTTGCATACTTAAACTTGTAACTTTTGACAATCAGTATTGATAACCATTCCTTTTAATAACGGCACCTCTAATTATATATTAATGTAAAATAATCTGGTTTCCACCGTTTCACGATTGATGCATAATGTAATCCTTGAAAATGCACACTGATTACAATATTTGATTCAACTGAGATTTTTTTTTTATCGAACGTTCAATAACAACCTAATTGATTTATTTTCGTCTTCTTCCGTGGAATTTAGTTATTATTAAATACTGCATGAGTTGGTGAATACGCCTTATTGCTACTGAGTTGTATTTGTTTTGGCAGTGAAGTTTTAATAGATTTTATATATCAATTACTGAAATTATTTGTTTTCGGTTCAAATGATTTTGTTCATTTTTTAAAAATTATAAATCTATTTCCTCGGTGAATACGTTTTCTTTATAAAACGTACACTATTCTTACCGTGAAAGATGAAATAATTATAAAAATATTTTACTTTTTTTTAATAAAAATAAAAATGTGTTCAAACTTCTGTAAACAAAATTAATCTTTAATCAGATTAATTCAGTTTTTAATTGTTGTAAAATTCATAATCACTTTGCCAATCAACGACAAATATGATTAAATTATATATTTTCTAGCGTAGCATCTTAAATTACCCCTCAGCTATCCAAAGATGTCAGGTATTGAAATGGTATTTTTCTTCTCGATCCACAGTAAGTTAATACAACTTTTAAATATCTTAAATCGGTCAAACTTGATGACTGCTACAAGGCTCAAACACGGTACCCATTTCAAATCATGAAACTCGCTTTCATCGTGTCTAACGTTGCCTTCGTTTGCTTCCATCTTGTGTAATACTACCTTTTATTGCTTCCAAAGTAATCAATTTTATCGTCACGTTTTAATGTGCATAAGATTGTCTTTACTCACGTTCAATGTTTTAACATGGTACAAACTTGCTTCAATCTTGTGCGTCATGGCACTCGTGCGTTAAAGTCCCACACGTGCTTCCATTGTGTGAAATATGGTATTTACTTGCTTCCATTCTTCATAATATAGCTTTTTCTATCGTGCAAAATACGTTGTTAAGTAAAACAATCATTCACTTAAATTTCTCTAGTTTAATTATGATTTTAAATGGACTCTCAAAAGTTTTTTTTCTGTTTTAATTTTTGAACTCATTTATGCATCGATTATTTTGAGTTTCATTAAAATAGTTTCAATAGTTTGTATGAAAATGAAATGCAAAAGAGCAGATGAACAAACAAACATAAAATTCGTGTTTATCTCATCCTGAAACTTTTTTTAACGAAAGCTAAATATTTCTCTCTCATATTAAATATTTTTTGTGACGATAAGCTTAGGATGGTTTTTATTTGGTTTTGGGGATGAACAAGTACAATTAAAACTATTTCTATTATCAAATTAAATTAACAGTAATAGACAAAAAATAATACAATTGAGGTTTTGAAAATTATATATATTTAAATAATATAATATAATATTGAAGTTCTAACTGTAGTAAAATAAGTGGAATTTAGCCTTCTTTCTTAAGTAGAATAGTAGTTGTTCATTATAAAACCCAATTTTTTATTGGTGTCGCGAAAAAAGCGCACAGTTAACCCTTTTGGAGTTACAAAAGGAATCCAGCCCCTATCTTCTTAGAAATAATGAATGTTACACAGAAAATAAAAGTTGAATTAATTAGTTTCTGATTCCCATCACACTTTATCCACACTTTGGACTGTCTAAATGATTAAATACTGAATAGTTTTTAATCATTTAGGCGTGTTTAGGTTAGGTTAGTTTTTATATGTTAGGAATTATATGTTCAAAACACTAAGTACTCTAAACTAGTAACTATAACTTTAACACTAGACCTACTAACTTTAAAACACTAAAAGAGATGATTGCTGCTCCAGAAAGGACCACCAGAACAGTAATGACAAAGATGGGGTGGGTGAGGTGGGGAGGATGCTGGGGAGGATTGTATTTGAGTTATCGTGATGACTCACCTCCAATCAGCTCCAAGTATTCATTTCCTGGTAACGTAACCCCTACCCTAAACTGTCATATTGGCCCCTGTGCGATTTCTTCGCACAAATCTGTAACTTATGTGCGCTTTATTCGCTGTGCGCCTTTTTCGCATAATCTTTTTGTTTTGCTTTATTTTTAACATTTTGAATATGATGTTTTAAATTATTACTTTAGTTATCATTTTTTAACTTGAACTAATCTTGTATGTTTCACTATGCAATTTCAGTACAGTGACAATATACAGTATTAAAATTTGTACTATTTTAAAAACATTAATATTTTCTCTAATATTAAACGGAAATGTTTCTATAACACCATTCCATCAGTCTTGTCAATCTGGGTATTCCAGTACAATTCATACAGCGCGGATTGAAAATAATTTGCTTCCGTATCACAGTCGTGTAAATAAGGAATATCTTTCAATTAACTTCTAAAGTTAAACAGATACTCTACAATTAAAGCACATTGTTGCTGCTTTAATTTGAAAACTTTAAAGTCAAAGTTTCCGAGTAGGTAAACTTAATTAAGACAGACTTTAATAGTAACAATATACCAAGTATTTGACAAGTGAATGTAACAATAGGAGTATTCCTGGAGGTGTCATTCATTAAGCTTGCAACTTTTTGTTTCTCTTGTTTGTGACGATGTTGGGAGGAAGTTTTGCTTTCGAGTATTAAACATTAATTATTACGCTCCTTTATTGTGATTTTTATTTTTTATGTGTAAAAGATTTTTCCTCTTGTTTGTCTTGGAAAATATAAAATATTTAACTTATCGTCTCAAAACTAATTAGGAGACAGAGGTACATCAAAATTGTTTATGATACAACTCCAGTTGTTATAAAATCACATCATGTATGTGTACATGCTAATGGGGGGGGTGAGAAGAATTGTATTTTAACAATTTCAAAATGAAGGCAATGCAAAAGCTAAAGCTTATTTCGTTACTTCACCACTCTCCTGTAAAGTAATTGTCATTTCACTGGCAAAGTTTTCTATTCTCTTTACAATTTACGTATGAAATCTCCCGTAACAACGTGATCTTGTAGTTAGCCTAATCGCAAACACGATTTATTGAAAATTTGTACTCAAAAATATTTTAAACATAAATAAAAATTAACTATGAGAGGTGAAACCCACGGTAAATGTCAGCCATGTTTTTAATGTTTGTTTATGCTATAGGGGGTTATAGTAACCTGGTGGGGTTGTATCCAACTTGCGGTCAGTCCAATTTGCGGTCAAGGGTAAAACCGTCCATTTTGCGGTCACCCCAAAAATGTCGTGGGCTAATCGAAAGATATTTGTCCAATTTGCGGTCACATATTTGAACCCCATATAGTGAGCCTAAAGTCGTGTTGAAGATTTGAAGTGGGGGAAACGTTTACCGAAATTCGTCGTATGCCATTTGTTTTTTTGATTCAATTCAATGTTTTTTTGAGTCAATCCAAATTTATCTATAGTCTTATTTTAAAAATGTCTGGGACTGGCGAACCTTTAGTACGAAGTATGCTTGTAATGCGAAAGAGTATATTCTATAAATATTAGTATCTATTTTTGTTGTAGCTCTCTCCCTCTCTATTTATATATGTATACAGTGTTTGTTTATTATTCCCCCTTTTTTAGGCTCTATTTAAGTGAACAGAGTCGTTTGTTCGTTCTGACTGACTATCCTCTCGTCAAAACAGTGAATTTGGTAAGTAAGAATCCCTGTGGATTCTGCCAACCGGGAACTGTAGACCAACACGTGAAGATGGCAAACGACTTGATTTGTGATTAGTAATTAACTATCTCTCAAGATGTGACCGCAAACTGGAAACCCTTCCACCTCCAGAACCTTGATCATCCTTCATAAAACTACACTTGACCGCAAATAGGACTGACCGCAAATAGGACTGACCGCAAGTAGGACGACACCCCTGGTGGTACCATCGGAGGAGGATCCCTAATTCTAGGAATGAAGGTCTGGCCGATTCCTTTTTCGACTCCAAAAAGGTCACTCATTGTTACACAAAACAATAGCTGTGAATATCGGAGGTAAACATTTCGGTGGCACCACCAGATTGTTTAAGGGCCATTTTTGATCTCTGCTCTCCAACTATAAAATCTAGCAACTATTTAGATTTAGCAACTCAACCTAACCTAACCAATTTCCACTCTAAAAAACAGTTTTTACTTCCCCTAACCGCAATGAAGTTTTTCAACGCTTGTAGACTATTGAAATCGAAATCCATGATCCAGATAGAAATGAACTGAAATGAAATGAACCAGATAGAGTCGACTGATATATATTTCTACTGTCCATCAACTGAATTATTGAAAATGTCCCTCCCTAAACTGGATGGTGCCACCACGCCTGGGTAATTCCCAAGACGTCTAACAATAGACGTGATGTGTAGGAGCAGTAAAGATAGACTATAGAAGGGTTTCGGTGACACTTTTTCAGGTAGAAATAGCAGGTCAGGTACGATGGTACCATCAGGTTACTATGACCCGCTATAGCTTTCATAATATTTTTAGGCTCATTGCAATTGTAAAAATACTTGAATTTAACAACAAGTGACGTAATTCTGTAGCTTGGGTTGTAACGGTTCTTACAAACCTGGTCTGTCAATACAATCCATTCTACAAATCATAAGAAACCATATTTTGATCGTTACATTTACAAGATCTGCTTGTATTGCTTTATACGATGGTTTTGGGTAAGTACCACGATGTCACTCATCAACTTGCTTATGTTGTGTTGATATCTCTCTTCGATTTTTAGATTTGTCTGTGACGTCAGCATGAACAGATGAAAGTAAAAATATTAAAACGTAACTTTCACTAGTCTAGTTTGAAGTTGTTCAAGAAACTGAAACAATAAGAAGAGTTATGCATTGTACTCCTTGACAGTACAGTTATCTGTCACCACGGACATTAAGTTCGCAGTACAACAGTCCATGGAGAGAGATAAACTATTCTTGTATTAAAATATGTTATAAAGGTAGATTTTTAAAATTTATATTTATTTTAAGTTGTAAACATGACAACTCTAATGTATACTGCAGCCTTTCTAACTAACTGATGGGCCCAGTTTAATCTGGGGATAGTTGAGATAGTTTTATTTAAAAAAAAGTTTTTAGCTCACCCCTAATGGTGGTGCTATGGAAATAAATTATACCCAAGTACAGCAACACACCAATTTTGATCAAAATGGACCCATAAAAAATCCCATGGACCCATAAGATATGATACTTCTTTTAGGAGTAAAAAACACCATTGGAGCTGAACATTTTCAGCTCTTAGTACGCCATACAAACCCTTTCTTAGCACCACCCTTTCTTACCCTTTCACCCTTCTTTGTACGCTTTAAAGACCTACCCGGAACCATGTTACAAAATTCATAGCTCTAGGCTTCTTGGATCAAGAGATATGCTTTTGGGGTAAAAAGCACCCTTGGATTAGAACATTTTCAAAACTCTTTCTTAGTAGGCGTCTACAGATCTACCCTAAACCATGTTAAAAAATTCATAGCTCTTGGCCTCTTGGATCCAGAGATATGATTTAGGGGTAAAAAACAAACTTGGAGTGGAACATTTTCAAAACCCTTTCTCAGTAGGCGTCTACAGACTCACCCTAAACCATGTTAGAAAAATTCATAGCTGAATGCAACTTGGATTAAGGATATGCTTTGGGGGTTAAAAACACCCTTGGAGTGTAAATTTTTAAAATATTTCTTAGTAATCGTCTACAGTAATTAAATTTTTGTAAGCAGAATCCTGTTCACTGTCTTATAAGCTCAGAAAATCTGGATGATAAGAAGTTTCTGTTCAAGGCACATTACTTGATGAAAATCTACAATTCTAGCTAATCCAAATCAGTTTAGTTTTTGTTATTTTATAATTTAATATTTTGTTAAATTTAACCAAAACGTGTAGGTGTGAAAGTTTAGAATTTCGTGAAATTTTAAAAGGTAACTATTTCACCAAATATTATGATTTTGAATCAGTTGAATTTCAACATTCTATGTTAATTCAAGACTTTATCATGTAATTAGCAAAAACACTTCGTTACGTAATTAGTCAGTCTGTGATTTAACTTGGTTAAGTTAATCAAAGTTAACTTTGTCAGTGATAAGAGATTGTATGAAACTTTGGTTTCTATTTATATCTACAATATACATATATTTACCCAATAAGCCTTATGCTTAATAACGATATGATAGAAGTAATCTCCAAACCCCAAATAAAACACTAACACAATTAACTGTATATAATAAAACCTTAAGTACATTTCGGTAACATAAATACTATCTTCAGAGGTATATAAACCTATACTATTATTTTGTAATAAACTTACAATATATCATAATTCGTTTTTGCTGAAGATGTCTAAAAAATATAGTCGAAACATCGTGTCAAATAAAAATTTATAATTCAAGATTCCTCACGAAAAATTTTAAAAGATTTATACAAGTTTCATTATAAAAATAGTGGAACTTCATTTCTGTTCCTAGATCAATTCTTTTGCATAGGTGTTCTGTTACACGCTGTATATTTCTAATTCAGATATGGTCATCAATTGCGTTAGATTGATAAAGTGATATTGTCTGTTGTATTAACTAGATGGATCATGTTGCCTTATCTATGACGTCCAGTGTATCATACAAAAGTTAGTTTATAGCTCAATAAACCAACAGGGGTGGTGTGACATTGGACATTATAGATAACGTAATCGTATATATTTATACAATTTATATCCTCTAAGTAAAATAGAGTTGTGTTCTGAAGATGGTAAATGTTTTACTGAAACGCCAATAACAATTGGTTCAAAACCTTTTCTCTCGGTGGTTCCCTAAACTAAGGACGTGGCAATCCCGACGACTCTAGCTGGATCTACACCTATTTTTGTGTGATTTTGGATTAGATCCCTTTCTTACATCTCTAGCATCTAGTCTCTCTTGACCAATTCTTGTTCTTTTCTGAGTCTGACGCTTTTAGGGTATTGAATAGCTAGGAATCTTTATTTTATGTTCTATTTTTTTTCTATTCTGTGTAAAGCAATAACGACATATATTTTTCGCCTTTAAACAACAAAATGGCGGCCATTTAAAAGTTTAAATGTAAAATATTTTTAAAACCACTTATCTTTAAAAAAAATTCAGAATAAAAAGTTATGTCTTTAATGACAAACAAAACTTTTTTTAAACTTTTTTCATGGTTCAAAAATAACCGATTTATCTTCTAAAAACTACCAAGTAATGTTTTTAGTTTTTACCCGATAACTCGGTTATCTTTTGAACTACGGAAAAAAAAATTTTTAAGTTTTGTATGTCAATAAAAAAGAACTTATTTTGATTCCTGAAATTGTTTTGTAAAGTTAGATATTTTACAGATATTTAATATTATACATTTTAAATGGCCGCCATTTTTAAAATATACAGAATAAACGTTGTGGTTTTTGTGCAGGGGTTAAAGGTTATGTAACAAATACGTACACCAAATTTGAGATCAATATCTTTTCAGTTTGCAAAGATATTGGGTGTTTATTAAAACAAATAAAATGGCTGATAATTCGAAAACTAACCATTTCCAGAGTTAAGTTTATTTTAACTTTTTTTTTCTTATTTTCCCTTATAGAATAGCCTGATAAAATTTGGGACAATATTTTCTAGACACGCTGTATATAAAGTGTTACACGACTTTTCAACCAAATAAATTAACCTCGACATAGCACAATAGGAGCCAAGTATTTGGGGGGGGGTTGAAACTCCACAAGAAGTGATCTCTAAAATTTTTAAATAAGATACAATATGTTGTTCGTCCAATAAACCGTTAAGTTATCACTCCGTTAGCACAAAACTCTTGTTTTAATTAGTTGACCATTGTAGGCTTTCGTGTCAACTTGGTGTTTGTCATCGTTTAACTCTTGGTTTCTTTGTTTTTTTTTGTTTTTTTTTTGTTTTTTTTTTAGTTATTTTGATTGCTCAGGTCTAGCTTTAGCCCTGCGTTCCTTCTATTTCAAGCTTTAGTTTAAAACTTTACAACATGGTTTCTAGTACAAAACTTTGGCTTTATCATTTTTCACAAGTTCTACGTTTATCACTTGATAACGGGAGTTGATTTATACCCTCGAAACCTTGTTTTGTTATACATAAAATGATATAGTTTTGTGTGGTTTTAAGGTAATCATTGTCTTAAGGAAGAATAAATATTAGTCCTCAGAAACTCTATTATCGTTAAGGTCGGACGAGAACAATAATGGGCGATAAAAAAATCGGTTGGAGATCTATAATGAAAGATGGAAGATAGGAATCTAACCCAAGATTAGACGAAGAAAGTTGTAAAACCGGTTAAGATTTTGGACAGCAATTACTAAAAATTAAAACGTAGGACAATTTAAAAGTAGTGTGTAAATGTTTTTAGTAAAGTTCATACAGAGAATAGAACAAAACAAAACATTTTTACTCCCATTCACCTTTCCCCTTAAGAAGAGACTCTCCAGAGAACTGATGATTATTTGATTTCTTTAAAATAAAGTATTTTGAAGTAACTTCCAATATTTTTTTACTCTTTAATTTCTTTTTTTGTAGAGAAATATGCAGCTATTTTTATAAACATACTAAAAAATATACATAAATAAAGCACTAATTATTATAATTGTAAAATTTTCTCCTTAATACAGACAATTTAAGTCAGCAATAAAACACACACCTATATATCATTGCACTCCTCCATTTTCTTTTAAATAAACTAAGGTACTGACAGCATAGTTTCAGTTTTTGGCAACTGTTTTATCATCCCAACATTCTTTTTCTTCTTTTCAGTTTAAACCCTGTCGCCATAATTCTTTCCATTCTATTAACAAATCCATATCTTTCTTCTCCTTTCCACAGGGAAGGCAATCTTTCTTTCAATTTTGTCTTTTTTTGTTAAATTCCCAAACGTCTATATAGCCGAACGTGTTTCTCCCACTACTTTGCTAATACAGTAATTTACAAGTATGTTTTAATTTTTAAGAACTGTTTTTATTTTCTCACATATAGACTACGTAATATGCAGAAAGTTATGTTATATGTTATGATTTATTGAATTTGAATATATATATATATATATATATATATATATATATATATGACTTTTTATGTGTTCTCAATTTAAAGTGTTTACTGGAATTTAAATTGTTTATATCGCATATCGTATGAGCAGAAGACTTAATCAATTTTTGTGGGCATATTTTGGCCATTTCACGATTTTTTTATAATTTAAAATTTTTCACTATCTACCATAAATAAAACACAAAAATTATAATTTTCTCAAAATACGTATTACAATTTCGGGGGAATTTTGCTCAACTGTAGGAATACTAAACAAAATCTCTCAAATAATGCCAGTTCCTCGGTTATCGGTAAAAAAAACAAAGAATCAATAATGGGACTGTTATAAAAATTTTAATGAAATGTGAAGATTAATGATCCAAATTGGTTTACAAAATCGTTCCCTGAATAATAAAAAAGATGTTTTAAATATGTTATAAAATTATATGTGGTAGGATGTACATAAATAAATTCAGTACAATCTCCTGCCATTCATAGCATTTTTTGCTATTTATATTTATCGACTTGTTTCGGAACTCCTCCATCTTCGAGAACTAATTTAGTACTGCTAAATAAATAATGTAGAGTAATAAATTAATTCTGGAAGATGGAGGAACTCCGAATATAAATAATAAGAAAATGCTAGTATTGACAGATGATTGTACTCAAATTAGTTTGGAATATCCATCTGTTGTTTTCTTCTTTATAGTGTGGACCCCAAACCGGTTTTAATGTGGCCATATTTTGGCCAAAAGTCGGTACTTTTTTTCCTTCAATATTTTCGACAACACAAAATTTGTAAATAATTCAAAAATAAGATAAAAGAACAAAAATTACGAATTTTTATCAAATTCTAATAAAGGATTTCTATAAAGTGTTACTCAAGTGTAGCTGCTAAGGACAAAAGCAAAACGTATTAGACCCCACCTCTCCGAAAATCTCTGGAGTTATCGGTAGTCATTTTCGCTTATTAATTGACAACTGCCGAAATTTTATTTTTGGTTTTATTCTGGGGGGTGGGTGGGTGAGAAAGTTTGTGCAATATTTTTGCACCATTTATTATTATATTAGGTTTTAAAGATAATATATTGAGGTTAACATAAACTTTATTAAGGTAATATATTTAACTTTAATTATATTGAGGTTTTTAACAGATTTTTATTGCGTATTTATTTTATTTTAATACAAATAATTCTGATATTGGAATGAAATAAGTACTATCTCTTTCTGATATGTACTAACTCTATAACTTCCTATAGTTTATTTAAAATATACATATATAACGTTTATTTATTACTGATTTTCTTTTTAAATGTATGTAAATTGTCTAGAATAGTTATTTCAAAACATTATAAAACACAGTGTTACCTTATCCCACTACTAGATATCACCCAATCCACTAGAATTAAGCAATAGAGGTTAGGTTAGTTAGGTTAGGTTAGGGTGTTGTTTAGTTTTTATATTGTTTCAGTTAGACTTATCCCCCCTCCTTTTAAACCCGACTATCTAAGAACCACATAAACATCACTTCTTCCCTACTTTTTTACATCTTATTCTCTTGTAATGTAATGTTTTCCTTTCTTTTGTCCATTTTCAGATGTTATGCTTTTGTTTTACTCCCACAAGAAATTTAGTTTCAAAAATTTCTTCTCTAAATTATATCGTATCTAGGAAGTCTTCGTCTGTAATTCAAATTTATGGAGTTCTTCTCTACTTCTCGTACCCTTTTTATGCTTCTTATTTGTTTGAAAATTCTTACTTTCAGTGGGAATCATTGGACTATATCCAATAATATTTCAGCATTTATTCCTGATTGTTTCCAAGTTTCCAATTTTTCGTATATTTTTGGACAACCTAGTTTCTTTAATATTTGGAGTTTGCTCTTCTATTACAACAGCGTCTTTTGAACTTATTCATTTGATAAAATATGCGAATTTAAATAAATAAAATTAACAACATTCAATAAACAATTTGTCATTTTTCTGTCTATTATAATATTTATAACTTTGTTAAATCACATTTTATAGTTTCTAAAATATTACTCGAAAAATATTGTGAAAAATTTATAATCATCCTTAGATATACAGGGTGTTTCTGAAATACTTTGACAAGCTTCGAGAACGGATTCCTTACTTTAAAAAATAAAAAAGTTCCTAGAACAAGTGTCGGAAACTGCTTCGTTTTCAGACAATCCACCATTTTGTATTTTAACCAAAAAACATTGCTTTTGAAGTGGGTGAGATAATGAGTTCAGATTTAGCATACACATTTTCTATGTAATGTTTTACAAATGTGCAAAAAATGAAGACTCTATTTTGCACAGTTATTTACAAGACTGTATTATTTGAGTGATTATTTTATTATTTTCAAAATGCACCCGTGTAAAATTTTATTTGAATATCTGAAAATGATTAATTTAAAAAAAATAAATACAGAGACTAAAACGTTTTCTCTTTTAACAACAAATAATTTTTTTTGTGTGTGTAACAACGTTTTAATTATTTTAAATTTTTTATAATTTAAAAAAAGTTGCTTCTAACCAAATCTTAGGCTACGTGTTGTAGACAACTTACCAAGAAATGATGTTTTCAGTTTTTTTGGCAATAACTCGACTATCGTTCAATGTACAGAAAAATAAATAATAAAAAGTATTTGTAGTTAAAAGAGGAAACTTTCTTGTATCCTATAATTTTTTGGTAACAATTATAATTTTCGAAATATTCAACATCAAAATTATTAAACGACCGCCATTTTTAAAATAATACAAATAATACAGTCTTCATTTTTTAAGCACTTGTAAAACATTATACAGAAAATGTGTATGCCAAATCTGAACCCAATATCATATCTATTTCAAAACCTATAATTTCTTTTGTATAAATACAAAATGCCTGGTTGAAAAAAAAGAAGAAGAAAAAGCGTTCGGACACGTGTTCCTAGGAACTTTTTATTTATTAGTATGTTTGCGATCCGTTCTCAAAGTCTGTAAAAGTATTTCAGGAACACCATGTATAAACACAGACTTCCAATCACATTGAGATTGTATTTACTAATTATTTATTTGACGATGATCAGTACCAACCATACATCATAATAACAGTACAAGACAAAAGTAAATAACAGAGATACTAATTATAAATCTATTTCAATTTAAAATATGTAAACACAAATAGATTAGATATTTAATAGACCACATTATAAATAGTAAAGTTAGATATTTTAATTTAAATGCTACAATTTTAAAGTTAAACTCATGTTTAATACCTTTATTGTTTTATTTTTAATTAGTTGCAATAGCTAATTAATTAGGTTCATTGGAATGGAACCAAATACAAGCTCTAATTCTGTTATTTCTCTTTGTAAGCTTATACAGTGCTGTATATTGCACTTGACATAAAACGTATATGTACACATAGAATATTGGAAAGGCATATATTAAAGGAGAAAACATAACATGAAAATAATACATCAAAAATATAGTAAGGGTTCAAAAATGTGCACTGTTAAAAAAAAAAAATAAACAATAGACATAGTCACAAAATGTTGCTAAATAAACTGTGTAAGGGACTTTGATATGATGTATATAAATGAGTGAATTATATGTCTTTGTTTATTTTTGTGCCTTTTAAGTTGTTAATTTAGTCATATTTGTACGTTTCTTTGTCTTGTTGATTTGTAAAATTTGTATTATTGTTTTAAAGTTTTATTGTTTTACAATTATTTTTTAGGAGTCAAACCTGTTATTGTTGAGTTTTATGTCAATTGTTGTTTATTTGTAATGGTTTGAATTTTTATTATTATTTATTTACATTTAATAGCACTCGATATAGTTGTGTATTTATAATATTTTTTCCTTTTAATTGTTTGTTATATCTGATTGGATTGGTTGCATCCAGTGTGCTATAACTAAGTTGTAATGACTGCTATGGATCTTACGGTGTTTTTGCAACATAAGGGCTTATCTATAAGAAGTACAGGTTAGACAATACCGATGTAACCTAGCTGGATCTAAATTTGTTTTCATGTAGTCTTGGGTTAGATCCCTCTCTTTCATTTTTCCTATAATGTCTCTCTTGATCAACTCTTGTTCTTAACTCTAACGTTATTATTAGTGGGCTATTTACAAAATCTTGTATTTTTTGTTTAATTATAAAAATTTAAACAAATAATAATAATAAAGTTACTTCCAACCTAATCTTAATGTTGTAGACAACTACCAAAAATCATGTTTTCAGCTTTTGTCAATAGCTTAACTATCCTTTAATTTAGAGAAGTAATACAAAAATAATTTTATTTTTAGTTAAAAGAGGAAACTTTTTTGTGTCTTGTAAATGTTGTGTAAAATTAATTGTTTTCCAGATATTCAACAACAAAACTTTTAAACGGTCGCTATTTTTAAAATAATTTAAATACAGTCATCATTTTTTGTACACATGTAAAACATTACATAGAAAATGTGTATGCCAAATCTGAATCCAATATCTCATCTATTTCAAAACTTATAATTATTTTTGTAGCGAAACAAAGCGGTTTCAGACACATGTTCATAGGAACATTTTTATTTATTTGGATGTTTGGAATCCGCTCCCAAAGGTTGTAAAAGTGTTTCAAATCACACTGTACTTAACAATTATATATAACACAACTTGAGGATTTTCATATTTTTTAAAAAATTCCCTTACACTCTAAATATTATTTTGACATTTCTCGTTTTAAATTTATTGTCTATCTAATTTTCAATTATTATTTACAATCCATCGATTTTAGCTGAGATTGCACTTGTCTTAAGCCTATGAATTTCAAAATTTTAATTCCCCTCTTTTTACCGTCCCGAAGTTACCTTCTTATTTACAAAAATTAAATATTTAGTTTATTTATCTTGCTGGTAATTAATTATTGGTGTGTTTCAATTTTTCATAGATTATTATATTTTAAAAAGTCTATTGCAAAATCAGGATTTACAAAAGGAATCAATTAACTCTAACCTAATGAAGAAACCCAGACAAGGACTGTTGTTTCCTGTAAGAATCTGGGTTAATAGAAATAGACAAAGGGTGGGGTTGAGTGAAGGATAGAGTGGTGATTTGTGAGGTGGAGGGGGTACTAGACAAGATGTATTTGTGGGATCTAGCTGCAAATTACATTGAAAATGTGATTGTTGTCCCTGAGTGTGCGCGGGTGTGTGAGAGAGAGCGTTGTCTTATATCCACATTACCTCTCGTAATACCTGACGTAGCTAATCCTAAGTTCGAAGGAATCATTAATTCAAGAAATGGATATTTTTTTAAAATTCAACTTGGCAAACAAAATTAAAATGAGAGTAAAATCAGCTAAATAAACTGTGAAATTTATTTCGATAATAGTTCTAATAATTCTTTTCTTTATGTTAAATACCCTTTCTTACACAACTCACGTGAAGTAAAATTTGTACAGTTTTTATAATTGTGATACGATAAGACTTTAACTTTATCACAGTGAATATAAGTGACAAGCAGATGGAATGAGGCCAAAAGAGCACTTTTGAAGGAGCAACTTCAATTCAAAATTTCTGAGTTGGACTGAATCCAAACTGACAGTCCGTCGCACACGGAATATAATATTATACGAGGGGAAACTACAAAATAAAGGGAAATATCTTTTCCTACTCAATCACCAATGAATATTTATAAACAAATTATAATTTCGTTCATTCTAAGTATTGCTTTATTATTGGCTGTCTGTGGTTTCATAAAAAGTTAATTTAAAATGAGTGGTTCTTTGTCTTAAACTATTTTGCTGTTCAAGTGGTAAGCATGAATTCCGATAAAGTTATGGGTACTCCAGGGTAAATAGTTTGTAATAAAGGGCAGTTTGATAATCATTATTTATGTGATTAATTTGGTTTGTGTTCTGTGTATTGAGTAAGGTTTTGTGATGATGTTTACCATATTATTATTGTAATCACCACTCTATTTTTTGTGTTTCATACAGGATGTATTTAGAATAGGTAATATTTACAATCTGTTAATTTTCCAACAGAGTAAATTATGTGACAGTGACAGTTATAGTAAGAGTGGAGAGTATAATTCCAGTTTTCTTCGTTAACGACAGTTTCTAATATTATCTCTGTATATTGATCTTTACTAATAAATCTGTTGGGAAGTTTATGTTTGTCCTCTCAGATCTTAAAAACTATTGAAACGATTTTAATGAAAATTAGTAACATCATAGTTTCCAGAAGGTTTTAACGTTAGGTTTTCTCAATATCTCAATTAGAAATTGTGTTATGACAGTAAGAATGTTTTCCTATGTATTTATCCCATAAGGAAGTGGCAGTCGATGTTTGTTCCAGGTAATCACATCTATTGAACCGATATCAAAGAAACTTTGTTTCTGAGAGGAATATAGTGGGGTAGGTGTCGACAGAGCACCTTACACCTCAAGCTATGCAACTAATCGTACCTTTGAGTAAGGTAAGGGGAAATACGCTAGTGATGAATGGGTAATCACAAAAGTTTGAAAATAAATTTAACAATACCACTTTAACTTTTTTTTTTAGTGTTGGTTTATCATATCACTTGATAAAGTCCATACTCTAGAAAAGTTGTATTTTATTTATATACATAAATTATGACAAATATACTATAAAAATTGTGTTGAAGACATATATACAGGAATAATTTTTAGGTTATTTTGTAATCTTGGTTCTGATACAAAACTAAGCTCATAAAATATAGTGGAATATAACAGTTCAGCTTTGATTTAGTATCTTTCAAACGTAAGTTTATTAATATTGAAATCATTACCTTGTTAAATTCCAGTGTCAAAGTGCAGAGGAGTAAGAACCTTATAAATTGAAAGTGGGCTGTTGCAGAATAAGATCGAATGAATGCTGTTCATTTTGCTTTTATAAATCATTAAACTGGTGTGCTTTGTGTTAATATTATTTGATAACTTTTTCTTAGTACAAATTCATCTTGTAATCTTTAAACTTTTACCATCCACCATTTTATTACCAATCATCGTATATTTATTTTTTAATAAACTTTAAAATAATGTGCTACTTTCACTTTTTAAAATGTTCACCTCCCACCTATATGCCTCCTTATTATTTTGAAGGGTCCAATTTGACTTACAAAATTGCTATTACTGTCCCACAAACTCTCTATGAGTTTCAATGTTGTATCTAAACCCGTTCAAAAATGAAAAAACCTTATATTTATTTTTGATTATTCAGTATATATAATACATACATTTAAGTATCATGTTACATAGTTATTGCAATAAATGTTTATTCAATTCTATTATGATGATTTTTATAAAGACTTATTTAAACAGCACACATTTTGAACTCAAGGTTTGAGTGAGGTTTGCAAACCTAAGCAGACAGAATACTATTGACGCGTCATGCAATAACTCCCCAGACCCTTGTTAAGGGCTCTGAACATAGTCTTTATTAGTGCCAAGAAACAATGGGTGGCCAATTTGAACACTTAACTTAACAAGGTAATATGTTTAAATTACTGTTCTTGTGTTAATGTAATTTACTTTGCTTGAAGGAGGAATTGATTCTCAATTTATTTCCTTTATAACATGTAGGTTGGCCTCCATTTTGTTGAAGTCAAACTTGAACAAATTGAATTTTCTTTTAAAAAGGATTAAAATGATGCACCATAACCATACCTTTACATATTTTTTTTTTATCTCACCGTGCTTCCCTTTATTTTTTAAAGAGCTAATTCTTCATTTGTTTGTCATACAAGTTTTCTCTCACAGTTCTATCTAGAACTTTTAAAAAATAAATCGAGTGACCTTGAACTGACTTTTTGATCACAGTGACTAACCAAGTATATATACCATTTAACCTTTCTAAAAATAGCAGGATTTTTTTTTTTTTATGTTCCTTTTGTAACATCGGTTTATATTTACCTTTTGATAATAAAACAGTAATATTTACTTCCATCAGTTTCTTCCTTTATCTCTGGGGGATAAAGTTCCATCAGTTTTGCAAAGTTGACAACATCATTCTGAAGTAGTTTATACCGCAACTGCAGGTTCGCCTGATTCAAAACTGTAAAGATTAATGGCGGATTTTTATTTGAAGTAAATGTGTAATTTCGGAAAAAATCGTGTACGGGAGCAAATTAAGGAAGGGTGAAAAATAATTGTTACGCCTTAACTCAAAAACGGGTTGTACAACTGTCTGATGTAGTGGTGGTGGACAGTGTGTGACATTAAAAGGTACAATTAAATTAGGGGTAAGGACAAAATTCATTCAATTTTTGTTTGTCTTGTCCAAAACGTAATAAGAGAAAGTCACGTTATGGGTAAAAACATCATGTCGGATATCAGTTTCAGAGTGCTCCGAGTACAAACAGTATCTTTTTGGAATGTCTATCTACAGTAATCTACAGCCAATTTTAATCAAGATTTTTTATGTAAGTATTTTGGCTTTGCTTAAAAAACATTTTTTTTTGATAACCAAAAATCGATATTTAAAAAATTAAAATTTTCTCAAACTTTTTTCATCAAATTTTGCTCAAGTGTAGTCTCTAAGGACCTAAAGGAATAATATTATTTATATCTCTCGAAAAATTCCGTTAAAAAAAAAACTGTTACAAAAAGACGTAATTTGTCAACAACGATCCAACGATTTTGGGAATTTATAATTAAATGTAAAAACTAATCAGCGAAAGACGTCTGTAAAATCGTAAGTAAAATATTAGGGACCATGAAAACCACTTTAAAAGATCAATTACTGTATAATCAAATATTATTTACGATGATGATTAATACATAACGCATACGCAGTAAAATTAGACAATATAAATATTTTTCCCAAGACAGCTCCCATGTTTTATTTTCTTCTTTTCGTACAAATTCTGAACTTATAATAGTGAGCAATAGTTTTGATTTGTTTCATTTGTTTTTGGGGTTGGGTGAGTGACAAAGTTTGTGCAATACTTTTGTGAATTTATTTATTAAATTAGTTAATTAACATTTATGTTTTGGAAGTCTGTATTATTTGTGGATAAATTCAGTTTTAAAAGCTCTAAGTTGTAATTTTCTATTTTGCTAACTTTTATTTGAATTATTTTCAAGTAACTTTCTATTTTTTAGGTTGATGAACGTATAACTTTAAAACATCGTTTTGTGAAAACTTTTTTCCTACAAATAGACCTCGTTAAAACTCTACCATTTTAACTCTGACAAGTGGGCAGATCTTAAAGTCTTCAAAAACCAGACATCATGATATTTTCTCGCTTCGTATTTTGTATTGAAGCAGTAGAGTTGAGGCTCTATATTTTTAGCAACAATAGTAGTGATCGTGATAAATTTACTGTTAACGTAAGTTTCTAATCGCATAAATTGTGGTGATATATAGTGGAGCCTCGGTACTAAATAACATTTTTGATGACAGGCCAAAACGTGTAATTATTGTATTGACAAACATAATGTATGAGCTTGTAGCTTTTATTATCAGCTTTATAATGTTACCAGGGGACTTAAATTTAAGAAAGGCGGAACCAAAATGGTAACAATGTTTAGAAATTTAAAAAAATTAAAAAGACAAAAACAAATTTAGTGATTAACAAGGCTCAAGTTTATTGAAACAAAATTTCGACGTTTCAGATTTTATCATTTACAACTGAGAAATACATCCTGAGACAAAATTATCATAAACAGCTTATGATTAACAATCTTATAATTAGTAAAGTTATATGCCCTTAATACAAAATATTATAATTTAATAAAAAAATTAGTCAATAGATTCTGAAAATTTATCCCCCCTTTTTAGTTTATATATTTTATCGTTACAAAATTTAACAAAGACAATGAGCACAGCTTAACAATTAACAGGATTATAAATAATCCAAAAAAAAAAGATTATACGCCCTTAAATGTAAAAATTGCAAAAAAAAAAAAATGAAAAGATACTGATATTTATTCCCCCCCCCTTTTGACTTTTGAAATGATAGATTTTTTTTTTAAAAACAGTTACATAATATTACTTATTTTATAAATTTCTTAAATGCTATATTGGCCAATAAATATATCTATGTTTTAGCTAAAGAATTTATTATGAAATGAGTAGTTTATTTTAAAAGAAAAGGAAATGAAAATTTTGAATATTAAATTTTTTTAAATTGACGTCAATTTTGTGTTAATTTAGAAAATAACCTCTTGGAGGTTGTTAGGACCGAAAGTTTGCATGCAGGCTCCACCCAATATTTTTTTTATATATTTTATAATTAATTACACAAGTCTACATTTAAAAGATAGTTTTTAAGAAAAACATATTCGCTGAAGTAAATTTAGGCACATATACAATATGAGTTTAATTAAAGTTCTATAAAGTCAGTTTTTGTAATATCACTTTTGTGCACGTGAAACTCTGAAGCTATGTTGAACAAAACGTGTTTTGTTAACAGCACGAAACATGTTTAGATCTTTAGCTGTGTTTCTTCTACCAGCATAATAGCTATGGCAAAAAACATGTTTTTTAGCGTCTGTACAAAATCAGACATGTTGTAGCATTAATGTTCATTATTAAAGCAAATATCTGGTTATTTGTCAAAATTAAAGAAAATTAATTGTATAACAGAAATTCGTTAAGATTGTACTTAAAAGCTTCTTAGATGATTATAAATCTATTTATATATATTTAATTTTGTTTGAAACAAAGCTTGTATAAGACTTGCAGAAATCTGCAAAAGTCTGTAAAACGAAATTTTCTGATTTAAAACAGATTTCTCCAATTGTTTTATATTTGACATGTTCAATAAGATGTTTTGATCATTTAAAGTTCAACATTAGTTTGCACCTATTTCACATAATTGTTCAAAACTCAAAATGTGCCTTTGCAAGGTTTTGTAAAGTATGTATTAAGAAAAGTAAATTTTTATAATCATTGATTTTCAAAAGAACATTAAATATTAAATAAAACATGAAATACATATTTTAAAGAATACATGATAATTAATAAATTATTTTAAAGCATTAACAAAAATTTAAAATATGATAAAATCTGTAAGGGTGAGTACCTGGAAAATCCTGTCGCAGTTCACGTGAGCTTGTGCCGTGAAAACGAAAATTTATTAAACATTTTAGAACTAAAACGCACAAAAACTGTAGATTAACATTGTTGAAAGCTGAAGCAGGAGATTTGAAGACCAAGAAAGAAAATTTATCTCTAACGTAACTATGTATAGATGTCAGACATTGTGTGTGACTACAGGTAGACTCGCATACCGGTATTAGAGCAGATAGGCTGTCTTGCCGTCGTACTTTACCCTCCGATATCATACGATAATTTGTTTTGGACAATCTCGGCAGGTGGCAGCATCTGTCAAGCGACGGAAGTGTGTATGTGGAAGACGAGTTAATGAATTTATTTTTGCAGATTTGATTTTTTGAATTTGAATGCTACAGCTCTCCCCCCCCCGAAAGACGGAGTTGGGGTGGAGTCAGAAAGGGGGCCAGAAGGGCCTCCCACAAAATTTTGAAAAAAGGGACAAGGGCCAGAAGGGCCTCCAAGAAAATTCTAAAGAAATGGCCAGAAGGGCCTCCAAGAACAGATTGAAGAAAGGGGCCAGAAGGGCCTCCTACAAACTTCTGAAGAAAGGGGCCAGAAGGGCCTCCTACAAACTTCTGAAGAAAGGGGCCAGAAGGGCCTCCTACAAAATTTTGAAGTCAAGGGGCACCTGATAGAAACAACGCTTCATAATGCTTTTATAGTCACCACTCTAGGGTGTAGCCTCCTTCGGCACTTACTTATTAAATTTTGAAATTTCTACAGCGTCTCAGCTCTTCCCACCTATAATTGGGATAAGCCCAGGACAGAAAGAGCTGAAGGATGACGCAAAGGTCGACATTGCTGTGCATGAACTGACTTTGTACACTAAGGTACAAGGGGGAAAGGGGTGGAGTGGCACCTCGGGATACCAAGTGGAGGTGACCACTCCGGGGACCAGGGGAGGGAATGTGCATAGCACATTGGACTTACAGGAAAGGCCGGACTCAGACGGGGGGGAGTATCCTCTGAGCCGACCTTTACATTTAATTACAAAAATAAATAAAAATAAAAGAAAAACTCCTGAAGCCAATACTGGTCAGATCATGCTCAGCGTCGTTATTTTTTAAATTCCTCTTCTCCCATACGAAGAAAAATTTAAACTATTCACGGCTCTTAACAATTTCCGTGAGAAAAAAGAATTTTGAAAGGTCTAAACAAATAATCCATTTTTAAAAAATAAACAAAGAAGCAGTATGAAACGTTGGGCAGTCAAAATTGTTTTAGTGCCCAAGGCAGGGCATGTGATGTTTGACTTAAGGTCTTATATGTGTATCATGTGCCCCAAAAAAAAAAAAGGAATTTAATTTAATCAAAAAAAAAAAAAAATTGTGTAAAAAAAAATTTCATCAAAATATGTTGTAATTATAAAAAAAAAAAAAAAAAATGTGAAAGAAGTGTAGCAAAAAAAAAGAGTGTGGCAAAAAGACAGTATAAAAAGGTGACCCACAATGTGAGAAAACCCAACTCCGGTTTTCTCAACCCTAATAAAAAAAACTAAATTAGGAAACAAACATGTTGACCTGCTAACTAACAACCAAACAAATTAATCAAGACAAACAGGCCAACCATGTCGTCCTATATACAAAAACTGGGCCCCTATAATTTGGAAAAGAAAAAAAATTTAGCACACGATGATATATTATTAAGGAGTGTTCAACATTTCAATGAATTATTAAGAAAGTGCCACCATCTGCATCAACCAGTCCACCGCCATCTTGCCTATTGCTCATGATGATAAAATTAAAAAAAAATAAATAAAAATAATTTTCTTTCAAGATGACAAAAAAATTCAAAGCAAGCTCAGTGTTCTTTAACGAGTCTACTAATCGCAGCAAATCCACTGCCATTTTAACTGTTGCTGATAATTATTAAAAAAAATAAACCAAGTAATTTAAAAAAAAAATTCTTTTAAGATGATGCAAAAAAATGAAAGAGCCAGAGAAAGACTCAAGAATTATATGTAGTGTAGCTGTTGTGTATATGTGTGTGTGTAAGTATGAATTAATACAGACAAGCGAAAGAAAACTCGAGAAAATTTTTGAAGGAAATTTTGAATATTTTTTTGTTTTTTTTGTTTCTAACTATTTTTGGGTTTTATTATTTATTTAAATTTTTTTTGGAATTCCCGAATGACCCCGCTGTCTGGATCAAATTCAGTGAATGACTAGAGTGAAGTGTATGTGAATATATATATATAAAAAAAAAAAAATATTTAAGCAGACAAAATAATTTTAAAAAAATTTTATCGAAATTGGTTTAGAAGTTTTTGTGTAAGTGTTTATAAAAATAAATAAATAATAAAAAAAAAGAGACTATAGATTTATAGAGATTTAAATATTTAAACTAAATAAAAAAAAATTTCATCAGCAACAGTTGTGCAGTATTTGAAAAAGCTGCAAAACATAAAAATGAGCCTTGTTTAACAAAGAAAATTTTGAATTTAAATTTAGATGGTTCCAATGCAAAATTTTGAAAATTAACTACGGTTCCAAAATTTAAATTAACAACTCTATAATTTAATTTAACCACACTACAATCTAGAATCAACCACGCTCTGCTACCAGAAACATGTTACCAGGGGACTTAAATTTAAGAAAGGCGGAACCAAAATGGTAACAATGTTTAGAAATTTAAAAAAATTAAAAAGACAAAAACAAATTTAGTGATTAACAAGGCTCAAGTTTATTGAAACAAAATTTCGACGTTTCAGATTTTATCATTTACAACTGAGAAATACATCCTGAGACAAAATTATCATAAACAGCTTATGATTAACAATCTTATAATTAGTAAAGTTATATGCCCTTAATACAAAATATTATAATTTAATAAAAAAATTAGTCAATAGATTCTGAAAATTTATCCCCCCTTTTTAGTTTATATATTTTATCGTTACAAAATTTAACAAAGACAATGAGCACAGCTTAACAATTAACAGGATTATAAATAATCCAAAAAAAAAAGATTATACGCCCTTAAATGTAAAAATTGCAAAAAAAAAAAAATGAAAAGATACTGATATTTATTCCCCCCCCCTTTTGACTTTTGAAATGATAGATTTTTTTTTTAAAAACAGTTACATAATATTACTTATTTTATAAATTTCTTAAATGCTATATTGGCCAATAAATATATCTATGTTTTAGCTAAAGAATTTATTATGAAATGAGTAGTTTATTTTAAAAGAAAAGGAAATGAAAATTTTGAATATTAAATTTTTTTAAATTGACGTCAATTTTGTGTTAATTTAGAAAATAACCTCTTGGAGGTTGTTAGGACCGAAAGTTTGCATGCAGGCTCCACCCAATATTTTTTTTATATATTTTATAATTAATTACACAAGTCTACATTTAAAAGATAGTTTTTAAGAAAAACATATTCGCTGAAGTAAATTTAGGCACATATACAATATGAGTTTAATTAAAGTTCTATAAAGTCAGTTTTTGTAATATCACTTTTGTGCACGTGAAACTCTGAAGCTATGTTGAACAAAACGTGTTTTGTTAACAGCACGAAACATGTTTAGATCTTTAGCTGTGTTTCTTCTACCAGCATAATAGCTATGGCAAAAAACATGTTTTTTAGCGTCTGTACAAAATCAGACATGTTGTAGCATTAATGTTCATTATTAAAGCAAATATCTGGTTATTTGTCAAAATTAAAGAAAATTAATTGTATAACAGAAATTCGTTAAGATTGTACTTAAAAGCTTCTTAGATGATTATAAATCTATTTATATATATTTAATTTTGTTTGAAACAAAGCTTGTATAAGACTTGCAGAAATCTGCAAAAGTCTGTAAAACGAAATTTTCTGATTTAAAACAGATTTCTCCAATTGTTTTATATTTGACATGTTCAATAAGATGTTTTGATCATTTAAAGTTCAACATTAGTTTGCACCTATTTCACATAATTGTTCAAAACTCAAAATGTGCCTTTGCAAGGTTTTGTAAAGTATGTATTAAGAAAAGTAAATTTTTATAATCATTGATTTTCAAAAGAACATTAAATATTAAATAAAACATGAAATACATATTTTAAAGAATACATGATAATTAATAAATTATTTTAAAGCATTAACAAAAATTTAAAATATGATAAAATCTGTAAGGGTGAGTACCTGGAAAATCCTGTCGCAGTTCACGTGAGCTTGTGCCGTGAAAACGAAAATTTATTAAACATTTTAGAACTAAAACGCACAAAAACTGTAGATTAACATTGTTGAAAGCTGAAGCAGGAGATTTGAAGACCAAGAAAGAAAATTTATCTCTAACGTAACTATGTATAGATGTCAGACATTGTGTGTGACTACAGGTAGACTCGCATACCGGTATTAGAGCAGATAGGCTGTCTTGCCGTCGTACTTTACCCTCCGATATCATACGATAATTTGTTTTGGACAATCTCGGCAGGTGGCAGCATCTGTCAAGCGACGGAAGTGTGTATGTGGAAGACGAGTTAATGAATTTATTTTTGCAGATTTGATTTTTTGAATTTGAATGCTACAGCTCTCCCCCCCCCGAAAGACGGAGTTGGGGTGGAGTCAGAAAGGGGGCCAGAAGGGCCTCCCACAAAATTTTGAAAAAAGGGACAAGGGCCAGAAGGGCCTCCAAGAAAATTCTAAAGAAATGGCCAGAAGGGCCTCCAAGAACAGATTGAAGAAAGGGGCCAGAAGGGCCTCCTACAAACTTCTGAAGAAAGGGGCCAGAAGGGCCTCCTACAAACTTCTGAAGAAAGGGGCCAGAAGGGCCTCCTACAAAATTTTGAAGTCAAGGGGCACCTGATAGAAACAACGCTTCATAATGCTTTTATAGTCACCACTCTAGGGTGTAGCCTCCTTCGGCACTTACTTATTAAATTTTGAAATTTCTACAGCGTCTCAGCTCTTCCCACCTATAATTGGGATAAGCCCAGGACAGAAAGAGCTGAAGGATGACGCAAAGGTCGACATTGCTGTGCATGAACTGACTTTGTACACTAAGGTACAAGGGGGAAAGGGGTGGAGTGGCACCTCGGGATACCAAGTGGAGGTGACCACTCCGGGGACCAGGGGAGGGAATGTGCATAGCACATTGGACTTACAGGAAAGGCCGGACTCAGACGGGGGGGAGTATCCTCTGAGCCGACCTTTACATTTAATTACAAAAATAAATAAAAATAAAAGAAAAACTCCTGAAGCCAATACTGGTCAGATCATGCTCAGCGTCGTTATTTTTTAAATTCCTCTTCTCCCATACGAAGAAAAATTTAAACTATTCACGGCTCTTAACAATTTCCGTGAGAAAAAAGAATTTTGAAAGGTCTAAACAAATAATCCATTTTTAAAAAATAAACAAAGAAGCAGTATGAAACGTTGGGCAGTCAAAATTGTTTTAGTGCCCAAGGCAGGGCATGTGATGTTTGACTTAAGGTCTTATATGTGTATCATGTGCCCCAAAAAAAAAAAAGGAATTTAATTTAATCAAAAAAAAAAAAAAATTGTGTAAAAAAAAATTTCATCAAAATATGTTGTAATTATAAAAAAAAAAAAAAAAAATGTGAAAGAAGTGTAGCAAAAAAAAAGAGTGTGGCAAAAAGACAGTATAAAAAGGTGACCCACAATGTGAGAAAACCCAACTCCGGTTTTCTCAACCCTAATAAAAAAAACTAAATTAGGAAACAAACATGTTGACCTGCTAACTAACAACCAAACAAATTAATCAAGACAAACAGGCCAACCATGTCGTCCTATATACAAAAACTGGGCCCCTATAATTTGGAAAAGAAAAAAAATTTAGCACACGATGATATATTATTAAGGAGTGTTCAACATTTCAATGAATTATTAAGAAAGTGCCACCATCTGCATCAACCAGTCCACCGCCATCTTGCCTATTGCTCATGATGATAAAATTAAAAAAAAATAAATAAAAATAATTTTCTTTCAAGATGACAAAAAAATTCAAAGCAAGCTCAGTGTTCTTTAACGAGTCTACTAATCGCAGCAAATCCACTGCCATTTTAACTGTTGCTGATAATTATTAAAAAAAATAAACCAAGTAATTTAAAAAAAAAATTCTTTTAAGATGATGCAAAAAAATGAAAGAGCCAGAGAAAGACTCAAGAATTATATGTAGTGTAGCTGTTGTGTATATGTGTGTGTGTAAGTATGAATTAATACAGACAAGCGAAAGAAAACTCGAGAAAATTTTTGAAGGAAATTTTGAATATTTTTTTGTTTTTTTTGTTTCTAACTATTTTTGGGTTTTATTATTTATTTAAATTTTTTTTGGAATTCCCGAATGACCCCGCTGTCTGGATCAAATTCAGTGAATGACTAGAGTGAAGTGTATGTGAATATATATATATAAAAAAAAAAAAATATTTAAGCAGACAAAATAATTTTAAAAAAATTTTATCGAAATTGGTTTAGAAGTTTTTGTGTAAGTGTTTATAAAAATAAATAAATAATAAAAAAAAAGAGACTATAGATTTATAGAGATTTAAATATTTAAACTAAATAAAAAAAAATTTCATCAGCAACAGTTGTGCAGTATTTGAAAAAGCTGCAAAACATAAAAATGAGCCTTGTTTAACAAAGAAAATTTTGAATTTAAATTTAGATGGTTCCAATGCAAAATTTTGAAAATTAACTACGGTTCCAAAATTTAAATTAACAACTCTATAATTTAATTTAACCACACTACAATCTAGAATCAACCACGCTCTGCTACCAGAAACATGTTACCAGGGGACTTAAATTTAAGAAAGGCGGAACCAAAATGGTAACAATGTTTAGAAATTTAAAAAAATTAAAAAGACAAAAACAAATTTAGTGATTAACAAGGCTCAAGTTTATTGAAACAAAATTTCGACGTTTCAGATTTTATCATTTACAACTGAGAAATACATCCTGAGACAAAATTATCATAAACAGCTTATGATTAACAATCTTATAATTAGTAAAGTTATATGCCCTTAATACAAAATATTATAATTTAATAAAAAAATTAGTCAATAGATTCTGAAAATTTATCCCCCCTTTTTAGTTTATATATTTTATCGTTACAAAATTTAACAAAGACAATGAGCACAGCTTAACAATTAACAGGATTATAATTAATCCAAAAAAAAAGATTATACGCCCTTAAATGTAAAAATTGCAAAAAAAAAAAAATGAAAAGATACTGATATTTATTCCCCCCCCCCCTTTTGACTTTTGAAATGATAGATTTTTTTTTTAAAAACAGTTACATAATATTACTTATTTTATAAATTTCTTAAATGCTATATTGGCCAATAAATATATCTATGTTTTAGCTAAAGAATTTATTATGAAATGAGTAGTTTATTTTAAAAGAAAAGGAAATGAAAATTTTGAATATTAAATTTTTTTAAATTGACGTCAATTTTGTGTTAATTTAGAAAATAACCTCTTGGAGGTTGTTAGGACCGAAAGTTTGCATGCAGGCTCCACCCAATATTTTTTTTATATATTTTATAATTAATTACACAAGTCTACATTTAAAAGATAGTTTTTAAGAAAAACATATTCGCTGAAGTAAATTTAGGCACATATACAATATGATTTTAATTAAAGTTCTATAAAGTCAGTTTTTTGTAATATCACTTTTGTGCACGTGAAACTCTGAAGCTATGTTGAACAAAACGTGTTTTGTTAACAGCACGAAACATGTTTAGATCTTTAGCTGTGTTTCTTCTACCAGCATAATAGCTATGGCAAAAAACATGTTTTTTAGCGTCTGTACAAAATCAGACATGTTGTAGCATTAATGTTCATTATTAAAGCAAATATCTGGTTATTTGTCAAAATTAAAGAAAATTAATTGTATAACAGAAATTCGTTAAGATTGTACTTAAAAGCTTCTTAGATGATTATAAATCTATTTATATATATTTAATTTTGTTTGAAACAAAGCTTGTATAAGACTTGCAGAAATCTGCAAAAGTCTGTAAAACGAAATTTTCTGATTTAAAACAGATTTCTCCAATTGTTTTATATTTGACATGTTCAATAAGATGTTTTGATCATTTAAAGTTCAACATTAGTTTGCACCTATTTCACATAATTGTTCAAAACTCAAAATGTGCCTTTGCAAGGTTTTGTAAAGTATGTATTAAGAAAAGTAAATTTATATAATCATTGATTTTCAAAAGAACATTAAATATTAAATAAAACATGAAATACATATTTTAAAGAATACATGATAATTAATAAATTATTTTAAAGCATTAACAAAAATTTAAAATATGATAAAATCTGTAAGGGTGAGTACCTGGAAAATCCTGTCGCAGTTCACGTGAGCTTGTGCCGTGAAAACGAAAATTTATTAAACATTTTAGAACTAAAACGCACAAAAACTGTAGATTAACATTGTTGAAAGCTGAAGCAGGAGATTTGAAGACCAAGAAAGAAAATTTATCTCTAACGTAACTATGTATAGATGTCAGACATTGTGTGTGACTACAGGTAGACTCGCATACCGGTATTAGAGCAGATAGGCTGTCTTGCCGTCGTACTTTACCCTCCGATATCATACGATGATTTGTTTTGGACAATCTCGGCAGGTGGCAGCATCTGTCAAGCGACGGAAGTGTGTATGTGGAAGACGAGTTAATGAATTTATTTTTGCAGATTTGATTTTTTGAATTTGAATGCTACAATAACACTGTAATGTATTTATAGATAATAGATTGACTTCTAAAAATACTTTCCAACATATATTTAGATAATTGTATATTATTGAAAAATTCACTAACTGTGCCCTATGAAATTGCACAAGTAAAATCTGCATGAAATATAATTTTGTTGTTGTCAAACATGAAGGAAATCAGACGAGAATTGTTATTTCTAGAGACGCCACATATTGGAAATTTTGAAAAACTCAAAGCGTAACTTAGAGAACAGGGTTGTGGTTGGTGTTTGGGTTGTAATTATTATATTTAGAGAGATAATTTGACCAATCACATAGCCTTCTGTATATTACGCAAGTGTGAGGAAGTGATAAGAATATCGGAACTTGGTTATCAGTTTCTTGTTATTGCTGATATTTTATTTATATCTCTAATCATAATTTATAAATGGACAAGTTTAAATAAATAAACAGCTGTTTTATAATTTCACGAATTCTTGAGATATTTAGAAACATTTGAGATTCTTTATCGAGATGAGAAAGAATGGAAGTTATAGATATTTAAAATCAGCATGTACACATAGCTGTTTGTTTTCAATTTGTTTTATCATTGCAAAATATTTATTATATTTTATAAATGTTGATGTTTATAAATAAAACACAACTTATTGACCAAGATTCGTTCATTATATTCCGTAAATTGAATTTCGCTGTTCAAAGTCTCTCTCACGCCAAGCTTTCCTTGATTGAACCTATAGAACTCGTGGCACATCTACCGCGTATTATTTATTAGAGATGAAATGAAAATGTATCAAAGATTGTATCTAAAGCCTTCTCTCTACCTTTTACTGTTTTATAAAATGTTGCTTTCTCAATCATTCCAATAATAAAGATGAAGTCTATCTTCTCTCCAAGTTTATAATATATATTAATGTTTACTGTATTTAGTGGGGAAAATGTTTTAGTAGAAAGCAACTCTAATACAATTTTAAAATTAAAATATTAATTTTTTATTGTTACAATTTTCAAACAATAATGAATTTGGTTTCTTGGCAACAACATTTTACAACATTGTTCTTTTTATTACCAACACTAAATTTTCGTTATTTTTCTTCACTAATTGGTAAGTTAGGTTGTAGTCTGTTTTACTTTTGTAAGAAATGTAGCATTTTGTGACAGACGGGTTTATTTTTAACAGGATTTGTAACTTTAAATTGTGTTCCATAAGGTGACTTGTGTTTATTTCTCTGCGTTCTTCTTCTCGTTTTAAAAAATGTAGTTGTTGTAGTAGTAGTACACTACAATACACGTTTAATCCGTATACTTTGTATCATAATAATGACAATATAAATTCCTTTACGTTTCAGATTACATTGAACACTTAATTATGTATTCAGCCATACAATCAAGACTACAAACACCATACAACCTGCGCATGTGCAAGCATGCTTTACAGTTAAGAACAATGCCACCCAAAAGTCAATTCCTTGAAGTGAAACCCTACGGAGAAACTGATCACCACTCTGCCATGAAGGTAGGCTATGAAAGGAATATAAAATTTGCAAATGAACTTGTCCGCATAGGAGTTAATTCACAGAGATTCAATATGGGAACTGGAATGAAATATGCTTTAATGAATTTTAAACAAACCATTTGTAAACTAATGTGCAAAGTGGCCGGATCTTTTACAAAGTGCAAATGTTGAAAGTCTTAATAGAATATTTTGTTGAAGTGTAAATTGTATTACAATTATCAGTTATTATTTTTAATATCAGTTTATGTCGCTTTGATATCCGTCATTTTATATTTTTTTTCAATAAACGTTCAGTCAACTACTACTGCTCATTGACAAACTGTTCTTATATGTATTAACTAGATGGTTCATGTTGACTTATCTATGACGTCCAGTGTATCATACAAAACTTAGTTTCAACCTCAATAAACCAACAGGTTTGGTGTGACACTGGACATCATAGATAACATAAAAGTGTATGTTGATATGATTTATATCGTGTTTATGTTGTCTTATGAAGATGGTAAGTGTTTTACAGTCTCCTGTAACTACAGTTTTAAAACCAAATTTAGACAATATTTGAGATCAGTATTTTCATATTTTAAAACCCTTGGATTTTCGCTTTAGTGAATAAGAACTTGACAATTCCGAAAGAAATAGATCTATATCATTTATCATTTGGATTTGGATTAGATCCTTCTCTTTTATCTATCTTATCAGATCTAGTTATACAAATATGTGAAAAAAGCGCACAACTCTAATGTCTAAAAATACTGATTGTTAGTCATGTCTTAATTATTGTTAAAGTAAGTAACAGTGTAAGAGTTGTGGGACTCATTACAGTAAGTACGGGATTGGGAATCCCGAGGGTTCTATTTGGATTAACGAATTTTTTATTTAGACTTGAGTTAGATCAAGTTTTATCAATTCCCTCTTTCAGAGATCTTACTCTTTTCCGATCGTGACGTCATTAGACTAGCCAAAGGATTGAAATTTTAATTGATTTTTTAAATTTTATACGCCCATGATGACCGAGAGAGGGTTTTTCATCTTTAAACATCAAGAAAGTGTAATCTAATATGTATTTTAAAGTTTGCTCTATGTATTGCATAGTCATGAAAGATGAAATGCACCGTGACGTATAGATATCTATTGTGCCCCCTGACTTCTACTAAGACAGGGAACTCCCCTCTATATTAACCTCTCAGCCCAAACTCCTATAGGAAATGTAGCACATGAAAATGTCAAAAATATGTATCTCCACTGAATTTATTTGATGTCCTCCAGAATAGATGATGTGGGGGTTCCTCCTCCACCGCAAAATCTGCAAGTCCCATCATTTTCTGTTCCGACCCTTCTAAGTGTTCCCTAAATCTTCAATAACGTAATAGAAACCCACTACGTATTAGCAGTCTGGTGCATGTTCTCGACCTTTTCCTTTAATAATTCCCTCAGTCTTTTGTCTTGTCCTAGTCTTGGTATTCTCCTCATCTGTAATTACTTCCTTGTATTATTTTTGCATACAGACAAGTATCACGGAGAGCACATTTCATTTAACAGCATGTTGAGTTGCAGTTAAATCCGACCCAAGCTTGTAACTTTTCATTTTCCCTCCATATTTCCCGACCATGATACCCGTTGGTCGGGTAACGCTAAATATTGGAGAGATCAGCAAACATTCCTCAGACTCCGTTTCTGCCCAGAGCTATTCAACCCATCAGCATGGGTAGATTTACTTTTTAGGGTTGGAAACAAAAGAGTATGGGGACGTATGTATACATTAGAAAGGGGGTGTTAAGGTGAAAAAGGACTGACAGATTATATATATCTAGACAGGAGGACGACGAAGTGCAGGTCACAGAAAATACCTCAGAACAATATGAAGAGTAGGATCGGTTAGGCTAGGTTAGGAGTTAGGTTAGGTTACGTTATGTTCGGTTAGGTTGTATATTAGAAATTTTGTTTTAACTATACACACTTTTACAACGCCCAAAAATAAACTTTTTTTATAAAAACCAAACATTAACTAATATAAATTGCTGGAACTATTGGTGAAAGTGTAAATTCAATTTTTCCATAAATCCCAGACAATTATATTCCAAGGATTCTTTATAAAAACAGGATTAGAAAAAAAATCATTTATCTGGAAGTTAATGGGGAAACACTGACAACAGCTCTTGTTTCTTGTAAGAATCTGGGTTAATAGAAATAGTGTAGGGAGGAGGAGGAGTTACGGATGGAAGAGAGAGGAAAATATAGTAGTTATTTGTAAGGAGGCGGGGGGGACTGTAGCACAAGATCAGAACGATGCTGTATTTGTGCCTAGTTGGATCTAGCTTTGAATTGAATTTTTAAAGTATTTTTTTATTTCAACACGCGCAAACATATCCATGCGTATGTATGTTTTCAAGTTTTCACATTAATGTCACGTTTACATCTATTTAAAATATTATTACCTTGAGTAACTCGATATTAATTAACAACTCCCCTAAAACAATAACAGGGACAAAAACTAACAAGTCGATTTGGACCATCTTGTTACTTACTCAGCTCCTTGATATAACGCAATACAAGCGGATCGCCTACATAAAATGCCCAAACATCATATTAAATCATATCAGTATATCAAGTTGTCTTACCTAATAAGGAAATTTGTTTATATACACCCACATGTTTAACCGCCCAATTATAATCTTTACGTAATGAGTTTTATAACATCACTAGTGATATAATGGGACATAACGCTATCAATACCTAACGCTTTTGAAAATTTGCCGCCGGAGCCAATCAAAATGTTTAATAATATCAGCTGGGCTTATAGATATGGCCGTAGTGATATGAGGTACAGAAAACCTGTGTAGCAACTGCTTAAATCAAATTTACTCTACTGGAAAAGAACACTTGATCTACCAATACAATTTAACATAATATAAACTGTAAACCTTATTTCTAAAAAGGTTTTAATCCTTTATAGGTTTATAGTAATCAGTCCTATTTACCTATATTATAATTTTTGCATTACCTTTGTAATAAATTTGACTTGATAAATCTGTAACTTTTATCAGAATTAATAAACGGGATAAGCAGATGGAATAAAGATAAAAGAACACTTGCGATGTTGCAATTTCAATTCAAAAATTTTGTGTTGGACAGAATCCAAATTAACAGGTAGTCGTAAAATAAAAAAATTCCACTAATAAAGACAAGATTTTCAATTTTTTCTAACCTATATTATCACGTGATAAAGATTACTTTAAAAAAAAACAATATGGGTTTATTTCAGAAAAAAATAATTTGTTCCGATAGCTAACAGAGAAACACATGTTTCTATTAAGAATCTGGATTATTAGTAAAAAGGATATTTAATAATTTTTTTAACTTATTAGGATAGGGGGTGGTGAGGGAAGGTTGGGGGAAGCTACAAACGCTGTTGTATTTGTGCTTAGTGGAATCTAGCCGCAAGTTTCCCCTTAAATCTTCTTAAGCTCATTTGATACATTTCCAAGCCATTGATTTTATGTTTCCCATGTTTAAATGCTCAAGGCAAGGTAATTCAAAATGTTGGGTCCCGAGGCTTGGTTAACGACAACTCGTTAAGCTACAATGTTCATTAATTGTACTAGAGCCTGTGAGAGCGTATTTCTACTGTTCACATTACCACCGCAATTGAGCGTATAATAAACCCATATTTTTTACAATAAAATGTTAATACCCGGAGTTAATTGCTCAACAAAAAACAAGTTGATACAAACCCAGCTCATTGTAACTCGTAATTGTGATTATCACTACTTGCTTGATGTCGACTAGCTTCTAACGGACCTCGATAATGTGCAAATGTTGGAACGTTTCTGCCGGCTTTGATTGTGTAAGTATCTTGGTATTAGAGGAATCCGAAGTGATTTATTTACAGTGGAGTGATTTAAAAAATCAAATAAAAGCTCTTAGATAAGTTGTAGTAAAATGTCAACACTTAAAATTGTCTTTGGTTAAAGACCTATATTTAAGAGAGCGGTGTCGACTAACACACGGCCAATGGATCTCCTGGCGAATGAACGCAAAGAGGTGTACATTGCCATTTAAGCACTTAAAGAAAGGCCACATCCTTTTAAGAGGGATTTTTGGTAAGGCGTAATAAAACCAGCAACAAAAAGCAAGTTTTATGAGCAGTGGGAAGAGGAAAGTGCGGATAGGTTCGTCCTCTTCCTGAAGCCCGATCCTGAAGTTTATTTCAACCCATCCTGAAGTTTTGAAATGTAGTTTGGGAACTGTATTAAATCGTAATGCTGTGTTTTTTAATCGAAACAACTCCGAGATGTGATCAAAATATGCCTACTCACTAGATTTGATTAAAATCAGTCCACCCGTTTGGGTAATAGAGACAACGACAGACAGACATTATTCCAAAAACCACCTTTTGGAATTCAGAGGATCTCAAATTGGAAATATTCGAAAAACTCGATTTCAATATTTTGCTCCATCACATAACTTTATCTCTGAGAGAGTAAACTGTGGGAATTATAATATCAGCATTTATTTTGATAGAACTAACAATTGCAATAAATATTCATAAGAAGCTATTGTGACACTCCGCTAGAGAGAGAGAGAAGACGCAGTACTTCCTAGGTAATAATTTATCAGGTATTTGTTAAGGACAAAGTTTAAACTGACATTACTCACAGACCGAATATCTCTGCATGAACTTTCTATTGTAAGTTCAACAATTCCATTCTTACCTGAACAGTTAAACTCATGGAACTTAGGTTAACCTCAATTTACTTTATATCCAACTAAAAACATATTAAGCATGTTCTACAGATCCATTATGATTTGAACTGTCATAGTACAGAGAAAGTTCTGTGATGAATCAAGAAATCCATATCGAGTTTGTGGACAATCGGTTTTCAGGACCCAAGGGTAAAAAACTAGTTTTGGGAATAATATCTGTCTTTCATCTGTGGTAAGTCAAAACATATTAACTAATTTAAATCAAATTTAAAATACAACAAATTAACAAAATATCTATAAAAGACTGCAAAAATGATATTAAAATAATAACTTTTTTAAATAAATATTTTAAATTCGAATATAGTAATTAGAATTTACAATTCACAGCAATTGGTTACCAAAATATAGATAAATTTAATCAAGAATTTAAACATTGCATTCAAATGTTGAAAACTAATGGCTTAGAATCTAACCTGCAAAACAATAATTCCGTGACGAGTTATTAGAGCAAACTTGAAATCCCTGACGTCTACTTACAGAAAACTTTTCATGGACATTTTCATTTTGAAGTTGAACAAGATAAAAGAGAAGTACGAACCGACGTGTAAGACAATTATTGTTTTGGGAAGTGATGAGACGGATTGTCTTTCCATTGGGGCTGTTTACACTATTCTAACCATCGGGGTGCATTTTAGTAAGTACGGGTTTGGCAGAACTACACCTTTTTAATGCACCCTTGAATCTATTAAATCATTTTTAGTTCTAAAACTGTGAGGAATTTTTATTTTATGACGTTTGATATAGGTAATAATTATATATCATATTTTCTATCAGGTGTCTCTTGACCAACACTTGTTCTATTGCGAATCAGAATTTTTTACTTAATGTTATTTTCATATATTTTTTTAGTCTATTATTATTTATTATTATCGATAATTATCTGGACGTTACCGAGAGGCTCTTTTCTTCAAAGAATAAGGACAAATGCATTTCTAGTTGAACTTGTTTCGATCAATCAGGTCCTAATCAGTGTGCAATTTTCACCGGAGTTTATAAAGGTTCTCTTAGTGTACACACTGTAACCCTTTCAAAAATATAATGCACAAATCGCAAGACTTACATTTCTGATAACTTTCATTTTTGTCACACAATATCAAAGTCCAACAATTCAAGACTTTCTTGAAATTCAACAATTCCTTGAAAACAGAGCCTTTTATGACTCTTAAGTTACTATTTAAAATTTCATTAAATAATAATAAGTATTTTACGAGATAGCCTATTCAATTTACAGTATTAAAAAGGGTATATAATATTTAATAAAATTTGATAAAGTTACCATTATCGTAGAAGGCTCATTTGGAGCTCATCTTTTTGTTTTTGGTTTTTTAGACTTATATTTTATCTATTTGTTTAGACCAAATCAAATTTTTATTATTTTAACCTTCAAAATGGCGTATGAAAAGTGGTACTTTGTTAAGTTATGTTTGTTTTGCAAATATCTTTGCAACAAAAGAAGATATCGGTATGCAATTTCAATATTCTATTAGCTGGCATTGTTACACTAATTTTTAAAAAATACATTCCTCTAGCTCAACTAGGAGACGACAATTTTTTTTTTTAATCGTAATTAGTTTATTTATAAACACTAAGGGTTGAAGTCGTCATCAATGCTAGTTCAATACTTAAACTCATATTTTAACATTTAATTCGATAAAAAAAATCAGTGTTTCTTGAATGTAAAAAATTGTCAAATTGACTTAAGCAGATAAGCTACGATGAGAGAGGCGTATGAATCATCTACTGCTACGCGACCAGAAAATTGAACTTGGCATGTTTAAATTCAATCTCGATAAAAACATCGTTGTTTCTAGGTTATTTATGGGCCGATTTCGACTTTTTTGTTTCTTTTATTTTGGAGGTAGCGCTATGAAATATTAACAACTGTCACATTACTTTAGTCAAAATTATACATTAATTTGTTATAAACAATTATTATTGCAAAACAAAATTTTGACGCCATTTCGAAAAAATATGGAAATTTGATTTGCTCTACACATTTACATAAAATATAAGTCTCGAAGAAAAAATGAGCACCAGATGAGCCTTCTACAACAACGGTAACTGGGTCAAATCTTATAAAGTTCTTTAATAATTAAATTAAATTTCTTGTAAACTAATTAATATTTTTAAATGAAGCCTAAATATCATAAAGTCTTATATTCTGAAAGTTTCAAGCGCCTAGATTCTATTCTCAAGAAATGAAAAATATTTGTAAATTTGGTCGGTTTTTTAGAATTATTTAAACAAACTATTAACTGATTTTAACTCTCAATATCTCAAATTAACCGTTTTTGAGTATGCTAATAGTGAACAAAATTTAAAATAACCATTGTATCTAAAAAAAAAAAACCGTTATTTAAACAATATTCCTGGTGTTCAAAGATGGATCTCCTGAAATACCATATAATTTATCACTAAACATATCGATCTTTCCATATGGCAGGCATCATAAAACGAATTACAATCAATTGTCGAAGATTTTTGGTACATTTTATTGGCTTACAGGTTATTTGAGGAATATTTACGCTTTTTAGCTCTTATTGTTATAGATTAAAACACATAATCAATATGTGCAGGGTGTGCTGTTGATTTTCTAATATAAATCCCCAAGGATTCATTGAGACTTAGTATTCTTTCCTATAAATAAGCTCATACAGTCTCTTTTTCTTACCTTAGTACTTCCTCTTGAAGTATGCTTCTCCAAAGCCACAAAAAGGCTCTGGATATAAGAGGGAGGGGTGCAGGTTCCCCCACTCAAGGCATGCTCCATTTGATCAGCACGTTGAGATTGGTGACGTCACGTGTAAATATCTTATTTTTTATTTCTCTCTGTATATTTCCCACAAACAGCTAGGGAAAAGAATAAGCAACAACACTTCTTGGTCCAATAAAGCTAAATACTGTGAGAGGTCACCCAGAGTGCGACGGTTTGGAAAAAGCCAAACGTCTCAAGTCAATTTAAAACAAGTTAAATTCCCGCGATAAAGCATAGTGGATGAGGGACGAGGGGGAGCGATGACGTCACGGCAACAGGTGTCGAACACTGCATGTTGAATCGTGTACAATCGTTCTGTCTGGTTTCTTATTTTATTAAAATATTAAATTATTAAAATAAATTAATGTACAGTAGAATCAACCGATTAAGAATATCAAAGAATAAATTTAAAAGTAATTAAAACAAAAAAGTTATTCAAGTTTTTATAGGGGCTCAAAAACCTAAAATTTGGAAAATACTTAAATTCAAAATTCAAAAAACGTAGAGTCATAACTCAGAGGGGAACTAATAATAATCATAAATAAAAAATATGAATTAATAATAATTAACAGGTGAGAATGGACTTAGAAAGTCATTCTTGGGGAGTTTTTTGGAATTTTTGAGTTGAAGGGGGGATCATTTAAAGAATAATAATAAGTACTATTGTAGAGACCACAATAGGGCACAATAATATGTACTTAGAATCAAATTTGAGAATAAAATAAGGGAGATATAATAATTACAAAACGTAAAACTTCAAAGCCCAAAAGCGGGTAAATTAAACGTTAAAGGGGTAAAGTAACATGATAATTATATGTATCTAGTATGTAAAATTGTAAAACACCAAAGAAGAAGCAATAATATATAATGGGGGGGTTTTTATGAACATAAACTCATACGACACAAACTTAAGGACTTCAAAGGCGAATAACTCGACAACCAAACGAGTTATGTAAAAAGTAAAAACATAGTGTTTCGTCGTAGTAGAAGAGGAACAAGATTTCGTCAAAAGAATTTTGAGAAAGGACTTATCTCAAAATTTGAAAAGGAGAAAAATCAGATTTCGGGAAAATGGCGATAACTCGCGAACGAAGCGTAGTAGAGCGATGAATCAAGTTCCACAAGACCCACAAGATGGAAAGGAAGAAGAATCCGAAAGGAACTTTAAAATCGGTTCGAGCGTTCGAAAGTTATAGCGAGTTGAACGAAAAAACGTACAAAGTAGAGATTTTCATGGAAAAACATGAAAAGTTGCGCGCGCATCTTCAAGCGGAGTCTAAAGTCAGAAACATCATGTCGCCAACTTGGATCAAAGATAACGTTAAAGAAAAAATACTATAAATTATTAATTAAAAGGTGTTTTAATTAATAATAAAGGAAGAGAACTATTCATTAGTCAAAAAATAGGACTAATAAAATATATAGTGTAATTATTTCAGACCAAAAGGGCCTGAAAACACATAATATATGGAAAATACCTTTTTCCCAAAAAGGGAGGAAAATTGGCTCCAGAAAAGTGGATTAATTCCCACTGACAGGGAGACCGAGATTTAACCGTCGAAAGACGGTTACTTTTGATTTGGAATCGACGCTAATAGGACGTTTCTTCTGCAACCGACTCTGAGCTGAGAGGAAGATTCAACTGTCACTCTACTAATTGGTCTTAGAATAATTTCAACTTTAATCGATCTTCAAGGCGACTTAGAAGAATTCGATACCAGCATTCAACTACATAGCAGCTTACAGACTCTGGATAGAAAACATCACATCACCATCATCCTAATAATACAACAAATTCCAAATCCAACTAGAACTTCTATTAAAGTGTGAAGGTATCTTATACTTAAGGAATAATTCGCAAATATTAACTTCTTTTCAAATATAACGTCATTAGGGGAATTATTAAAAATTAAATTCATTTTAAACCTCTGCTTTGGTGTTGAAAATTATTAATAATTTAAATACGACTTTTTCAGTACAGGAAAAACTGTTTGTGGTTCTGTCTGAAAAGTCAAGCGTTGTTATTTTGTTTAAGATATAGAAAATATTACATTAATTAATTTTGTCAAATAAATAAATAGTTGTGTTATTGTTCAATTAAATTGTTTGGTGTGATTAAAAAAGTTTTGAATATAAAATTTTTCTGTGCAAAAGAGAAAATAATATACAAATAATTCATTTCTAAATTTTGTTGTGTTTTTAATATATATCCATTCTGTGTATGCTATTAACCTTGTTTTAACATAAATTTTATATATGTGCTCTGGTAATATAATTTGAAAATTTAAAAAGTTATCATCAGAACTTAAGAGCCGATTTCTCCCAAAAGGCACGACCTTGGAGAGAGAGAGAGTTAATCTTAAAAGAGTTAAATATTCGAGCATTGAGATAAAATTCAGGGAATTTTGCGTTAATTAAAATTTAGTAAGTTTATGAGGACAAGCTCATACTTATTAGAGCCAAGAGTTGCAAAATCTTTGATTTAAAAAAGTAAAAGTGAGCATCTTGGCCTTGCCCGCGCTTGCTCTGAAAAGAAAGGTGGTTCGCCCAGGCGGTGGTGATCATACAGCGAGTTTAAGAGTTCGTGATAATAGTGTTCCAAAAAAGGGAACAAGAATCTTAAATTCGTCGGAGACAGACAGACTCGCAGCGTGGCAAGAGGTTCCATAGAAGACACCTTTGCTATTCACCCCATTAGCTAGACTCGCTTTACACCTTCGAGATGAGCTGAAAACAGAATAAAAGGTAAAGGATAAAATTAATAGGAAGAAGTTAAGGTGATAAAGCGCTGAAAGAATAGATTAAGAAAGTTAGACCTGCGCAGTAGTGCAGAGTAGAGGAAGAACCTCACTACAACATGGAGACTATAGAACTGAAGAAGCTGTTTGCAGTGGATGCCACTGGAGGATGAATTCACCAACCCCTATCCATACCTCACGAAACAAATGATTGTTGAATCCGTACAAATACCGACTACTCATATTATTATACACTCACATTTCAAATGAACAATTGTTGCCAGCTCATTAACATGAGCCAATAAAATGAGCACGACATCTATTGAGAGTTGCTGTTATTAACAATCTTCATATGTCTGTATGAATACAACAATAAAAAGTATTAAAATGTGTATTTTATTATAATATTATATTGTTAGTGACAACGAAGTGTTATTTCCCCCAAGTTTCACCAGTTACTGTAGCTTAAGGTCCTGAAGGTGGAGGTGCAACATAGCTTGGGTCCTTGCTCTTACATTCTTCTTCAGTATTTTCAGGGATTACGTTCTTTGTCAGCTTAAAGACCTCTTCAAGAGGACAGAACTCCGTGCATCCTGGAATCTTCAATAGAAACGGTTCGACCATGGTTGAGTTCCGGAGGTACACCTTAAAAATAATAACAATAGGATAGAAAATTGGTTTTCCTGTTTTCAAAATTTAAATAGTTTAGTTTATTTAAAAACATTTTTTTGTGGCGTATCTACTTACAATTACCAGGATTGGTATGTCGGATCATCCCGGGTTTTAAAGCAAAACTGAGGAAGGTGTTCCTAAATATTTGTTTTAAATTTAATATACTGGGTAAAAATAAATCCTCAAGGACGCCTCTGATTTAAAAATAATTAAATAAAAAGTGGAAAAACATTGCACAATCTTTCCTATTCACCCATTCCCAAATCAAAAATAAAAGAACAAAATTAAATGTCACCATGAATATTATTTCGGTAGTTGTCAAACAAAAAATGAAAATTAACAAGGCATACTGTTTAAAATATATATATTGGTAAATAAAAGCCTAAGCTTGACCATTTATACCATAAACAGATTCTCAGCGTAAGTCTTTTTTATTAAAATCGAGTTTTAATGACAGGGGCTAAGACTTATATTTTTTTTTAATGATTCCTAAACATTTTTTTTTTTTCGAATTTAGGGAGAATATTTATCTAAAAGGTAATTTAAAAAACTTGATGATATCAAAATGCATAAACTGTATAATACAGTAAAAACAAAATTTAGAAATAAAACACGGAAGTGTCCAACAAACTATAGGAATTGTTTTAAAATAACTTTCTTTTCAATGAGCTTTCAGTAAACGTCTTTGTAATGTGAGAGAGTGGGAAAAAATGTTTTAATGTGTTTCTCGAATTATATGTTTGAATTTTACAAAAATACGTTTCTGAACATTTTCAAAGATCATAAAAATCCAAAATTTTACTCCGCTGATTTTATTAAAATTGGCCGAATTATAAATATATAAATATTAAAAATTATATATATATATATATATATATATATATATATATATATATATATGTGTGTGTATAATTTTTCCCTTAAAAATTTAGCCTTATTTTTACTTTACTAAGACACAAACTAACATTTACAAAGTTTGAATTTTAAAATTTCAATTATTAAGCTTGACTTGTGTGAGATGGTACACTTAATTAGAATAAAATTTGAAAAAAAATTCTCACAAAAAGTACGATTATTTATTCAAACGCTTTTCAACGAAAAAGTCACCATCTTCAGTGATGCTAGAGCTACAATAACTAAAATATAAGTTACAATTTAATCATTGCAAATTGTGTTATTTGTCAGAAATTCTCTTCAAGTTTTATTCTCTCAAATAAATGCTTCGAAAACATTGCACAAACTTTCCGACTCGCTCATCCTCAACTCCAAATAAAAAGAATCAAAACAAAAAATATCAGTTAAGTAGTTGTAAAACAAAAGAATAAAACGAACCATCTGCGGAGCTTACAACAAAATAAGGCCCTCAACTTGCTGGCTTGTGACATAAACAAGTCCGCTTAAATCCTGTTTTATTAAAATCAAGTTTTTATGACAGCGTTCAAAGTTCATTTTTGTTTTCGAAAATTATTCCTAAAATGTGTTAAATTTTTACTTAGAATTTTCCACACGGGTTGTGTCATAATCTTCATATTCCACTAAAAATTAAATGAAATCTGTAGAGTCAATTAAAAAAAAGTATATCTTTTATAACTGCTGCAAGTTAGATTTTTAAATATAATTTTTTTTTTAACCGACATTTTTTTAAGACGTGATGTATTTTATGAGTTATTAGAAGCTACAATTGGGCTAATTGATAAAACCGTTTAGCCGATTTTGATTGAAACATTATTTTGTGTGTTTATAGTCCCCAAATTTTGAAAAAAAAAATGTATAAGTCTCTATATTACCAAAATATCTTCAAGTAGCAAATTTTATTAAAATCTGTTCATACATTAGGACCAGAGAGCACTGCTTATACGACACACAACAGACAGATAACGGACCTCAAAACAAATATATCTCCAAAAACTCATCATTTTTTTACACCCATTACATACCTTTCCCTCTAATCTAGTTTAGGAAACGGGAAGAGAGGCCGAGGCTTCATGATCGCATTGTATTTAATTTCATTACCGTATATAAGCAGACTTATGGTCAATAATATAAAGAAAAACTCTGCAAGAAAACATATAAACTGTTTAATTTTACATTCCAATTTTATTTAGAAATTTTTTTCAAATTTTCAAATCTCACCTTCAATCTACACCTAACCTAAACTAAACTAAACTGTTTAATTATACATTGTAGATTATTTTCAAAATATTTTCAAATTTTCAAGTTTCACCTTCAATCCACACCTAACCTAACCTAACCCCACTTAACCTAACCTAACCTAACCTAAAATGTTGAATTATGCTTTCCAGTTTTATTTAGAAAATATTTTCAAATCTTCAAATCTCACCTTCAATCCTCACCACAAGTCCTAACCTAACCTTACCAAATCTCACCTTCAATCCAATCCACAAGTCCTAACCTAACCTAACAAAATCACACCTTCAATCCTCACCTAACCTAACCTAACTTAACCTAACCTAACCTAACCTAAACTGTTGAATTATGCATTCCAGTTTTATTTAGAAAATATTTTCAAATCTTCAAATCTCACCTTCAATCCTCACCACAAGTCCTAACCTAACCTAACAAAATCACACCTTCAATCCTCACCTAACCTAACCTAACTTAACCTAACCTAACCTAACCTAAACTGTTGAATTATGCATTCCAGTTTTATTTAGAAAATATTTTCAAATCTTCAAATCTCACCTTCAATCCTCACCACAAGTCCTAACCTAACCTAACAAAATCACACCTTCAATCCTCACCTAACCTAACCTAACTTAACCTAACCTAACCTAACCTAAACTGTTGAATTATGCTTTCTAGTTTTATTTAGAAAATATTTTCAAATCTTCAAATCTCACCTTCAATCCTCACCACAAGTCCTAACCTAACCTAACAAAATCACACCTTCAATCCTCACCTAACCTAACCTAACTTAACCTAACCTAACCTAACCTAAACTGTTGAATTATGCATTCCAGTTTTATTTAGAAAATATTTTCAAATCTTCAAATCTCACCTTCAATCCTCACCACAAGTCCTAACCTAACCTAACAAAATCACACCTTCAATCCACACCTAACCTAACCTAACTTAACCTAACCTAACCTAACCTAAACTGTTGAATTATGCATTCCAGTTTTATTTAGAAAATATTTTCAAATCTTCAAATCTCACCTTCAATCCTCACCACAAGTCCTAACCTAACCTTACCAAATCTCACCTTCAATCCAATCCACAAGTCCTAACCTAACCTAACAAAATCACACCTTCAATCCACACCTAACCTAACCTAACTTAACCTAACCTAACCTAACCTAAACTGTTGAATTATGCATTCCAGTTTTATTTAGAAAATATTTTCAAATCTTCAAATCTCACCTTCAATCCTCACCACAAGTCCTAACCTAACCTAACAAAATCACACCTTCAATCCACACCTAACCTAACCTAACTTAACCTAACCTAACCTAACCTAAACTGTTGAATTATGCATTCCAGTTTTATTTAGAAAATATTTTCAAATCTTCAAATCTCACCTTCAATCCTCACCACAAGTCCTAACCTAACCTAACCAAATCTCACCTTCAATCCATACACGTTATTTATCTCGTGCAATTCAATTAACGCCATAATATTGGTGATTGGGACTTGCTGGTCCCACACCTTCAAAGCTTGCAACAGATTCGCCACAGTGGAGTCATGTCCTGCGTACAGAAAGATTTTGCGTTGGCTTGGTAACAACGTGTGGCGTTCCTTATGTGCAGCATCATTCAGAATCTTTTTGAGTAATGGGCCTGAAATTGATAACACCTTGTGAAACTTAAAGGAAAGAAATTTAATTAAAAATACTCTTTCAAAAATTATTTTTTAAATGTTAGTCATCTGTTCTCACTATTTAATTATAAATTTATGTTCTTAGACATTTTACAGACAGACAGAGATATACTACTTAGTACTTAGAGAAGCTCAAAACATGTATTTCGACAGTTATTTTTGACCCATTATATATATATATATATATATATATATATATATATATATATATATATATATATATATATATATCTGTTTAATACATGATGGGAATCATAAAGTATGGGATATATTTAAAAAAACCGTCATACTGCTTCAAAAACAGTTGTTTTCAATACATGCATTTAGATGCTAAAATTGTCCTTTTTAGTCCTAGGACCTAAAAACATCAGCTGAGGTCGAGGTCATCGGCTGTTACTTCGATTATACGAATTAATTAACGATTGTAAAGCATCTATAAAAACAACCGATACTCTCAATTGTAAATAACCGTTAAAACAGCTGTTACCGTCGATTTGAAGGTAAATAGGTTATAACATTTTAGTTTTTTTTTTTGAAATTGTTTTCTTATATTATTTGCAGCATAACTAAAAATATAGTTCCATCACTTGGACCAAAATAAGCTTTTGATCCTGGCTCATTTTCCGAAAAGCTCATTTTCCAGTGAGCTTGTATCGAAAAGCTTCACTTTTGGTCCTAGTGATGAAATATACTATTAAACAGCTGAACAAAAAATTTCGTTTCTGGATATGTTTAGAAAAAAATATATTTACTTCTGGTTTTGATAGTTTTTTTAGAGGCCATCTTGATATTAGGTTCATTTTTTAAATAAGACTAGAGGTCATGTGACACATGTTTTTTACATTTTTTTTTATTCAGAGTTCAATGGTGGAATCTGTTTATATATATATATATATATATATATATATATATATATATATATATATATATATATATATATATATATATATATATCTGAATTCCTTAAAATGTATCAACTAATACAAAAACATTTAAAATCATAACTTAAAGGTCGAAAAATGCGTACTTACCTTTGAACATAATTCTGTAGTTTTGAACTTATTATTTATTAATTGTTCGCAAATATCGCCAAGTAACAAAATTTATTTTGATGATTACAAATGTCAAGAAGTTTTCATTACATTATACTCTATCTAGGTTCCAATTTTAATCCCGGTTCAACATCTGAAAACGTCCACAATCTTGTTTTCTACTGATTCCATCCTTTGTAATTCCTATACAGTTGGATGTATAAAAAATCCACAACAATAGAAAAAAAATTAATTATTATTCATTATATAAAGTACGAAGAAATTTTAAAGTCGACTGTCATATTGGAAAAATGGCTGATGGTATCAAAATTTTAAAACCCTCAAATAAGACAATATAAAAAGTTCAGAAGAGTTGACATTTGACGTTTTTTAATATATTAGTTTCGTAATGTTCAACAACTTTAAAACAAATTTCATTCACTCTTCTGTCTGGCTCGTCACTCTTACAAAACTTCACTTTATGTTTTTTTAATAATTTTATGTATCGTATATTTCATCACACTTTTGTTTAAAAACTACTTTTCTACTTTTCAAATAAAACAGATATTTTTTATTTCAAGTTTAATAGTGGAATCCGTTTTTTAAATCTCATTTCCTTAAAATGTTTAACAACTAATACAAGAATTAAAACCATAATTTACAGGTGGACAATTGATTGAGTACCTTTAAACACGTACATTCTGTAGTTTTGAACTTGTGATTTTTAAAGATGCACAAATTGTTCCCCTAGAGCTATTTGGTAAAGTCCTAAATGGTTATAAAATCCACCAACTACTTTAGAAATTGTCTGATCAGTTAATTTCTGTTCGTATCCTATTTTGTAGTTCATTTAGGTTTTCTGGTTGGTTGAAATAATAAATTCTATAACCGTTTAGGACTGTGCCGAATAGCTCTGGGTAACAATTTGAGTGTATTTGAAAATCACAAGCTCAAAACTATACCATGTACGTGTTACAGGTAACCACCTCATTTATCAATAAGTGTTCTGAAGTTGTCATTACTTGATACCTTTATAAAGAAATAATTTATACAAAACATCATTGAACTCATTATGAAAAAAACAATTCTTATTTAAAAATTTAACTTAATTTCAAGATGGAGAATCCAATATGGCAGCCAAAATTTAAAACTAAAACTGGAAGTAAATGTTGTCCTATCAACATATACAAAGAAGGAACTCTTTATATTCAACCGATTTTACGATTTTGATATATTCTATACTTTATGAACACTCTATTTGTACAGTGCGTGTCATAAAGGTATTCCAAGGTTTGACTTGTAAAATCGTTGTTTTTGGAACGATTTAGTTGAGAGTTTTTGAAATGTTGCAAATACAGTTTGAGCCAAAATAAACAGTACTGAAACTGAAACAGCTGTAGCTGCCTTCTCGAACAGCTGTGTCGACTTTTGATTGTTGCCACGTTACCACCATCACACAAAACAATAACAAAATGGAAAATAATACGACTATAATCTGGAAGTGTTGTTAAATAATACAGTCGACAAGTTGATATGGATATGGAAGGCAATTTTATCTTGTTAAATTCCCCTGGTGAACTGAATTTAAGTCTTAAAAACAAGTATGATTAAATGTACGAGACATAAAATTAATAAAAAGCACAAAGTGAAGTTTCGCTTTGGAAGAGTGACATTCCAGACAGAAAAGTTAAATTTGTTTTAAAATAATTGAACATTACAAAACTGACCCTAAATAACATCTTAGAATTTTGTTTTCTGTCGAAGGAGATAGTGACTTCATTTTTGTGGTTGTGACTTAAAAGAACGAGTTTCTCACACAGTCAATACAGAGGAGAAGCGAAACACTAATTTTGTAAAGGACATTCTCAAGATCTATAACGCTTCTACTAGCATGTCTGTGAAGCTTTCATTCAACGCTACAGCGATGGTTTCCAATTTAAATAGCGATAATTGTTTCTTCATTTATGTTTACGTTTTACTTTATTACTAACTTGAAAGTGAATAAAATTAGTATTTTGCAACGGGTAGGTCATCCTTGGGTTACAAAATATGCACTACATTTATATTACCATTGCGCCAAAATGTGATTCGGCCTAATCAACCAATTCTCTTTATTTTGGACAATTTAATACATCACATAATTAAAATGGAATGCATACCGGCTCAAACTCCTTTGGGCTCAAGTCCCATTATTTGGACTTGAACCCATATTGAGTTTTCGAACCTACAGTTAAATAATCGAATAATCGATATCAAAAAGCCAACACATAACTGTACCTACTGAAGAATGCACTTACTCTATCTCCTTTCCCCTCGAGTGGACAGGACGTTTTCTTCCCCACTGTCGGCTATCTCTCAAATCACCTTGCGCCTTATAACCCCAATGTAGGCAACGTAGGTACCCACATGTGTTGCGCAGCATCATTCTAATAACAATGAAGTTATTAGTAATATAATCTAATAATCCGAAAACTGAGTTTTATTTTAACAACGTATTCACCCATTTTTTCCAGATTCACGTCAAATTGTCGACTGTATTTTTGGAAAAACTTTCAGTTTCCAGTAGAAGTGTTTTTTCTATTGATTTCTGTGATTGTCTTTTCTCTTCCTAACGATTATAAACAACAAAGCCATTAAAGCAACAAAAAGAGGTTAACTAATCAATACATCATACAATACAGTACAATTTAAAAACAAAACAGCATAATAAACCATTTTTCTTTTGTAATGAACATAACAGTTTTTTAAACGCTGCTTTCCATACTATTATATCCTTATAACGTTTTTTTTCTTCTTGTATGTTGGCAATACTACAATAATTGCAATTGTGTCGATTTATCAGTCTATTACGATAAAACTTTGATAACCAGATATCACAATTTGAAAATCCTATTTAGGGTTAGTCTCTTATTTTTAATGACTAAAACTCTTCTCTCTGGGTAGTCTTCAAGAGACCACCGACACTGTGACTCTTGTATAGTTACAATGTATATTTTAAACGATTTTATGAATCGTAGATTTGGTTACACTGCTGTTTACGGCCACCCTAACGTAACAGCTTTATTAAAACTAAGATAATCGAACAGCCCAAAAACTGTTTTATCTTAAACAGTCGCAATTTTGTTTGTATGCAAAATACATACTTGATCATTTTGTGGTGCACATATCTACAACATTCATGCAAAGTTTCACAACAAATTGAACGTCGGATTATTTACAGTATAATAAACACACTGAACACAATTCTCATAAAAAATACGCCTAAGTATCAGACGCGTTTCAACGACAAGGTCGTCCTCTTCAGTGATACACTAGCCACACCAATCAAACCACAAATAGTTAACGCGTCTGATACTTAGGCGTATTTTTTATGAGAATTGTGTTCTGTGTGTTTGTTATACTGTATAATTTTTCGCATAAGTCAAGCTCATCATTTAATATGTCGGATTACTTTCCACTTTATATGTCAAACTTTAAATTTCCCAAAAAATAAGGTAATCCACACAACCAATATAACGATATTATTTCTATATTTTACTATCCACAAACAATATCCCTTACCTCCTTTTATTTTCTTGAGTTCGTCATTGTAAGAATTTAATACAAAACTGTAAGCAGTGACTGTTTCCATTTTGTCCATAAAAGTCTCAGTCCATTCTGGAAGGGTTAAATTGAATTGTTTCTGAAAATAAAGTTAATCGTTAATTTAGATTTCATTCTTTTATTTGGAATTGATAAAATACTAAAACGTATGTATTTTAAATTTACTGCCGGAAACAATAATTGTAATTATCTCGGTTGATTGGTGTGTCCAGTTTTCTAAACTGTCGATGTCTTATTACACAGGGAGGATGTAACATAGTACTACATTTTTTTGAAGTGTACGTAAGATATTGTTAATTGTTTTATTACTATCAATGTGTGTGATTTTTTTATTAGAGACAATAATTTCAATTGTAATAAAATTTTTGATTAATCTATAAAAATGAGTTTGTTTTTATTTATTTTATTTTTTATTTAAATACATATTGTTTTAAAGTTATATTTCTTGTAATTTCTTATGTTAGTTTTAGGTGGAAGAGAGGACTGGATAGTCTTAACCTTCCTCAAGAATTTAAAAAATTCATTATCTATCTATTTATTTCATTTTTTAAAGGTTAGTTTTGTTAAAACATTTTAAAGCACTGTATGAACCTATTAGAGTTTTCAATCCTTATATATCTTTACTTACTATAGTTGGAAACTATAATTTTTTTTTTAATGATAAATGTATATATTAAAAGGTTGAAAAACTTCCCTTTAAAATACGGTACGTGAAATGTAAATCAATTAACGATTAAAGCTTTCCAACTGTTAAAACAATAGACAAAATCACCATCTCCAAAACAAAACAAAAACCAACCAATGTGAATCCTCAATATCTTGTTAGTCATACAGAGAAAATTGTGGACAGTGAAACTGAAAATTATTAATAAATTTAAATAGGACCTAAACGTCCTTCTCTAGTCCTCGGCGTATGTTTTACTTGATTCAAATTAATCTTCCAATGTTAAATATGTTCCAATTAAACATACATATTCGTGATCAAAACAACTTCTAGTTTTTAGTTGATACCAAACGCATAATATTTTTTAAAATAAATGTTCAACTCAATAGGTTCTCTCCCATAACTACCCCAAGGTCATTTTTTGTTATCGGTATATATTTCCTATATATGAGACAATAAAAAAGATTGTAATTAGAAAGTGTGAAATATGTAGGATTTATCCTTGTCTGTGTAGACGGATTGTGACTGACAGACGGACAGACACGCGTGTGAAATTATAAGGATCGTTGGTTTTACCAACGAACCCTAAAAACTGTTTCAATTACAATCTCCATGGTTGATTTATTAACTGACAACAACCGAACTGTAATTTAATGTGACGATAAATTTTCGTTTGTTTTTATTTGGCTTCCAGGAAGGGTAAGTAGACAATTTGTGCGTTATTTTACAGAGTTTAGTTTCCATAAAAGGCTTAAATTATTACTTAATTTGTGTAAGGTGAGTTTAAAATGACAATTAAATGTAATTTTGTCTTTGAAACTTGCTGTAACGTATTTAAATATGTAAAACTTAGTGGGACTGACTTGAGCTCAGAGAATAAAGTATTTATTTATTTACAAATGTCAGACGTATTACAGTGCTCAGATTACGACTACTTCTTTATGCATTACATTATTAGTTAAGACATTAAATAGAGTGAGCTGTGCCCTACTAAACTAGAAACCTAGATGGGAAGTCATTTTGAAGATAGTGTTTTTACGTTGTGGAGAAAAATGAAATTTCCGATTTTTACTTTTTCACAAAAAAACGTATTTAAGTGATGGATCAAAATTCGTAGTTTTTTTTTACAATATTTTGTATTGAGGTCTCTTGAATTTAAAAAAAAAGTATTTTGTACAATTTCTATCTGTCCGACATCTCTAAAGCCCTAACGTGAGGATTGTTTTTAATCAAATTTTATATGTGAGCATATTTTAACAATTGTTCAAAATTTAGGGTTATGGTTGCTTGGGGTCAAACTAATTCAATAATACCGGTATTAGGGTTATGATAACCTATGATAGGCATTCTGTAGGAAAACGTGCTTGCCCATTCGCTAAAAAGGTTTTAATTCGCTTATTTCCCAACTAACAACACCACTCCATATAACCAGCTGTTATTGAGCTAATTATAATAATCTGAAAGGGAGGACTTACATTTAATTATTTTTAATAACTGCACACAAGTTTGACTTTGGTTAACCTATTTGCATCTCACCTATTCAAAATAAACAAACACCGCGACGGGATGTATTCATTTAACCCTTCGCGAGATATAATGGAACGCCATTACCCAAAAACATACCCAGCTATAATGAACTAAATAATCCACAAAAATAATCAGATGATTCAGATAAAGTTGTGAGGAAGTGTTCCGCGACATTGCACACTCTTCTAAATGTCTATTACGTCATAGGCTATCATGTGTGTAGATAAGATAATGAGTGCAAATTTGCTATTCGCATTATTTTAGTAACCTTCTACCAGTAGCCTATATAAAAAAACAAGACTTTATTTGGTACATTTTAAAAATGATGAGCGTTTAAATTTTTCAATGCCGAATTCCTCGAAAAACAAGGATTTTTCTCTTTTAATAAAATTAAAAACTAAATACATTTTTTAAATTGTTTCTGTCGCTCAAAAGATAACCATCGAAAAAAACTATTTAATGTCTTAGTAATTGTCTGCAATACTCAAAAATAGACTAAAAGCAAAACATTTTTGGATTCGATAGTTTTTATTGACATTTTTTTTTTTTTTTTTTTTTTTTACACCTTAAAAATCAAATAAGGTTATTTAAAAAAAAATTGCATCGTATTTATTTTGTTTTGTTGGTTTTATTAACAACAATTAATTCGGAATGAAATATTTCGAATTATGTTTTTTTGTATAATTTTGTAATTATTTCCATTAAAGATCTACAAGAGATACGGGTTCTATGAAAAAAAAAATACATTTTTTTCAGGCTATGGAACGCATAGGATCACAAAATTTGCGTCATAATTTATGACCCGTGTAACTGAATATGGCTTCATATAAAGGTGAAATCTTTCGCTAGTCGTAACTCGCGATATGTTTACATGAAGTTATTTTTAGCTATAGAAACATTCCCCGAAATATTTCTTTGCAGTTCTGTATACATATATATATATATATATATATATATATATATATATATATATATATATATATATATATACAGTGTGTTGCACATATATAACTCTGCGGATGTAGATACAGCACGATAACCATTGTAATAACAACTTTATTTCCTTATTCAATACCCATTCTACACCACAAATGCCGATAAGAAGTCAAATTAATCCCGGTAAAAGCATCCGTCATGTAAGCCATAGAATCAGCAAAATTCATTTCCTTAGTGTTTTCGTTACTCGGTTAAGAAACTCATTTCCTGATTAATTTTCAGTTAAGAATATAAATTTACGACAAATAAAAGGGATTCAATTTAAAACAAGTGGAGTTAAATTTCCGAAGGAAAATCCTGTCCTTAAAGTTCAATTTCTTAATACCGTCTTGTTCATATAAGAAAACTCTTTGATCTGTTCTTGTCAAATCGTAAACATTCTTTCCGGAGGTGTTTTATTGCAATCATAAGTAAGCACTCACTTGCAGTTACGTAACTTACAATGGAATCACCCCTGTATATCACATAACATACTGTTATAGTATCTTGAATCAAAGTTTCCATACAAGCAGTTTATTTGAAATAAACCTAACCTAACCTCCGCTACTTTAATTTATCATTGAATGCATAATAAATTTTTTAAAACATGAAAATGTATCTTTAGATGAATTTCGGAAAGATCAAAACGGGAGTTATACAGGGTGATTCAAAAATGTATGGTAATATTTCATGAAGTTGTTCTAAACAAAATATAAGATAAGATGTTATATATAGTTTCAAAAACGCTTAGTTTTCCATCTGTCGGGAATTTCGTTTATTTGAAGGGGGGGAATTATACCTTTGGAAATAGATAAGATATTTAGTGAAGATTTGGCAACTTTTTAAGATTATTCTAGAACGCCAAGACTTTGTTTTGTATATTTTAAAATAGTGAATGATTCAATGTTTGTCGAATAACTAGAAATCCATTAGAAAATCCATTACAAGAAACGAACGTTTTCCCATTTTCACGAAAAACGAATACTTTTTTATTTATGTTTGTCTCTAAGTAAAAAAATAACCAAGTTGTTGACACAAAACATAGGCATCCAAAATTAACCTAAAACCAAATATCATGGAATTATTATAACTATTACCGAAAGGTACACAAATAAAAATCTCTCAACAGCCCCCATAAGTTTGTAAAATACACATAGATTAAAATAACACTAATCATATAACTTTAATACCTAACCTTATTCTGTTAATACTCCATTTTGTCAAGATTAAACTTTTCTTTTAACCCAATTATGTTTTTCTTAATTAAGTTAACAGTTTAAAAAACAAATACACAAATAAAATATACAAAAATCACAGTGAGAAGGTTACATCACTATGGACGACATTTCATGAAGTATGACAACTCACTACTTCTTTAAGTCAATAATCGTAAATCCATAGCTCATAAGAGTTCACTTGTTTCGCGTAGAACGTTTGAGTGGTGTATGATCTGGGACGTAATTACAGATGGCTGAGGGGGAAATGAAACAGCACCTGTGTATGTTTTATGTATTTTTTTTTAAATTGACAAATACATAATTGTCTTCTTTAAAAAGTGTAATATATACAAAGTGAAGTAGATAATAATGAATAGAAATTAAGCGGATGCAAATCAATATATATATTGATGATTTAAGAATCATATTATTGATTTTTTCCCAGATGTGAAAGTTGTAAACCTTAAGCTCGTTAACCATACAAAATTTCATAAAAATCGGCCTCGTAGTTTCTGAGATTAACGCGAAGAAACAAAATCGTGCATGATTAAAACCACATAATGGAAGTGAAAACAATATGAAATTATAGAAGCCCATTCATTAAATCAGATTTGAATAGTTTTAAATATTTTAGGATAAATCAAGGTAATTACACTTTTCAAAGTGTTACACATTGGTCTAGGTTACTCTTAATATAGCTTTGTGTTGAATTATTAAATCTGATAAATCTAATCAGCTGTTTTAGCTGTGTCTTTATAGTAGTTGGTATACCTTAATAAATAAAAATGTAATTTAAAACTAAATAACAATTACATAATAACAACATAAAACTAGTTAACAATAGTAAAGTTATAGTAAATTCAAAATAACATTTTGCTGTAAAGGTGTCCTGCAAGGAAGTTACAATATATAAACTTGTATTAAATCCTTTAAACAACAAAAGATAACATACAACATGAATACAAGAGGACCCATTAATTTAACAACTGTATAGAGATACAGTCATGGTTATATTAAATACTTGTGTGTGTATACAGCGTTGTTGAAAGATGTATGCCCCCTGTTTTATTGGATAAGTAGAATTTTTAGAGGTTTCAAATGTAGCATTTAAATCCAAAAAAGCACTTCCGCAATAACTTAACTCATTTCGTAAATATACATTCCACTTTCCGTCGCTTGACAGATGCTGGCATCTAGCGGCCCGCTCCTAAACCAAGCATCACCTGATACTTGAAACCAAAGTACATTTTCGCCGGTCAAGCTAGCTTCTCGATTACCGGTCCACAGTCTACATGCGATAACAACATGGTCTACACTCTTCATAACTCCGTTAGCTAAAAGTTTTTCTTTCTTCTCTCAAAATTACCGTCTTTCTAAAACATCATGTTAAATTACTAATTGTGCGCCTTAGTCTAATAATCTGGTTCAAAAATGTTAAAATTAACCATCATTTTCTCGGTACTACCTCACGTGATCTGCGACAGGATTTACCAGGTACTTCAACCTTACAGATTTTGTCATATTATAAATTTTGTTAATTTTTTAAAATAATTTGTTAATTATCACGTATTCTTTAAAATATGTATTTCATGTTTTATTCAATATTCTATTTCCTTTTGAAACTAAATGATTATAAAAATTTTCTTTTCTTAAAACATCATTTACAAAATCTTGCAAAGGCACATTTTACGTTTTGAACATTTTTGTGAAATAAGTGCAAACTAGTGTTGAACATTAAATGATCAGAATATGAACATGTCAAATATAAAACAATTGAGGAAATTTCTTCTAAATCAGAAAATTTCTTTTGCAAGCTTTTGCAAAATCTTACAAGTCTTATACAAGCTTTCTTTTAAACAAAATTAAAATATATATAAATAGATTTATAATAATCTAAGAAGCTTTTAAGTACCATCTTAACGAATTTCTGTTATACAATCAATTTTCTTTAATTTTGGCAAATAATCAGATATTTCTTTAATGATGAACATTAATGCTAAAACATGTCTGATTTTGTACAGACACTAAAAGAACATGTTTTTTTGCTCACAGCTAATATGCTGGTAGGACAAATAGGAGAAATTGGAGAAATAAAGAAATTCTTGTCTCACATTGCGCAAACCAACGAAACATCCTAACAAGTTTCGTCCTGTTGGCAAAACACGTTTTTTTTTTTTTTTTGTATAACGTAACTTCACATTTTCAAGTGCATAAAAGTGATGTCTTTTTCTACAGCTGACTTTACAGAACTTTAACTAACTCATTTTGTATATGTGCCTAAATTTACTTTCGCAAATATGTGTTCCTTAAGACTATTTTCTAAATGTAGACCTGTGTAGTTAATTATAAAATATATATAAAAAACAATTATTGGGTGGAGCCTGCATGCAATTTTCGGTCCTAACAACCTCCAAGAGGTTAATTTCCAAATTAAAATAATTGACGTCAATTAACAAAATTTCAAAATTCTAAATTCCTTTTTTTTGTTTGTTTAAAATATATAAATTTATTTGGCCAATATAGTTTTTAAGAAATTTTTCAAACCAGTTATATTATGTATCTTTAGTTTAGTGATAAACATGTTAACTATAGATATGATTTTTGAACTTAAAATATCAAACTCTTTTATATTTTGTTAAATTCTGTAATTGTTTAAAAAGAAACTATCATCTTATAAACTAAAAAAAAGGGGGGATAAGTTTTTTTCTTTTTTTTTGAATCTTTTGATTAAATTTTTTTTTATTATTATACTTTTACATTAAGGGCGTATAATCTTTTTTTTGATTAATTATAATTCTGTGAATTATTAAGCTGTGCTCATTGTTTTTTTTGTTAAATTTTTGTAACTATAAATATACATATTAAAAGGGGGGATAAATTTTTAGAATCTGTTGATTAAATTTTTTTTTTCTAAATTATTATATGTTACAATTAAGGGCTTATAACTTTTACAATTTATGATATTGTTAATCATAAGTTTTTTTTTATTGATGATTTGTGTCAGGATGTCTTTTGTTGTAAATGACAAAGTCTGAAGCGCCGAAATTTCCTTCTGCTTTCAATAAACTTGAGCCTTGTTAATTACTAAATTTGTCTTTGTCTTTTTTTATTTTTCTTTTCAAACATTGTTACCATTTTGGTTCCGCCTTTATTAAATTTAAGTCCCCTGGTAACATGTTTTTGGTAGCAGAGCGTGGTTAATTTTAAATTCTGGAACCGTAGTTAATTTTCAAAATTTTGCATTGGAACTATCTAAATTTAAATTCAAAATTATCTTTGTAAACAAGGCTCTTTTTTTATGTTTTGCAGCTTTTTCAAATACTGCACAACTGTTGCTGATGAAATTTTTTTTTATTATTTAGTTTAAATATTTAAATCTCTATAAATCTATAGTCTCTTTTTTTTTATTATTTAGTTATTTTTATAAACACTTACACAAAAACTTCTAAACCAATTTCGATAAAATTTTTTTTTTATTATTTTGTCTGCTTAAATATTTTTTTTTATATATATATATATTTACATACACTGCACCCTAGTCATTCACTGAATTTGATCCAGACAGTGGGCTCATTCGGGAATCCAAAAAAAAAATTTAAATAAATAATAAAATCCAAAAATAGTTAAAAACAAAAAAAAAACAAAAAAAATTTCAAAATCTCCTTCAAAAAATTTTCTCGAGTTTTCTTTCGCTTGTCTGTATCAATTCATACTTACACACACACATATATACACAACAACTACACTACATATAATTCTTGAGTCTTTCTCTGGCTCTTTCACCTTTTTTACATCATCTTAAAAGAAATTTTTTTTATTTAAAAACACTTGATTAAATTTTTTTTATTTATCAGCAACAGTTAAGATGGCAGTGGATTTGCTGCGATTAGTGGATTCGTTAAAGAATACCGAGCTTGCTTTTGAGGTAGTAGCTAGAGGTGGTGAAAAAGACATTGTAGCTAAAATGCGAACCTCTCTTAGGTCCCTTCTGCAGAACCGCGTCGAGCCCGAAATGGGAAACTTCACTGAAGACATCCTCTTGCAACAGATAGCGTTAGCCCGGAACTCCTTGTTTGTCTTGCAAGACGACCTGGAGAACCTCGATTCCGAAAGAGGAATCAAAATGATTCGTGTTCGTGCGCGCATAAACGTCTTCGGAAGACGACTAGAGTTCCTAAATCGGGTGCACACTGAACAACTAAAAGTAGCAGACAACAACGTGCCACGGGATCTGGCCGAGCTACATAACAATTTCGCTACGCTCAAAGAAAAATTTAAAGCCTTTGAGCAAACCGTTGCTCCTCTAAAACTAAACGTAAGCATCCCGCTAACGCCCTCTGGGGGAACCACTAAAGCTAGCTCTGCAGAGCCATCTCGGTCTAATGGGCCAAATCTCCTTGCGGACACGCCGCAGGCTGAGGCTCAGCAAACTACACCTAGCAGCTCGAAAGGCTGTCAATACATTTCCTTATACGGAAAATTAAGTCATCCTGCCGAACAAATAATTAAGACAATTCCTCAGACAGATGGGTTCGACCTTGACAAATTATTAAAATTTTTTAAAATTTCTTTAAAAATAGTTAAAACTTACCCGGACGTAGCCTTAAACATTAATAATGTTCTGATGCCCTATGCTCAGGGCCCTTTAAATTCATGTCTGATTAGACATCAGGCATTTAATACCTTTCATAAAGAGGCCTTAAGTCTCTTTATACCATCAAAACGGTTAGCTTCTTTAGTGCAGGAGTTATTTTATAGGCCCCAGAAGACTAACGAGGCGGTGCACATCTTTGTAAATGAAATTAAAGAGGCTGCAGAAACACTTAATTTAGATAAGTCCGAATTGGAGGTCACGGACGTCATTCTGGAGGGACTGTCTCCGGAAGTCCGCAACTGTTTAGTTTTTGCGACTAAGCCTAAAAATTTCGCAGATCTAGATCGACTCTGCGCTCACGTAAATAACATCATGTACACTGACAGGCAAAGGGCTCCATTAAAGAGACCTGAGTTTAAAAGTCCTGATTTTAGACCTACAAGACCTGTAGTCTGTTACAGTTGCGGGCAGCCGGGACATAGAAGCCCAGAGTGTCGAAACCGGCCTCCAACAAGGCAATATCCTCCAAAAAAACGGAGGCAGGTTTGGAGTCTAGTTGGTAGCTCCAGGCCAGCCTCCCTTTCTAAAACCAACCACATCGGATTTAAACATAACACGAAACCACATTTTTTTAATAAACCTCCCTTTCAAAATTTAAACTCAATTTCCTATTCAAGAAGAAACAATTTCGGCAATAAAATTCAAAATTACGTTACTCCCATCTGTTATCATTGTGGCATACCCGGTCACTATATCTGGGGCTGTAAATTCTTCTCTCTACGGAATAGGTCCAGGCAAACCTATTCCAGCTCTAAGCTTTCCAACTGCAAACTTCAAAAAAAAAATAACATTTCTCTTAAATCTAGGGGTCTGAACGATCCGTTTTTGCCTTTGGTGGAAGTAGCTTTTGGGCAAATTAAAGTTAAGGCTCTGCTGGACTCCGGTTCAGTAAGATGCGTCATTTCTAAAGCCCTTTTTAAAAAATTGAAGAACACCAAGGCTTTTAAATCCATCACCAGGGTGAAGGCTGATTGTGTCACGGCTTCTGGAAAAAGGTTGCCCATTTCCTACTCTTGTCGTCTTCATCTTAAAATGGAACATTGTAGTTGGAATGTGGATTTCCTGGTGGCGCATAAGTTGTCGTGTCCTCTGATCCTCGGGTCAGATTTCATATCTAAAACGGGACTGGTACTTGATCTTTCAGCAAAAAACTTCTATTTCAAATTTTCAAGGTCTATTGTTTTTCCTCTATGTAATTTTAGTAATTCTGCGTATAAACCTATAGTGTCCACAACATCTGAATCTACTGCTCCTGATCCTTTAGGTCATCTTCAAAAGGACGATAAAAACGCCATTTTAAAAATAATTAATGATTTTCCTCAGGTACTCACAAAAAGGTTAGGTTTAACACATCTAGTTGAATACGATATTCAACTGAAGGACAACACTCCGGTCAAGTGTTCTCCATACCAATTGGCACCTCCCAAAATGGAATACCTCCGCGAACACATCAACGAATTGTTAGATTCAGGAGTAGTAGAACCCAGCCGGTCGGCATATGCATCCCCTGTTTTTCTGGTTCAACATCCCGAAAAGAAAACAAGGATGGTGATTGATTATCGGAGGCTCAATCAAAATATCGTCGTCGAAGCGGTGCCGCTACCTAACTTACATCAAAGTTTTAACTGGTTTGTCGGTGCCAAATATTTCACAGTTTTCGATCTTAATTCAGCTTATCATCAAATCCCTTTGTCTCAAAAGTCCAAGCAAATTACCAGCTTTTGTACTCCTTGGATGCTTTATCAGTTTACTCGAGTCCCTTTTGGACTCTGTACTGGTGCCCAAGTGCTTACCAGACTCTTGGATCAGGTCTTCCATGACATCAAATTCAAATTCATTTTTAATTATCTGGATGATCTAGTCATTTACTCCAAAACTTGGGAAGAGCATCAAAAACATCTTCGGGAAGTCCTTACTCGTTTGCGGCGGGCTGGCTTGACTGTTAACCCAGATAAGGTCCGTTTCGCTGTGAATGAGATAAGCTTTTTAGGACACCTAGTTTCTTCTCGTGGCGTGCAAATCGACCCATCTAGAACAAAAGCAATTAGAAATTTTCCGCAACCCAAGAACCCTAAGGCCGTTTCCAGATTTATTGGAATGGTCAATTTCTTTGCTAAATTCATTCCAAATTTCGCGGAGCACGCTGCGCCTCTAAATCTGCTTCGGAGGAAGGGCCAAAAATTCTCTTGGCAAGCTGAACAAGAGAAAGCTTTTAAACATCTTCGGGAGGCAATAACACAGCCTCCGGTTCTCCGGATGGCCGATTTCGCCAAACCATTCATCCTGCAAACGGATGCGAGCTCGGTGGCCCTTGGAGCAGTTCTACTCCAAGAAATTGACGGCTCACGACAGCCCATAGCGTACGCTTCACGTACTTTAACACCTGCAGAAAGAAAAGCCTCATCTGCATATGAAGCCGAATGCCTAGCAGTAGTTTTTGGAGTAGAGAAATTTAGGCAATATCTAGAGCATCGGGAATTCCTATTAGAAACCGACAACCAAGCCCTTTCTTGGCTTTTAGCACGTCCTCGTCAACTTGGTAAATTAGGCCGGTGGATTGCCAAGTTGACTTCATTGAAATTTAAGGTAGCGCACATAAGAGGAACTCAGAACATCATAGCAGACTCCCTCTCGCGCATGTTTGAACCGGAAAATTTCAACGAAGAAAATGTCACCTTTTCGTGTACCAGTCTCCTCACAAATTTTCCTCTAGCTTTTCATGACATCCAGACTCATCAAAAGGCCGACCCTATTTTGAAAAATATCATTGCCGATCTTGAACAGAACATCTCTTCGGAGAAGTACTGTTTAAGTAAAGGTGTTCTTTGCCTGAAAAATCATCTGGAAAAGCCCACCAGAATTTATTTACCTCAGTCCTTAGTCGACCTGGTGATTAATTATCATCACGACTCCGTTGTGGGTGGTCATCTTGGAGTACTTAAAACTTTGTTTAAGGTAAAGGAGAACTTTTATTGGCCAACTTTAAAACAGGATGTCACTTCTAAAGTGCGAGCTTGTTCGGTGTGCGCTGTAAGCAAACCTGCTCACAACTCCAAATTAGGATACCTTGCCTCAACGGTTCCCAATCGTCCCATGGAAAAATTACATATCGACTACGTCGGACAGCTTCCTAGGACAAAACAGGGCTACAACATGATACTGGTCGCAGTTGACCAGTTCTCAAAATTCACCTGGCTCATGCCTGTCAGAGATGCAACTTCCCACAGTACAATTAAGGCCTTAAGCCAAAACATTTTTCAAAATTTCGGTTTTCCAAAGATAATAATCTCTGACAATGCACAATGTTTTGTATCACATGTCTTCCGCAACTTTTGTTTTTCTCGCGGTATTAAGCATGCAACTTTATCTCCTTATCACCCCCAACCTAATAATGCGGAAAGACTCAACCGAAACCTTAAGGCAGCCCTTATCGCCTATCACTCCAAAAATCAATCCTCTTGGGACGACTCCCTTTGCTGGCTTCAGCTGGCTTTCAATTTCGCACATCATGAGACTCTTAAAGCAACACCTTTTAGTATTCTTTTTAATTTTCTCCCCAATACACCACTGAGTCTCAGCTGGAACATACATGATCTCCTTCCAAAACCTAATACTAATCCATCACAAGTTTGGCGCCAGGCCAAAGACAATATAATGAAAGCGCACCAAAAGGCCGAAAAGACCTATAACAAATTCAGGAAGCCTCATCTGTATAAAATCAACGATCTTGTCTGGTGTAAAACACACCCTCTTAGCTCTGCCATAGACAAGCGAGCTGCTAAATTGATGCCTCGATGGTCAGGTCCCTTCCGGATCATTGATTTTCTTACTCCAGTTACCGTTGCGCTTTCTTTCGCCAATTCACCTCGTTTTATTAAAAAAGCACACGTCGAGCAACTCAAACCTCATCATATAAATTAAATATTAACAAATTTCTAGAACCTTCTCCTTTACGATTTAATTTTCTTTCTGATCTTTCTTGGCCCGCACAAATTGTCATCTGGTAGTCTTCTTTCTATGCACTGCAGAACATAATAAAATACGGAACCAAGCCGTATTTCCTCTAAGCCAAATGCACATCTGTATGTTTGGGCATCGGTGGGCTGAGCTCTCCTAGAGCCCCTCCGTGCCGTAATCTTTATAGGTGTTTGCAGGCGAAGAGATATTGATTTTCCTTGTCCAGTGATATATCTCACTGTTTCCCGGACTTGACGCTTTTTAACCCATAGTCTGATCAACTATGAGGTTCCACTTTACGGCAATGGCCGCTACATGTACCTGACATGTTTCCCTATCTAGACATATCTTGACATCGAGCACTCCGCGGGTGTAATCGATGCGACGAGAATATAGAGAGCGTCATGAACTCTTCTATTTCTTCGTCACCATAACGTCTTCGGACGAGGACATAGTGAGTCCATCTTCTTAATAGTTAAGTTTGGTGCATTTGTTCTTTGTTGTTTATCTTGGTGAAGGTATACTGACCGGTTCTGTCGAACTACATATAGTTAATGTGGCACTCGCTATGCATGTTAGTCTTAGTTTGTCTTTTGTTTATCTCGAGGTCTAAAACACCTGTCTGAGAGGAAATTTTTTTTTTTACCCCTTCAAGCACACTCTCTCTCTCCTTTTTCTAAATTTTGCGGGAGGCCCTTCTGGCCCCTTTTCTTTTCTACCCTAACTCCGTCTTTCGGGGGGGGAGAGCTGTAGCATTTAAATCCAAAAAAGCACTTCCGCAATAACTTAACTCATTTCGTAAATATACATTCCACTTTCCGTCGCTTGACAGATGCTGGCATCTAGCGGCCCGCTCCTAAACCAAGCATCACCTGATACTTGAAACCAAAGTACATTTTCGCCGGTCAAGCTAGCTTCTCGATTACCGGTCCACAGTCTACATGCGATAACAACATGGTCTACACTCTTCATAACTCCGTTAGCTAAAAGTTTTTCTTTCTTCTCTCAAAATTACCGTCTTTCTAAAACATCATGTTAAATTACTAATTGTGCGCCTTAGTCTAATAATCTGGTTCAAAAATGTTAAAATTAACCATCATTTTCTCGGTACTACCTCACGTGATCTGCGACAGGATTTACCAGGTACTTCAACCTTACAGATTTTGTCATATTATAAATTTTGTTAATTTTTTAAAATAATTTGTTAATTATCACGTATTCTTTAAAATATGTATTTCATGTTTTATTCAATATTCTATTTCCTTTTGAAACTAAATGATTATAAAAATTTTCTTTTCTTAAAACATCATTTACAAAATCTTGCAAAGGCACATTTTACGTTTTGAACATTTTTGTGAAATAAGTGCAAACTAGTGTTGAACATTAAATGATCAGAATATGAACATGTCAAATATAAAACAATTGAGGAAATTTCTTCTAAATCAGAAAATTTCTTTTGCAAGCTTTTGCAAAATCTTACAAGTCTTATACAAGCTTTCTTTTAAACAAAATTAAAATATATATAAATAGATTTATAATAATCTAAGAAGCTTTTAAGTACCATCTTAACGAATTTCTGTTATACAATCAATTTTCTTTAATTTTGGCAAATAATCAGATATTTCTTTAATGATGAACATTAATGCTAAAACATGTCTGATTTTGTACAGACACTAAAAGAACATGTTTTTTTGCTCACAGCTAATATGCTGGTAGGACAAATAGGAGAAATTGGAGAAATAAAGAAATTCTTGTCTCACATTGCGCAAACCAACGAAACATCCTAACAAGTTTCGTCCTGTTGGCAAAACACGTTTTTTTTTTTTTTTTGTATAACGTAACTTCACATTTTCAAGTGCATAAAAGTGATGTCTTTTTCTACAGCTGACTTTACAGAACTTTAACTAACTCATTTTGTATATGTGCCTAAATTTACTTTCGCAAATATGTGTTCCTTAAGACTATTTTCTAAATGTAGACCTGTGTAGTTAATTATAAAATATATATAAAAAACAATTATTGGGTGGAGCCTGCATGCAATTTTCGGTCCTAACAACCTCCAAGAGGTTAATTTCCAAATTAAAATAATTGACGTCAATTAACAAAATTTCAAAATTCTAAATTCCTTTTTTTTGTTTGTTTAAAATATATAAATTTATTTGGCCAATATAGTTTTTAAGAAATTTTTCAAACCAGTTATATTATGTATCTTTAGTTTAGTGATAAACATGTTAACTATAGATATGATTTTTGAACTTAAAATATCAAACTCTTTTATATTTTGTTAAATTCTGTAATTGTTTAAAAAGAAACTATCATCTTATAAACTAAAAAAAAGGGGGGATAAGTTTTTTTCTTTTTTTTTGAATCTTTTGATTAAATTTTTTTTTATTATTATACTTTTACATTAAGGGCGTATAATCTTTTTTTTGATTAATTATAATTCTGTGAATTATTAAGCTGTGCTCATTGTTTTTTTTGTTAAATTTTTGTAACTATAAATATACATATTAAAAGGGGGGATAAATTTTTAGAATCTGTTGATTAAATTTTTTTTTTCTAAATTATTATATGTTACAATTAAGGGCTTATAACTTTTACAATTTATGATATTGTTAATCATAAGTTTTTTTTTATTGATGATTTGTGTCAGGATGTCTTTTGTTGTAAATGACAAAGTCTGAAGCGCCGAAATTTCCTTCTGCTTTCAATAAACTTGAGCCTTGTTAATTACTAAATTTGTCTTTGTCTTTTTTTATTTTTCTTTTCAAACATTGTTACCATTTTGGTTCCGCCTTTATTAAATTTAAGTCCCCTGGTAACACAAATAACCCGCCATTTTATCAATATGGTGGTCAGTTCTGAATTTTCTTATAAGAAATCCTATTTTGAATAAAACACATTATTTTTAAGCTTTTTTATTCTTGAGTATTTTTCAATAACGTTAACCGTTTAGGAGCTCTAAACGCTCAAATATGTTACAACACAAGATTTCATGCCTTATCAGAGGTTCATTTTTCGTACTTAAAACGGTTGAACTGATTTTAAAATTGAAACATGGATAAACTGTAATGTGTAACGAAATATTAAAAATTTGAAAGTCACTTGCCTATATGTTTAACCTAAAAATAGGAGGATTTTGTATTTTTCAAATTGTGATTTTTTTGGTTAAAAAGTTAATTCCGCTTGAAGAAATAAATTATTCTTAAGAATAGAGGTATGTAGCAAAGGATTAAAAAAATGAAAATTAACTTTATATGCTAATCTATATAATTACCTTTAAAAAAAATGGTAATTCGTTTATAACATAGGCCTCTACTTTCTTTTCAAATAATAATATAATATTTTAATCCGGAATTCACTTTTTCACTACAATATTCAAAATTGAAAAGTACGAAATGCACGTATGGTAAGTTAGGTTAGGTTAGGTGGGGGGGAATAATGGGGAATCGTAGGTAGGTCTGCTACATCTGAGCATAGTATTAATATTAAAATCTCAAATTCTAAACGATTTAAATTTTATCTAAAAATCCCTGATGGGTTTTTCTTTAAATTTGTTTGTAACTTTTGTACTTTACACTTAAATCAGCTGTCACATCGTTTCTATCATCCTGTATATAGATAGTTTTGTACCACCCTGTAAAATCTTTTAAAACAATTTCTTGTATATTTATAATTATTGTTTTATTGTTATTATTTATCTTAAACAACTGTGTAACTACATAATACATACCTCAGCTATTAATGTACTATAAATATCTTGCACGTCATCGGGGTTTTTAACAACGCGTCCTGTTTGCTCCGATATGTAGCTGTACAGTGCTGCCAAACTGTCCGTCTCCTGACGCACTTCGGGGCTACTTTTGACGGCATCGAGCTCCTCATAATAACGAGGACATGGTATCCTCACCAACAGTAACTAAACACAAAATGTACAATTTAGTCAATAACCGATTTATAATCCTTCCGTTATGGAATATGTTACGATCACCAGCGCTAATATATCTTTTCACGTGTCGTTTAGATTTGTATAAAATTAAGATAGTCATAATTATAAGAGAAACGTAAATGTGAAACGTTCCTTACTTTTGTATGATATTTAAAAATATGCTATACAAATTATAAAATTCCCTTCGTTTTACAATATAGCTGTCAACTCTTTTTGTATTGTTTCTAAGTCAAGTGCAATTTAAAGTGTTTTCTATCTCTTATAGTTGAGAGATCATAATATCAGCCATCTTGAATGATCGTCGTGAATATTCTATCTGAATATTTTTTGTCTGATTTTTACCAAACTCAACATTAATATTTTAAAGGATCAAAAAAGCTTTTTACAACACAAAATAGGATATTGATTGTAAACTAAATTTTGATGATTTTAAGAATTTAAATTATTTTCATTCGTAAAACTTAAATCTAGGTGTTTACTTTTGCAGAGGTGAAAATCACGAAAGTGTAGTTTGAAATGTTTTAAAATATTAAAGCTTTTTCAGACACAAAATATTTCATCTTTTTATTGAGATTTTTTAAAACTATTATTATTGATTAATAAGAAGAATTTTAAATATTACCAAAAGGCTTATTTAATGCTACTTTCAAAAAACTTAAACCAAACCTGTACCATAAACTTTAAACTATACATAGCAAATAATAATACAGAAAATGAAAATAAGACGTTTCCCAATTTAATATAAGAAAAGGATCACATGTAATGAAAAACTAAATTAACAACAAAAATACCTGTACAATAATTAAATTAAAACGGTATTTAATTGTTGACACCCCTACTGGCATGTCCTGTTCAAGGGATACACAAGGCTAACATAATAAAAAACAAACATTTTATTGCCAGCAAAACAGTAAACCTAATTAACCAACAAATAACAATATTATAAATTAATGTTTGTTAAATAAAAAATTATTTTATACACATTACAATGATTCTTTGCCAACTTTCTACTAATATATTACACACAAACACACACCACACAAACTGATAAGAAAAATATGAGAGAGAGAGAGAGAGAGAGAGAGAGAGAGAGAGAGAGAGAGAGAGAGAGAGAGAGAGAGAGAGAGAGAGAGAGAGAGAGAGAGAGAGAGAGAGAGAGAGAGAGAGAGAGAGAGAGAGAGAGAGAGAGAGAGAGAGAGAGAGAGAGAGAGAGAGAGAGAGAGAGAGAGAGAGAGAGAGAGAGAGAGAGAGAGAGAGAGAGAGAGAGACAGAGAGACAGACAGACAGACAGACAGACAGAGAGTACCAACTACAGATGAGTTCCTGAAGTATATATATATATGCCTGCATTTACATATGTATAGATAAACAAAAGTACACTATCTATTTAATTTTGAAAAATTACTAAACTTGTATAAATATTTACAATTCATACACGAACATAAACCTATACAAAGTAATTGCAATTATACAAAACAAACACGCAAAGAGAAATAAAAAAATAAGTCTAATAGCAAATTAAATAGGTAGCACTAAAGATTGAGCGATAAAAAAATGCTCCATTCATTTAAACACTATATAATTATCTTATATTTAATTCACTAAGGAATTTCTGCTACCGTCGCATATTTCTTTGCTTTAGAGCGGATGATTAATGAATGAAGTGTCAAATTAAACAGTGTTACCTGCAGATTTGCCGAAAATTATTCATTTCCTTTGGTAACACTTATTTTATAGTAAATTTATCATTTAAATAACATGTTTTACAACAAAAATAATTTCAAACAGCTGTTTTAAATCCAAATACATTTTATTTTGTTGTTTTGTTTGATAATTTCTAACAGCTGTTTTAAATTATGTTTAAGGTAACTTATGCAGTGGTTACATTATGTGTACGGTTCACTTTGTACATTGATTGCTTACATCTCGCAAAATTAAAGAGTTTAATTTCTGAAATACTTTCAACTTCATTATTTTGTTTGATAATTTGTAACAGCTGTTTTAAATTATTTTTATGTTAACTTATGCAGTGTTTCCTTTTTTGTGGAGGTTCTTGTGTTGCGATTGATTTTGTACATTTCACAAAATTTAACGGTTTGTATGGCTTATTGTTAATGTGCAACAAATGAGTCTGAATTTGTTATCTTGTAAAAGTTAACCACGTGAGTATACATACTGTATAGATCTTACTTTATTTGTGATTTATTGCTTACATTTCGTAAAAGTCAACGGTGTATTTGGCTTATTGTTAATGTGTGACAATTGGGTGGGAGCTTAGACATTCGAAATACCTACCTAAGGAAGACTGCATAGAAACTTGAACACTTACTGGTTAACGAAAAATGCCAAAACCAGAAATCGAAGGGCATTGAATCGTGATATAAACAGGTTTAACTTTTGGTGCCAACATGAACCTTAGACCTCGACATTATTTTAAAGTTGCAAAACCACTAGGTCGCAAAACAAAGCAGGACCTTTGATATTAGTGGCAATACCATTGGATATCAATCAGCTGATCGAAGAGCTTCTCTTATCTCTAAAACTCAGATATTTTGAAGCTATCTCCTTTCATTACAATACGTACTTTCAGCGGAATTTGAAGTATTTCTGAAATCTTTGTTTAATTTGACGTAGCACCGTAAAAGTTTTTTCTGAAAAGTATTATCACATGAGTTGCCGTTTTTAATTTTTAGTGAGTTAAAAACAAATTAAACTAAAATACATCATGTTTATTATGGAAATCTAAAGCAGTGAAAAATACCACGTAATATTTATACATTTTCTCTCTTAAATTTGTTTCTTGTGATTATAAACCCACCATGAATTTAAGTGTTCATAAAACAATTCTGTTTATTTTTATTATGAAATTTAAATTGTCATATTTTTAATTGTAAAAAAAAATCGAAGCTTAAATTTCTGTAACAAACATGTTAAATAAGCCCAGACCTATTTAAAAAACAAAGGTTTTCTGAAGCTCGTAATTGTGTATATCACTATGTCCGTATATGTGTGTATATTAAAAAGACTGCATGCGCTTCGATCGTGTCAGTATATATGTGACCGACCTCCACACGTATATATGAAGATACCTCCATTGCTATACGTACACCAAATTTTTCTTGGAAAGTTAATGTTCGAAAATACCTTCCTGATAATATCTCCGCTATTTTGCATAGTAGAAGAGTGAGGTCGCTATCATTATATGCAGAATTGAAATATGTAACGTTTATCTAATTTTAAAGAGAGAAACTGTTTAAAATGGCCGACAATTTTAATTGGAGCTGTACCATGCAGAGTTGAAATCGGCAAATTGTTATGTAATTTATTGGATTTAACAACACACGAAATATAAACAAAAAATGTATAAAATGGCTGCTATTTTTATTGGATTTTACTTTTTCACAAAAGTGTTCTGTATGATCTTCAGATAGTGTTCCAACCCTCCACTAAAGTTAAAGTGCAAAGATTATTTTTAGTCTATTCGATCATGTTCATTACCTTATCTTGGTTAAGAGGTTCAAAATGTAAAGGAACAGGCTGCCAGTCAAGTTCAGGATTCCACTTGTTGTATCCTGTAGGAGGAAACAGACCGGCAGCTTCCAGAAGAGCGCTCATCTTGGTACGATCTACATCCGTCGTCTGCACCCATAGAACATCTGTAGTGAAGATGGACCCAAGGAAATCATTGTATCTCTGCCTAAGATATTGTCCCTGTTGATACTGGGCTAGCTTCCCTACCTGCAACAATGGAGCAACTTTATACCTATACCCAATGAGACAAAAACAAGTTGATGGTACCCCAGCGCTAAAATACAATGTAATACAAGGAGAACCTCTAAACGTAATGTCCAAAAGTTAGTCTCAAAAGCATTGGAGGTAATGTTAAATTATACTGGTACTTACCCAATAAGGTGACCATTTGGTAAAGGTGACTTACCCAATATGGTAAATTTGTTGAAAATAGTTATTACCAACATTTCAGAACCTCATTATTGTGTATATCATTCTTGACATCAACTAGGCCCTAACAGCTTAATATAAAATAATCCACTCGTTTTCCACGTGGCTGTGAGCTATACATGCGTGAAGGAGCCTCCAATTTCTACGCTCGTGTTGTTGACACAACCTTCGTAACATGCCATTAACACAATTTATTGAAAGGGAGAATTCAAAATTACATTTTTCAAAGTAATTTCGCTTCTTGTCATCTTAAAGATGTGGGATTGCCTGCAGAATTGAAATATGAACACGTTGATCCAATTATATGTGTTGTAAGTTAAATAACACACGAGAAATTAACAAAATAACTGTTTAAAATTCCATTTCAACATTTTCAATTCGATTTTTCTGAAGTTCAATGAGCACACTATTAATATGAGTCCTCTACACAATATAAACTTCCTATCTTAATTTTTGTGCCGCTATCGTGCTTCCGTACAAACTATAAACGACGCCATATTAAAAATCAATTTTTCGTTTTTCCAAGGACAAGATCAGTCAAAGAATAGTTTAAATTTTTCACGATTACCAAACTGACCCTATATTTTTATAGTATGTTCATATCAAAGACACACAAATCACAATATAGTACGTTTTATTATTTCTTCGTCACAATTTGTAAACTATCACTTGCCTGCAAAGGGAGTCTAGAGAAAGTATAATTTAAAAAAAGAAAATCATTATTTTAACTTTATTCGATATTCAGGATGCTTCAAAAAGTACGTTACAACTTTGTAAATTCTTATAAATTTATTCAGACTACTTACAGAGCTGGTTTTGTAACAAAACACATCAAGTTCTTTACCTTAGTTAGTTAGGTTCAATGCTACATCGATTGGTCATTTTTCACACATCAAAACATAATAAATTCCCTGCCAAAATCCCAGCAGCACGTTAGACGTAATTTCTTCAACTGTAGGGTAGATTCTTGCTCTCAACTCAGCGAAAAAAGGCGGTAAGGGTTGTTTCAGAAGGAAAATAACGCGAAATGTCAGATCTGGTAAACCATGCAATCGGCATACCTCGACCTATCCATGTACCTGGAAAGCGTTTATTTAGGATATTCTAGATCTAGGTTAATGCCAATAACTTTACTCTTTCTTAAGGTACAAAAGACGATAACTTTGTTCCTGGCTACTATGAACATGTTCCAAGGATTGTAGTAGATCCTCACTTCCCTAAATCCGACAATCATATTCACTTTACCACTTAAATGAAAAATCTATTTAAATAAGATACCTCCACCCACAGCCACCAAATCAACAATTTGATTAAACAGACATTCAGTCAGATAATATGAAAGTGGACGGTCACCCACTGTGACATAAAATTTAAAAAATTATCATTATGTTAAAATTTATTTTAAATACATTTACATGTGATTTCTAAATGTAGGCCTATGTGTTTTAAATTATTTGAACATATAGTGTAGTGATAAGTATTCTATATGTGCTGATGATACCTGACAAATAGGCGAAACACCTGTAAACTTCAATAGTTTATATAAGATTGATTAGGCATATCATGAAAATAAACTGATAAAAACATTAGAAACAAGTGACATTGCATTACTTACATTAGTGAGTTGTCCCCAGCCAAAGGGGTTGAAATCAAAGTCTTTATATTGATCTTTAGGGTAAGTGTCTACGGGGGTTCTTTGACCATGACGGAAAATCTGAAAACATACAAATAAATCACTCAAACGTCAACTTCAAACACAAGTTGAATGTTATTTATTAAAGTATTATTTTTCAACACAAGTCAAATTGGTGAAGTTGTTTGTAATTGTTTATTCTTCGATGGTGGTTTCAACCCTACGGAATCACTTTCAAGTACAGTAGAACGTCGATAATTCGGAGATCAAAAATCCGGACCGTCAATAATCCGGATTCGTCTCTAGCAAGAAATAAAATTGCGTACCTTCTGCCCTTGGCACTAAGCTCCTTACTTTAGAGTGGGCGATGGGAGAATGGCGCGAAGCGAGGAGGAATGAGGAGAAGGGGAGTGGTCGTCGATAAAAAATAATACAATTTTAAAAACTTTTCTTCTCAAATAGTGCGTGCTGGCCGTTTTTTAATGTAATTTCGATAATCCGGATAATTTGATAATCCGGATGGGGTCCGGTCCCAATTAATTCGGATTATCGACGTTCTACTGTAGTTAATCTTTACGAATGGACTACACAATATCGCTAGTAAAATAGAAATAAATTTTAAAAGGAAAAAGTTAATGGGCGTCATCATTCTACTCAGCCCCAAAACGTAATAAAACGGATTCTCTAACTAAATGTAATGCCCAACAGTTGGTAGCTTGTGTCTAGTAGGAAGTGTTAATTGTATTGGTAGATAACCCACGATACGTAATTTAGGTTAAATTTGTTTAAAACCGTTATTACCCGGGTTTTATAGATTTGGTCACTACTTTCTTAACATCACCAAGGCCTTAACGGACTTAGTTGATGTGTATATATTAAACAGTGTCTCGCCAATACGGGCCTCGAATCTGTTACACTGTAAAGAAGCTTCCACTCGCTACTGTTTTGATGTCTCGGCCCTCCAGGAAAACCATGTAAATATCCCGTTTGGATGTCAGGATTCGAAATTACATATTAACAATAACTTCGCTATTTCTCATAGATTAAAACAAATTTACCATCTGTGCGTATTTACATTTTGGCCTTGTCTGGGAACTTGTTTGCATCTTCGCAATTTAAAAAAAAAAATGCGGTTCAAGAATTATGTTAGAAGCAACGCAAGTTTAGGTCATTTAAAATAAAAACATATTTTTTTTAAAGATGGCGTTCATAGTACCTTTTCTTTTGATTAACAACTACATAAATTACTTTTTTTGGACTGTTAGTTTTGTTTCGTTTTTATTTCGTTTCTGGGATAGGTAATTGAGAAATGTTAGGTTATTTTCGGTTAGGTTAGGTATGGTTTGTTTTGGTTAGGTTAGGGTTTGTTAGCTTAGGTTAAGTTTGGTTAGATTACGTTAGGGTTCGGTTAGGTTATGTTAGGTTAGGACTATTAGTATTGTTTAGTTTTTTATTTTATTTCTGAAATAGTTAACTGAGGAAGGTTAGGTTAGGTTAGGTTTGGTTAGATTACATTAGGGTTCGGTTTGGTTATGTTTGGTTAGGACTATTAGTATTGTTTAGTTTTTATTTTATTTCTGAAATAGTTAACTGAGGAAGGTTAGGTTAGGTTAGGTTTGGTTAGATTACATTAGGGTTCGGTTTGGTTAGGTTAGGTTAGGACTATTAGTATTGTTTAGTTTTTATTTTTTTTTCTGAAATAGTTAACTGAAGAAGGTTAGGTTAGGTTAGGTTTGGTTAGATTACGTTAGGGTTCGGTTAGGTTAGATAAGGTTAGGACTATTAGTATTGTTTAGTTTTTATTTTATTTCTGAAATAGTTAACTGAAGAAGGTTAGGTTAGGTTATGTTTGGTTAGATTACGTTAGGGTTCAGTTAGGTTATGTTAGGTTAGGTTAGGACTATTAGTATTGTTTAGTTTTTATTTTATTTCTGAAATAGTTAACTGAGGAAGGTTAGGTTAGGTTAGGTTAGGTTAGGTTAGGTTAGGTTAGGTTAGGTTAGGTTAGGTTAGGTTAGTTTAGGTTAGGTTAGGTTAGGTTAGAAACAATATTTCTACATCGTTTAACACGTGCAAAATAAAACAAAATTTACTGTTTTTTGTGTAAACTTATTGTTTTATTGTTTTCTTAAATTTAACGACCTCATTAATATTGTTTTCATAAACAACACCCGATGATAAATCGTATACATAAGTGTGTAGATCACGAACTGTATCATAGTAATATGACGTATTTGTTTATTAAATTCCGTGATCCGGGAAGTTTCATGAAAGATTTCCTTCCTCTGCCCTGTTATTATTAGATTTCCAAGTAATACTTTTCATAATACTGTGTTCAATTTCCGGTTATTTTAGCTAGATGAATTGTTTTTTTTTTTAAATTTCACTATATATCTTATTAAATGGTGAAGCAAAGATCAATTCCAAACTTTAACTTTACTGTTTTTTCAACCACTACACGAAGTGTAGGATAATTTTAGTATTGGTGAAACATTTCGTTCACCGTCTTTTGACGTCTTCACTTTTTTATCGATTCAGGAAACCGAGAAAATAATTTTCTACGTGCGTCGTCGTTGTCTTAGTAGATAAACGCGATAGCGGTTATAAAACTCTAATTCAGAAAAATATAATTAAAGTGTCAAATTGGCGGCCATTTTTAACAGTTTCATGTTTATATCTCGTGTGTTATTCAACTTGTAGCGCACTTAATTATCACAACTTTACAGATTTCAATTCTGTAACGGTACCAACCTCACCTCTCTAAGATGACAAAGAGTGAAGTTATTGTCAAAAATGTAATTTCAAAGTTATGTAATTAAGTAGGACAGAATCACTGACGCGAGCGAAGCGAGTGGTGACTTTTTATATATACTCGCCTACTCGTATTCAAAAGAGTAGTCGTGGTATATAGCAAAGTTTGTTTAAATCTGTGTAAAATAAGAAAGTTTATCACAAGTGTAATTTCGAATATTAAACTCCCCTAAAAAACGTGATACTGAAATAGGAGATTTGGCAGGGCCGAGACACCGACATTAGGGTAACGAGTGGAGGCTTCATCACATATACACCGCTTCGAGGTTCGCTATTACCGAGATATGACAAGAGCGAAGCGAGTGGAGACTTTATAATATACAAATCCATTCTGCAATGCATGTAGATAACTCAGTGGGCGTTAAATGGGTCAAAATATTTGTTTTTAACCCTATAAACATATGTTGGAAACACTCTTTTATCCGCCATTTTGTTTTCTTTACTAAATAATTTATATTTCTAGAACAGCACAACCGATTGATTTGAAATTTCCAGGGTTCTAATCAATGTAATGACATATGGTCTAGTGTGAAAAAAATAACAAACTTGTTTCAAGAAATCCGTTTCAAAATGGCTGTAGATAACTCATTTAAATGCAAAATTTCAACTTAATCGGTTAAACCGTTCTAGAGATACAAATTACTTAGTACAACAAACAAAATGATATTTCAGGAACACCCTGTATAACCGTCTACGAGGCCAAGCTTAGCGAGTGATATACACAGTTTTACAAGGTTCAGAAAACCTGTGTAATAACTGTTTCAAACAAACTTGATCTACCAATACAATTTAACATTTCCTACACGGCCCAAGAAATCAACTTTTGTGTATTAAATTCAGAAAATCTATAATACATTGCATGATGGGACTGGGTAAGTACCATGATGTTTCCCACCACATAACTTTCTCTGTGCTATGTGTGCTAAAGTAAAATATTCCTCCGAACGAGTATTGTTTTATATTTTGACTGTGCCACTTAAATACCTTGTTAAGATTAGTTTCATGTTAAAATGATAGTTTTTCACAGACCTTTGCATACAACCGTTAACATATTGCATCGAAACTGTGATAATAATAGCCTCGTTAAATGTTATGTTATCTAATGATAATGTAATCTTTGCGGTTGGAAAGTTTAACCTCAAGATCAAAACAAAACCAAAATATCAGTTATCAATAATATACTGTATATAACATTCAAATTTTGTGGAAACTGCACAGAGTTTCTGCCACAACCCAATATACAAAAACAAACAAAATACATTCTGTCGTTTGCGATAATTTCTGTATCAAAAACTAATTCACGACGTTTAAACTGTATGAATCAACTAACTTTATCAAGTGATAAACCTAGCTTCATGTTAGAAACTGATATTAAAAGTAGATAATATAAAGAAACCCAGAGCTGAAGAGAAGGGCGTGAATAATCAAAATAATAAAGACTAGATACAAACGAGAGTTACAAAACAGAAGGAAGGCATTTTTTTCTTCTTGATGTTTGAAGCCAAAAAAAGTTATGAAAATTTTGATTTTTATCTGTGCTAGGAATGTTTTAACTAAAATGAGTACATTGTTTCGCCATTTTCAGCTTTGTTTGTTGACGCGTTTCGGATATACTCCATTCTCAAAACACTTAACAGTACTGATCATCCCTCACTTCGACTCATTCCTCCCACTTTCCCCCCTTTCTTCCTTCCTAATGGCTAGAAGTTTTTCAAAAGGGAGGGACAAGAGACCGAAAACATGGGTAGAGAGAGGGGAATTATTAATCAGAAACAAGTTAAAAGAGTTTTCGTTAGGCCAATAGGAAGAAAAGAGTGAAGTAGGAGGAGAGAGTTGCTTAAAATACGAGTCTAAACTTAGGAAGATCTGTACTGTAAAATGTTTTGAGGATGGAGTATATCCGAAACGCGTCAACAAACGTGGGGTTAACGAAGCTGAGAAAAGCGGAACAATGTAGTAATTTTAATGGTAATTATTGCTTTATAAAAAAGGAAGAAAAGATCTTAAAATAAAGACCACTAACCCTGGTATACTTTAATATCGTCGGTTTCGGAAGAGAACAAGAGTTGGTCAAAAAGGAAATATGAAAGAAAAGGATTTAACTCTAGAATATATCAAAAAAGGTGTAGATCCAGCTAGGTCCCCTCGGAATTGTTCACAAACTCATGTCACTGTCGAAGCTTTACAAGGACTTGACCCTAAATTTTGTAACTATACATTTTCTTAGATAGGGTTTTATTACACTTTTCATCGTAATGAGGTAAGGCTGGTACCATTACATGCAGAATTGAAATCTGGATATTTATATCTAATTTAGTGTCAAATAAGTTGAAAAACACGAAATATGATCAGAAAACTGTTTTAAATTACAGCCATTTTTACATCCTAATTCATTTTTCTGTATTGCAATATGGCTCTACATGAGCATACTATAACAAATTGCATATTCCTATCTTTATTTGTGGGTCGCTATCGAACTTACGTAGTGACGATAACAAGAAAGAAGTGTCTGAAATGTTGTAAATCACTTTTTACATTTTCTGAGATTTTTTTTTTAAACTAAGGTCGTAATTTGTTGCGTAAAATAATTTTTCCCCGTGACGTGTTACCTTGGCCAATTAGTAACAAAAGTAATCTAATCTTGTCAATTATAGATAAAGGAACTGTAGAATGTGTTACATATATTCAATGTTATCCATTTGTTTTGTAAAATTTGATCAAAAGTCAATCTCGCTATGGTTATGATTGAGTTTATTATACAACAAATTTAGCTCACAAGTTTCAAAATGGCGTCAGTCGATATTTTAAATATATACAGAGTGATTCAAACATATACATATATACAGGACCGGTAACGCTTCGTTAGATCTGTTCAAGAAGAAACCTAACCTAACCTAACTTAACTTAACCTAACCTAACCAACTTTATAGATAATATATGAATACACATTTTATTGATCTGGAGCCCAATATTATTTGATGTCGTTCTAGATGGTGTTAAACAGATCTTCATCCTTGTTTCTACAGTGAAACATGAATTCACATAGGTAGGAATCTAAAAAATTTACTGAATCCAGATTATTTCTGTTCCTTGTAAAATATTGTCTTCAATACACACCAACGTTTCAGCTGTTCTGTCAGGTCAGGTTTTTTCTGTTTTATTTATCTCAATAGAAAATATTTTAAAAGTGCCTTTCCTCTTCTGGAACAGACCAGATTCGTTTTCCGTCTATCCGCCATTATGTGTTTTTTTTACAAATAAAAACATATCTTTGGAAGTAGATAAGTTATTGGAGTGAAGATTTGGTGCGTGTATTATTTATCTAACCTTTTACCACTATACCAGAAAAACAAGATGTTAAAATTAGGTTAGGTTAGGTTAATCTTAAATTTCGAATATCACGATAGTATTTAACATTAGAAAATTTTCACAAGAAACAACAAAATTTCACTGTTTTAACGAAAAACTTTTTTTCCATGGGTCAAAGGATAACCTAGTTAACGTAGATTAACTAGATAACCTAGTTTCTTGGTAAACCAAACTATTGTGGAATTATGATAATTGCTATTAATAATTATTTTCCCCAGAAAAATCAAAAAAATTAAAATATTTTCCTTAACAGTTACAAAATGGCGACTAGTGTTTTAATACTTATACATATTAATTTAATTTTTTTTTCCTCCATTCGTTTATAAAATGAATTATTAAAACATCATAATTTATTGTTTTACAAATCTAGTTTGAAATGTTATATCTTATCTACTTCCAAAGATAAAGCATTTTCTAAAAACATAAAATGACACACGGAAACAAAGCATTTACTAACAATGTTTATACATTCATACTTTAGCTCTAAAGACTGCTCTCAAGTTATTGCTATGCAGTTTTGAATCACCCTGTATCCCAGTTACATTTGAAATGTTGAATACATTACAGTGGTACAATGTATTTCTTGTTGGATATGTTGTTCCAGATCCATGAGAATACCTATGAGAGTATTCCATTAAAACAATTTTAAGTAAATATTATTCTAACATTTTCTTTACAGACGCGTATTGTTCCTTCCCCAGTAGGGTAATATTGGTAATTGCAAACAATTTCGACGTCCGTTTTTGTCACCATTTAATTACATCAGGATACCCAAACGTATATAGAAATGTGTTCATATAGTATCCTATTGAAATTTAGAAAATGGCGCCCATTTTAAACAGTTTTTTGTTCATATATCGTTTGTTATTCAATTTATAACAAACTAAATTATACATAAATTTGCAGATTTCAATTCTGCATGTAATGGCACCAACCTAACCTCTCTACGATGACAAATAGTCAAGTTATTGTAAAAACTTTATTTCCCATTCTGACATCCCCTCAGAAGAAATCCGCGAGAGTAGCGATCGGAAGCTCTTTCATATATCTGCAGCTTTGAAGTCCCCTAGGACCAAGTCAGTGACACGAGCGAAGCGAGTGAAGACCATTTCGAGTAGTCTAGACTACGACAAGAAACTACACAATTACAGACTTCAAAAACCTGATTTAAGCAAACTTACCCTACTGGGTATACCAACACAATTTAACATTTCCTAGAAGACACAAGAAACCAACTTTTAGGCATTACATTTAGATAATCTGATTGCATTACATTGTACGATGGGGCTGGGTGAGTACCATGATGGCACCCATCAATTTCTTCTCTTTTGTTTCAATGATCAGTTCCTGAATAGATAATTTGGCGCTAGCGATGAACTCACATAGCCGGTCAAGGTCATCCATGGTCAGTTCCGCAGTATCCAAAACTGGATTTTCAAGGGCAAGAGGTTCGATTTGACCTCTAAATGTTGCCATACCAGTTTTTACACTCGCAATATTGATCTCTTGCTGTTGCTGAATACATTGTAAGTTTCTTTACAATAACCAGACTGTGTTTTTTCTTCTGTTTGTATGATTACTTTCTTAGTAATATAGAGGAAATTAAACGATGTATCAAAACATTTTTTACGAATTCATTTGTTTGTTTGTTCAAGACGAAAAAATGTTTTTAGAATAATGAGTATGTGACGTATACAGAGCAATAAAATCCAAATGAATATTGATTTAAATCAATTTGGTATTTTTCCCATAATTTGGAACTTTTTTCTATATTTAGGGGTTAGTTGTAAGACAAAAACATTAAATGACGAATTTCTCACGGCTGTTCTGATTTTGGAAAAAAAAAACTACAATTTTAGTCTCTCACGACTAAACAAAATGGTTGATACAGTTTTTGATTAACAGCCATCTTCTTTTTTCTTTTTGTTTAAAAGCGAAAGCCTTTTGATCATCATCGCCTTATTAAAAAAAATGAAGAAAGAAACATAAAATAAAGACCTCTAGGCTTTGAATCCTCTTGTAGAGTCGGATCGAAAAAGAACAAAGTTAGAAGAGAGACCTAATAGGAAAGATGAAAAAGGGGAATCTAACCCAAGATCCAGATGGGAACCTTGGGATTACTACGCCCGTACACACTGAAAGATTCAGCTATCAAACTGAAATATTTGGTAAAGAATAGTTTTGATTTGTTTTTTAAAGTTTTGCGGATGGATAGTAAAGGTTTGCACAATGTGCGCTGATTTCTTGTTTCAACTAGGTTCACTTATCGCTATGTCTTCAAGTCTGTTTCGTTTGTTTACTTTACAATTAGTGCAAATTATTGAATGAAAGAAATTTTAAATAAAAATCGAAAGTTAACCGTTAAATAATCAACGAACTAACTTTCTAGTATGCAAACAAAACACTAAACAAACAAGAGTATTCTACGGTCTGTCTTTGTGAGAGGTACATAAAGATCGTATCTTAGAATAGAATCAATACAATTTAGCTGTAGTTATAAGATTTATAACCTTAAATAATTTGAAGATTTTCTTTTAGTGAGTAAATTGAATAAAAAATTGACACTATTTTGTACAGTTTAAGTGACTCTTTCTTCTTTCAACAGTTTGATAAATCATTTGGGTCAATAACCTACACGTTTAAAAAAGTTTTATGGAAATCTGTTGAAGAACTTTTGAGATATATTAAGATTTAAATCTGGGTTTTTACTTTTTGACAAGTAAGTCTGCATTTTGGGAACAATGTATAGTTAAAACTATCATCTTGTGGTACAATAATATATCAAGATAATAGCGCCCATTTCGAGAGAATAAAATTTTCTTATTTTCTCTTATGGTAAATACTCGTAAATTTTCATTAAAAAATTAATTAAAATGTTCCCGAAAGCCAAAATATACACACAAAATTAATTGAATGAAACTGCTGGGATTCTTTGGAGACGATTTTAAATAAATACAAAAAAAAACACTTAATACTAAAACATACTTAAATATTTTTTAAGAAAAATTTTAAAACTCAACTTTTAAAATTCAAAATGTAGAAAATAAACACTGAACAAATTAGGAATAAATTCTACCTAATAGGAGCCCTTTACTACAATTTAAAATACACCCACATTTACACAATTTAAATTTTTTTTTACTCTTGTCAAAATTTGTTTGTAGTTTAACTTACGGCATTGACGAGTCTCAAAGAACCATTATACTTGGGAATTGTGTCACTCACTTCACTGTAAACACATGTTGCCAACATAAACACAAATAAAACGAGATACATTCCGTCTGCTTGCTACAACTGCTACTATCTACCGCAGTAGACCGACACGTAACCTAACCTTAGAGGTGAACCTTGATACTAACAAAGATGGCGCTGATTTATTGGCAAACATCGCAATTATTACTAAATCATGATCTAAACCGCATTACTGGATAAATATATTTATCGTTAATTGGGTTATCAAATTACCTATTTTAATTTTGCGAATTAAAATCCACGTGTAACGCAACTCTAACCTCGTCACCTTGACGTGTGCTGAAACTATTTCATAAGTTGAAATTTATATCTAATTAACATAAAATGTAATACTTCTTAATGAAATATAATCTTATTTATTGAGAGTATTCCAAAAATACATGTTCTACCTTCAGGAAGTGTTTCAAAACATTAAATTTTCTTTTAAGTTTTTAGAAACGCTTCGTTTTCCGTTTGTCGGCCATTTTTTTTAAATAATGTCAAACATTTGTCTTTCACATGCTTTGTGTTTCGTTTTACCAGAATACTAATAATCACTATCTTACAAATCTTCAAAATGGCGAATGTTACATGTTTGTAAAGTTCTAAACATATTCAACATTGGCTAAAGTATAGCGAGTATAGCCTTCGTAATCCCGAGATATTCTGACTAGATCTACACTTTTTTCATGCAGTCTTCGGTTAGATTCCTTCCTTTCATATTTAGGCCTACTACCGAGTCTTTCTTGACCAACTCTTGTTCTTTTCGACTCGGACACTCTTAAAGTAAAAAACTGAAAGAGGTTTCGCCTTTAAACAACATGAAAATAAATATTAAAATTGTCTAATGACCGTAAATATATAAACTTTTGAATGTATATAACGAAATTTTAATACTTTTTAAAGTTATCATTATTTCATTGTGAAAAAAATACAATTTTCGAACAAGTTTATTGCATGTTTTTCTTTATTTCTTATAAATCACTAAAGAAAGTTCCCTAACACCCTCTTATTTTTGAAACACCCTGTATATAAAATAACCAAATATACCAACTACAAGCTTAGAAGTTTTCACTACCTACTAAATAGATTGCATTTTCACCATAATTTAAAACATAGAACCCAACACTAAGCATGGTCGTGATTTTTACATCCTTACATTTCATTCACTAATTTCTTTTTTTTTGCACAAAATTTAAATTGAGTGTTTTCGAGATATCATTTTAATGGACTCTAATTCTGGGAGTCTTGGAAAATATACGTTTTCACTAAAATTGAACAGAAATGTAGAATATTATATATATATATATATATATATATATATATATATATATATATATATATATATATGTGTGTGTGTGTGTGTGTGTGTGTGTGTATGCCTTTTCTTCGTATTTTTATAAGACGATAATGGCAGAAAGTTTCTTCCCCTTTAAATAACAAGAAAAAGTGTTCTTAGGAAATTCAACACTACCCACATTTTGACATAGTGACCAGTATGACAATAATAATTACCATATGATTTATTTGAACAGATGTTTGAAGTTATTTTATTCAATAGAAAGTGCAGAACTGATGTGTCACATTTTTTAAATGGGATTTTAGTTTCAAAATACAATTTTTAGATTTTAGAATTTTCACCTATTTAGAGATAATTAATAATTATACCAATTTTGTATTTAAATCGTTTGAACAAGAAGTAATTAATAATTATACCAAATTAGTATTTAAATTGTTTGAACCAGTTTTGAGAAACATCTACAACTTGAATGTATGAGTTTAACTTAACACTATAAATACCTGTTTTGTCTGATAATCGTTGACATTTCGTTAAAACAAATTCAGAATTTGAACGCATTTTCCTGTCCCGACAAACTGTCGCACAATACAAAATAACAATTTACAAAAAGTAATGTGAATACATGCTCGCTAACATTGTAACTGGAGCTTATTAATATTCAAGTACTCACAACACGGCCTATAGCAAGACTGTCAATGATGTGTCCTTGATGTAAGTTATGATGTGGAGATTTATGTACAGACTGTTCCAGAAGTCAGGTCCTACACTAGATAACATAACCATAAACTGTTGTTAAACCTTCATCAAAATATCATTTTCTGGAGTTTATATATTAATGATCTTTACAACCTGATTTTGGGGAAATAAATGTTTGTCCATAAGTTCTAAACTGATATAAACAATGCACAACCTTTGATTCTCTCAAATGCGTGAATCGCATTTCTTAAGTCAAGCTTTTAATGAAGAATGTTCCTTATCTTTTATTTATATTGTTTACAATTTTTTTCTAAACTATAACACAGGGTGTTTCACAAAGTTTTCTCAGCACTGTCAGAGCTTATTCTCTCTGGAAAAATGATTTCATGAAATGCTTCGTTTTTGAATATATACTATAGATATATATATATATATATATATATATATATATATATATATATATATATATAGTATATATTTTAAATTATAACTTTGGAAATAAATAAAAAAATTGTATACACTTTGCTAATATAACGATTTACTTATGTACAAAAAAAAATATTTCGAATATTTTCAAAAATGGAGAACGTTTAAAATTTGTATCGTCTCGTAGTAACTTTACAAAATATTTACAAGAGGCAAAATATTTTTGTATTTTAATGTCTACAAAACCCAATAAATGACCTAAAAAGACAGTTTTTTTTTTATTTCTGTTAATTTTTATCTGAAAATATTCCTATTTGGGGCCTTATGAATAAATAAAAGCGATTTAAGAAGTTCCCATTTTGAAGTTTGACGTAGAATAACTTATTAAAAAGGCAATAAATCGCAGTTTAAATAAACTGGATCTTGAAACACCCTGTATAGTTGTATTTGTCACAAACATTTGTCGGTAGTTATTCTTTACATTACACTAAAATTTAAGACGAATTCCGTCTTTATGAACAACCCACGTTCGGTTTTTTACCGGTAACTAATGAACTGGCATTTTTCTGGCTTTGTTTGTCCTTAGCCTTTAAATGTATCAACATTTGTTATAGCTCTTCAGCAATATTTGATCAAAATCGTTGGAGCCAAACATTTGCAAGGTTTTTCCCCTAGTTTCATTCACAGTAACAATATTTTAGACTGAGGGAAATTGATACGAATATATTCACAAAAAACTCCACATCGATTTTTGTTGAAACATGACTAAACTTTCTTTACACTTTGTTGGTTAGTGGTTGTATGATTCTCAAGCCTGGTGCCAGGTATCATTATAGCAACTTTCAAACCATTACAAAATCCATTCCCTACTTACATCTTCTGTGCTACCACTCAGTGCTCTTTGGTGGAGGGGGGCGCCTTCAAAATCACAGTCTGGTTTCCCGTTGAAATCGCTGTTACTCTATCTACTGCCAATCTGTGACACATGCCTTAGAAAGCTCAAGTAACAATATTTCGGATTGCTTCTTGGCATTCAGTTTCCGTCTTGTAACAAGATTAAACTCCCAACGACACCATCCATGAGTTGTGTTTATTTAGTTGTATTGACTAAATAATGGCCGATTAGGTTTAGTGCGCATGGCAACTGGTTTCCCCGGTGGCCGAAATGTCACTGGAGAAGTCTCTATGTGTTACATTGAGGAAATTTCATATAAAAAGGCATATCAGGGTCATATACTGATGGATAATTAGTAGGGTATTTAGTTAATTTTATATTTCTCATTTGTTTAACGGTTAAACATTACTATTGGGGGCATTCATTGAGTTATAGTGACAGAATCCTTAACTCAAAATGGCGTGCAGTATACGTAATAAGTTAACCTCATTGTCCACTTAAAAACATCCATTACGTTACAATATATAGCATATTGTATTTATGTATTAATTGAAAACTCTCGACCCAGCATTTTTGGAGAGACGGTGACCAAACGCTTACTGGGTACTTAGAGGCTTATTTTTTCGTTAGAGCATATTTTTAAGAATGTCTTTAATTTTTATAGCACATACCTCCAAATTTTTAATTGTCGACAAAATTATAAAAAAGGTCCCGGAGATATGACCATAATATTACCATATACATCATTTTTCTTTAAACAATCCACTTGTTTAGGCAGTAGTGGACTGTACATACAACAGACAACATCATTGAAAAATTCACTTTTTTGACTAGTGGGAGCTGAAAACAGATATATCTGCAAAAAACGTAATATGGATTTTGTATTCATCACATAACCATTCCTATATTCAAGGTTAACCCTGTATTCAAGATGGCAGACAGAAATTTTAATACTACTTTAAAATTGTATTTTTATACATCTTTATAATATATGTTTCTCAATTTTGTAATATTAAACTGTTCCCAGACTTTTGTAACACTCTGTATGTATGAAAAATAAAAAGCAAGGAAATCTTTTTTTATTAGAAAAGAAAAAGTAGCGCTCTCTGTAAACATAAGCTCTGTTACACGGCGAAGAAGATAAAAAGTTGGGAACATTATTAACAAAAAATATTCTCGGTCGGTCTTTCCTTTCAAACAAACATGCAAATGTTTCTAGCGAGGACATAAGTTATGATAATAGTCTGAAATAAAAGAGAGAAAGTGGGAAATATCTCAGGAAAATATCTCTCAGACTCATGTCCAACACTTTTACTGGAACAGAATGTTATATTCTTTGCTTGTATTTTACGTTTAACAGTCTTCGTTTTTTATTTTAATTGTGTTTTCCATTACAACTTATCAAAATATATTTGTTTTGTAAATTTTTATTAGATTTCTCGTCTTTAAAAAAGAAAATTCTTTTCGCTTTTACTATCTCACATAAACTTAATATAAAGTTATGTGATGGGTCTAAAAATTAATTTCGAAATTTGGGGTAAATATATGTTTTGGTATCGAATAAAATAAAAATGCATTTTGAATTGCTATTTGTCTACGTCTACGTCGTCAACGCATTGCTCTAAAGTCCAAATTGATGTATCGATGTTTACTAAACTCAAAATTTCAAATTTGGCCATAGCTATAGAAGTTATTTTTACAACTCAAATTTTGGGGTTTGATAGCGTATGATAACATTTTAATTACATGGCCTCTCTAGGAACTCAAACAAATAATTTTATTTATTGCCAGCACCTTACAAATGTAAGGAGGCAATAAATAATTAATTAAGGAGTGAGTTAAGGAGGTATGAACCAAAAAGGGAATTTTTCCAGGGATTTTGTAAAGTCTGGTACCAATTTGTGAGCGACAGGTTGACCCTCGTTAGCAAACTGCTCTCAATTCAACCTAGCCTAAGTTTACATTTTTGGAAAGCCATAATCCATTTTGCCCACGTCAACTTTTAAGTCTAATTCACTTAACTCCGGTCTACCTATGAGCTGTCTCCCCTCTTCTCTACCTATAGGCTCCGCCCTCTTATTTACCTATAGGCCCCGCCCTCTTATTTACCTATAGGCTCCGCCCTCTTATTTACCTATAGGCTCCACCCTCTACTCTACCTATAGGCTCCGCCCTCTTATTTACCTATAGGCTCCGCCCTCTTATTTACCTATAGGTTCCGCCCTCTTATTTACCTATAGGCTCCACCCTCTACTCTACCTATAGGATCCTGCCTCTTCTCTACTTACAGGTTCCGCTCTCTTCTCTAACCATAAACTCAAACCTCTACTGTGATTGGTCGACACTCTGCTACTATTTTATTGGTAGCAGATATACAGACTATCATAATAATTTTACAACTTATCTTTCAAATAGAAAATACACCTTAGAAATCTCAGTGAAGCAGAAAAAAAATCGTAATCAGGTATAAGCACAGTAAATATGTTTTGATACATTTGATGAATATGTTCTTTTGATATTTGATTTTAAATGAGAAGGTTAGAACAATATTTTCGAACCTTTTATTAATTGTAATAAAAATACCTTTTTATTTAATTAAAACTTTTTACACTCTCACAAGTAATTACATTTCTTTTCTCAGTTTACAGTTGTTTATAACGTCGAAGTTATAGCATAAAAGTTAATTACAAATAAAATTGCCAATAAAATGTATGAAATGGTTTTCTCATTCGTGGAAGCTTTATTTTCACTTGACATACTTTGGACTGCTAGTTGTAATTTATTTTATAATAAAATATACTTTAAAAAGTCCCTTGCCAAAGCTTGCTTATTTATGACCATCTCTCTACTGGGTGTTTCATAAAGGAAGCAACCCGTTGGTAATTTTATCGCTCGTAATTTTTAATGTATATAAAACAGTTGATTTACCTTTATATTAAATGCTGAAAGCTATTACCAGTAACCTGGATATATCCTCGTATACGTTTTATGACATATGCAAATACTCACAGTACTGTTTGTTCACTTATGTTTAAAATGACTCAATATTCTCATCAATGTCTTCTTATGTTCCGGCATTGTTTTTTAAACAGCACACTCTTCAGATATCAGGTTTGTTTTGATAACAATTATATGTTTATATTAACATATTTCGTAAAAAGATATTTGTAATTTTATTTTCCTTTAATACAATTGTGATTATAATAAATAAGATACTTTTAAAAACACATTATTCACTATTACGTAACTTGCGAGGATCTGAGCACTGCATTACACATTCTTCAAATGACTAATGCAGTATAAATAATAAGTAGCCTGCATTATGTAACTATGTGTAAGTTATTATGCAAAATAAACTATTGACACAGACAGTCCAAGATGTAAGCATAATATATTTAATGTAATGGCATTATGAAATTTGGAACGTTTTTTTTTTTCAAAATAGACAAATTGGTGTTTTTACTTATTCAAATATACGTAGTAATGTGATAGGTTGAAAAATAGATTTTACGAATACAAAAGTTTATTGGAGGAAATATTATACGATGCTTATAAGACTCTCTATTTTTTTAATGTTTAATAATGAATTTACATGCTTTCAAATGTTCATTTTAGGCAAACATTGACAAACCACCCAATCCACAAATTGTATTTTTTTTTTCTTAGTTAAATACATCTACGAAAGTCAAATTTACAAAATCGTTGTTCTGTGTAGCTGGATACTGGATACTGTGTAGCTGGATACTGGATACTGTGTAGCTGGATACTGGATACTGTGTAGCTGGATACTAACCAACCACCGTTTATTTATACTGGGCCTTCCCTCCGCCATACCACAGGTTTGAAACAACCAAACTGCACAGAATAAATCTTGTGTCCTGAGTTGGATTCGAACACATGATCTCCACGGCTTTTCTCGATCAGAGAGTGATGCCCTTCACCACTAACCTAACAGAAGACTTGTAAGATTGCCAGTATTGACCTTAGGTAGGGGACAACTCTGACCAATGAAGGAACTTATTACAGGAACACTCTGATCTGGGGGTATACTTGCACAGGATAGGTGCATAAACCAGGTTTAGAGTGTAAACTGGATGTATGGGGAGACCGTATGACATAATCTTTGATTGTGAGGCTCTTGTCTATAAGAAGTGTAGAGTTTTGGCTCCCAAACTCCTGGTGAACTCTCGTTGAAAGTGATAATAAGTGAATTACTAAAACTCGTATAAGGGACTTTCTCTCTCTCTCTCTCTCTCTCTCTCTCTCTCTCTCTCTCTCTCTCTCTCTCTCTCTCTCTCTCTCTCTCTCTCTCTCTCTCTCTCTCCTCTCTCTCTCTCTCTCTCTCTCTCTCTCTCTCTCTCTCTCTCTCTCTCTCTCTCTCTCTCTCTCTCTCTCTCTCTCTCTCTCTCTCTCTCTCTCTCTCTCTCTCTCCTCTCTCCTCTCTCTCTCT